>JAVQMG010000122.1:16967500-17422500 GCA_032878915.1 Castanopsis chinensis
CCCAATTGCAGCTACCAAGCATTGCCTAGCCATGGCCTGGCTCCCCAACAGCTCCCCCACTTGGTTTTTGGATGTATACTTTATCTTTAAGTGTAGAGTGGAAGAAATGGCCCCCATGGAATGAAGTTAGAGTCTTGCCACAATGGCAGTGTAGGGAGAGTAAGCATTCATTACAATAAAGTCCACCTCCACCAATTTTGAACCTACTTGTATTGGTAGTCTAATATGGCCCTTTGGAATAACAACTTTCCCATCAAACCCTACCAAAGGTAAATCATAACATGCCAAATCCTCAAGTTTCAACTTTAAACCCTTATACAAATCAAGGTACATGATTTCTGCCCCACTGCCCTGATCTACCAACATTCACTTCACATCATAACCCCTATCCTGAAGGTAAATACTAGGGCATCATCATGTGGCTACAAGGTCCCAACCTTGTCCTCATAAAAAAAAGCTTAACGTTGGTCAAACCTTCATCCAACTCCTCTTCGGCTTAGGGGAGAAGTCCTCTACGAGTGGCTGAGCTATGGATATTACCCTAGAAGGATGAGAACCAGTTCTCCCTAGAGCAGCAATAATAATATTGATTGTGCTTAGAGGTGGCCTTGAGGAGGCATCTCTCTAGACTCTCGACCCTGTCTGGCCTCCTTGTCTATTAGGCAGAAATAGAAATTGCTTTAGCTTTCCAATTTTGACCAGCTGCTCCAGATGACTCCACAACATCTTGCAATCCTCTGTGGTGTGTCCTCGCTCCTAATGGTATTGGAAGTGAAGGCTTTGGTTGCACTTTGTAGGCTATCCTCCCATCTTACTTGGCCATTTAAAGTATGGCTCATTCTTAATTTTTTCTAGGATTTGATGCACTGGTTCTCAGAACATCGTGTTAACTACCTGAGCAATGGTAGATCCAGATTGCTTAGGAAAATCCCTCCAAGGGTGATTATTGTTGTATATATCCGACCTAAAATCCCTTCTATCATTAGGGATCACCTTAGCCTTCCCTTTCCCTAATTGTTGGTTCTCCTCGACCTGCTTATACTTATCAATACGGTCCATGAGCTGACTTACACTTTTAACAGGTATTCCAGTCAAAGATTTCTTCAAACCATGCTCAGAAGGTAGGCCAACCTTGAATGTCCTTATAACCACATCATCAACATCCCCATCAATTTCATTAAACATCTCCTGGTATCTGTATGAATACGTCTTCAGGATTTCCCCTTCTCGCATGGTCAAAGACAATAGGGAATCTAAAGGCCAAGGTACTCTGCTACAAGTTGCAATCCAAGAACCAAAGGCCCTTGTAAGCTCCTTAAAGGAGTTAATAGAACCTTCTTTTAGACCTTCGAACCACCTCATTGCTATGTACCCCAATCTAGATGGGAACACCTTGCACATCAAGGTCTCATTCTTCGAGTGAATAGCCATTCTTTGGTTTAAGTGGCTCACATATTTCACAGGATCCGTTCTGCCATTATACATGGTGAATATTGGCTAAGTAAACCACCAAGGAAGTTTTCCCCTCTCAATTTTGTGAGTAAAAGGTGACTTGGAAATTTGATTCAGAGCCCTACTCATGGCATCGTTGCCCAGGCCTTTGTGAGACAGCCCTTTCCCCCTCTGCCTATCATGGCGCTCTTCATTACAAGAAAAAGACTCACTGGGAGGAGTCCTTGACCTAAGCCAGTAGCTATTGTCACTATCACCATCTGAAGAATGGTCAAAACTTGAAGGAGTTCCTCTATGTCGCTCCCGGTGTAACCTCCTTTGCAAACGATTAATCTCTAGTTGCATGTTTCTGTTAGTTTCTTCATGAAAGATGCAACTCCTACTCTGGAATTGGTTCCTACTGGTGTGTGTTATATGGACACTAACCTCTCAGTTCCTTTTTAGCTTAAGATTGAGAAAATGATCTTGACGTTTGGACCCAACAGACTCTTCTCAGCTTGGCCTTGAGCCCACCATGGCTGAACGATGATCTCACTATAGCTTAAGTAATTCCCACAGACGGCGCTAATTGTAAGGGTGCAATTTGGATCCTAAGCCTAAGAGGTAATAGGATTAAGGCCCAAAAAGCCCGACACAATGAATTTGTAGAGAGTGTGCTAAAAACTAGGCTTTAATGAATTGAACAAGGTTTACAATGGACTAAAGCTGATAATGAAACAAAGGAAAACAAGCTTTATGTAAAAAAATCCTTCCTCGGCAACGTTTGAGGAGAACGATTCTTGGATATATTTCTGTTAGACTAGATTATAGTTTCCGTTCTTACTGCTACAGTATCTTTTCTATTGATTCTTCGATAGCCGCTTTGTAAGTGGCTTCTTTCTCTCTTATATACTCCTATTTTCTTCATCTCCACCATCCACATGGGGGACAAGTTGTTGGCTTTGATCCTTATCTCATCAGCACCTTCCTAAAGTCTTTGGGAGTAGTTGTAAGGCTGAATATCACTGTTCAGGTATCACCTCAACATTAATACAGCTAGAGAGTTAGTTACAAATCCTTATTAATAAAATCATCTAGAGTGTTGCTCTTGGTGGTAGACCACACCTTCTGACTTCTGCTTTGCTTAGCCGAGGGGGCATTCCTCCTTGGACTACCTTCCCAAATTCTTGTAGTCATAACCTTTTCATAACCCACTGATTCTCACCCCTTCACTAATGTCTACTTGTCCTCAGATTATTAAGCGTCCTCGGACAAGGCCTATAGCCCAATATACATTTCTGGACCTTTTATCCCTACAATTTTTTTTTTTTTTTAATTATATTGAACTACAATTTTAACCTCATTTTTTTTTATAATTTAAGAATAAATATTATCTAATTAAATTAAGTGTATTTTTAACATTTTTTAATGCCATAATTAGCCATATATAGAGATAAATAGTTCCATTTAAATATGGTTGGCATGATGATAGTATATTTTGTTGTATAGATATATACACTTCACTTATTGTTCTTCTCCACTCATTAGGTAAGGGAGTGAATACCATACCATACCGACCAGTACAGTCAAAATTTTTCATACCGGCACCTTAGCCAAAACAAAAAGACAACTATTTCGTACCATTCTACATACTAGAGCTTACCGGGTTATACCGTCCATATCAAGAAAGAAATCTGATATCGGCCGGTAAAATAAAAATGATAAAAATGGAAACTAACAGTAATATATATATATATATATATATATATATATATATACCATCTAACCCATAGCATTGTCATCCAAAAGTGACCAGGCATTCTTCTTCTTCTTCTTCACGCCCAGCCCTCTATCTGTCTGCCTCTCTTACTTTTTAAATTTTGATTTCTAAGACTTCTATTGTTTTTTGTGACTTTTAATAGTAAAAAAGTGAAGCTACAGGACATTATCTTTTTTTTGTAACTTGTGACAGTGTGCCCTACTTGGCACCCCACGTGAATGCACTAAATTGCTATTAAACTATGACAATTGAAATTTGTTTTTTTTTTTAGGGTCTGTTTGGATACTGTTGATTTTACTGAAAACTAAAACCACTATAGGAAATAATTTTAAAATGCCAGCTGATTATTTTTGGGGCCAACTACTATTGTAATAGGCCATAAACGCGTTGACCCATTGTGATAAATTAAGTTGATTAATTACCCAAGTTTTTAATTAATCAAGTTAACATGCAAATTACGTGGCAGCACAAACAAATCACCAATAATCTAAAATATGCAGCGGAAAATAGATAACACCGTGATTTGTTTACGAATGGGGAAAACTTAACGGCAAAAATCCCACCGGGTGATTTAAGGTCACCACTCTCGAAACTCCACTATTATCACAACAAGCGGTTATAAGTAAAGGAATCCCAGTACCTTACCAACCTACAGTTGAACCCTTACCCCAATACCCAATTGGACTTGTTCTGTAGTGACAGTTTCTCCTTTTGATGCACGGCTCCCAGTACATGACTAACCAATTACGAGGATCCCAATACACGACTACAATTCACCAACTAGAGAGAGTTTTTGACTGCAAAGTTCTTCAATTTATCCACACGATGAAGATCAAGAAGATGCTTGGTTACAAAACCCTGCAGTGCACATTACACAGCAACTTCTTCACAAGAGAGATGAACTAGGGTATGAACTTTTTCTCGGATCACAAATAGCTTAAACAAGGATTTCCCAATGCTTGTGCAACTTGTGTGCTTGTGCTCCCTTCAACGGCCCTTAAAATAATCCTTTTATATGTCTAGGGTTAAGAGAAAAGAAGTCCCAAAGACATACTCACGGATTGGAATCAAAACAAAACTTAGAATCTGTTATCTATAAATCTCGACAGATAGAAGTGTCGAGGATCTGTCGAAAAGCTATTGAGCCTCGGGGCTGAAATAGCTTATAAAGCACGATAGATGCATGTGTCGAGACTAGGTGTCGAGTTTTAGTAACTTGCACTTTTCAACTTGTTTCTTGGACAGACTTGATGACTTTAACAATTGATCTTGAAACACAGTTTCTTGAAGCGTTAAACACATCCTAAATCTACCCAATTACAAGTAAAGTGCGTTTTATCAAAGGATAAGTGAATTACATAATATAATGACATATGTTTGAAACTACTTGAAATACATATGTCCTAACAAATACTCAATCGAAAAGCACAGATTTTTGCTTTTCTCTTTTGCTTTTTTTTTTTTTTTTTCCCTTCTATTCACTCTTCTCCCACCCTAATGCCTGTGTCTTCGAGAAGAGAAGTCCATGCCCACCAGAGAAATCCACGACGAAGACAATTTGGTCATACGCTGGAGAAGAGCTCAGAAGAGAAATCCACAAGGAAGACAACCCAGTCTGACGTCGGTGAAGATTGGGTTCCCTCTTTGATATGCATGAGGTAGAGCTCCCTCTCTCTTTCTCCCACGGAGTTTGGTCTTATGAAGATCTAATGTTTTAGTTTCTTAATTTAGGAACTCAATAATGATGGATGGGTTGATTGGCGGTGGGTTTGATGGGTTGATCGGCAATGGGTTTGATGGATTTGATATGGGAACTCGATAGTGCTAGGTGAGGTTGAGATTAGTGATGGGTTTGATTTGTGTTTGATGGGTCGATCCATTTGATGGGTTTGATCTGGTTTTGGTTTCATATGGATTTGATGGGTTTGATTTGGTTTTGGTTTCGGTTTCTTATGGGTTTGGTGGGTTGATCGGTTTTTATTATTATTTTTTTTTCATATGGGCTTGATCGGTTTAATCTCAAATTGGTGACTTCTGCCTTGGTTTTGGTTTCACTGTTTTGATCTTCCAAAACGGTTTTGGTTTCACTGTTTTGCTAGGTTTGCTAGGTTTGAGATTGCTAGGTTTGCTGGGAAGAACATGAAGAATACAAAAAAAACAACTACGCGTTTTGGGCATTTTTGTTCCAGGTACTGTAGCCGTGGGTCCCATAGACTGAAAACGTGAACATAACAAACATGGTATCCAAACGAATACTTAATACAAAGGAAGTTTCAAATGGCATTTTAACTTTAACCGTAGCTTACATACTTTTTAAGTGGAACGTACTAAAATTAAATTGATTTGTAGCGGGGCTCATGGAGTTAACTATCCTGGCTTGGGAGTTTCTATCAAAGACTACTACTATTACCAAATACTAAAGAATACAAAAGAAGTAAGCATTTGGGAAGCACTAACATGGCAAAATTACCAATGTATTAGTATCGGACATGTACCCGATACGAAAGTTATTCACTTGTGCCCTGCCTGACACCCCATTAAACGTTATCAAATAAGTCAAGTCTCTAGGAGTAATGAAAGTGATTTCACGTGTAATATCACCAAAACTTATGCATGGTACGTTTACTTTAAAGCTCTTCAATTGTTAGGTATAACAACTAACCTTCTTCTTTTTTTGATTTCCCGTGTAATATCACCAAAACTTGTGCATGGTACGTTTACGTTAAGGCTCTTCAATTCTTAGGTATAACAACTAACCTTCTTCTTTTTTTGAGAAAAACAACTAACCTTCTTCTCATCACAAAAAATAAAACAACTTTCTAAACCCCACAGAAGTAAGAATTGTGTTCACTGGTACAACTCGTTTATTGTCTTGTTGAAGCAAATATGACTAAATAGGTTCCACAAATTATTCTCAATATTCTGAAAATTAATAAAAATTAAAAAAGAAAAAGAAAAGGCTCTCTGAAGGATTATAAGTAGATAATAGACTAGTGCATGTAACATCTAATTTGTAGCATCGTGGAATATTTTATTTTTAAAATAAACACCAATTATATATATATATATATATATATATATATACACATATATAAAGTTAGCATTAATCACTACATATTTCACCAATTAGATCTACTCAAATGGCACCTCTTCTCCTTCTAAGAGCAACGTCAAAAGTGAGGTTATAAATTCAAGATCCACCTAGTGCATATGTAATTACCAATTATAAAAATATGTTTTGATAAAACACGATTTTACCTATGTCCCTCATTAGTGCGATGGACGACGTTGAGATCCTGTATATAAGAGAAAACACTAAGTAAATAATAACATTAGTTTAGGACTTGTCAAAGACCCTCCAATACTTAAATTAGCTTAAACTCTTTAGAAATTAGTAATCAGTTGAGTAATTTGTGTGCGTCCATTGTGAATCACTTACCTGGCTTTATATAGCCTCTGTGTGAGTAAATATCAATCTATTGGCCTCTCTTGACATTGCACCTGAGCTAGAGGATTAATGTCTCAATAATGACCACTTAATCCTAGCCCTTTAATGTTCGTTAACGGCTATTAAATGTAAGAAATTAAACGGTGGCAACGGCTCCACATTCATTCATTATTTGGTCATTAAATACTGTCTAAGGTTAATGCACTTATACTCATCTATATTTTTACTTGTCATTAGCTTGGATAGTTTGCAATAAGGGTCATCAAATAGCCCACGGCCCATAACCCGGCCCAGAAACCCGATGGCCCACCGGGCTAATGGGCGGCCCGGCCCGTTGTTATTAAGGCTCATGGGCAGCCCACTAGCCCAATAGGTCAGGCCGTGGGCTAGTTTTAAAGCCCATGGGTACCCGATGGGCTAGCCCAGTAGCCCAACCCGTTGCCCAGTCCATTGGCCCAGCCCAATAACTTATAATTCATAACAAAAATATATAAGTGTATGAAGGATTGATCTTGAGATATTATAGAGCAATTTCTTAAGCCCTCAACCACTAAGATACTCAAAGTAATTGTGCAAAACTTAGTTTATTAAATATACATTTTTCTAGTAGTATAGCAAATTTGAATTAACCATTTGACATTTTTTTTATTAAAGATAAAATAAAAAACTATTTAAAGCCTTAATAAAAAAAAATTAAATAGGTTTCCATCAATAAAACAAAAAATTAAATAGATTTGAATGTAAAAAAATTTGTAATTTAGTATTAAATTCTTTAATTCTTTCCTTTAAAAAAATAGATTGATTATTCCTTTATAAAAAATTGATTCTTTCCTTATAAAAATAATAAAATAATATACTAACACAAGTCCATGGTTCGGGCCCATTAGGTTGACCCAACCCGTATAGCCCAGCTCGCTAAAAGACAAAATCTGCATTGCCCATATGGCAGGGTCATATTTTGACTTCACCACTTTATCAAGAATCTTCAATTAAACTTTTTTTTTTTTTTTTTTTATAGGACCCGTTAATTAGTTAATAGCCCATTATACCCAACCCATTATGCCCATAGACCAAGTGAAAATAGGCTGAACCGACCCGACCCGACCCATTGACGACCCTTATTTTGCAATATAGACGAGCTACCCCCTTTGTTCCTTTTGTTGTCATTGATTTGGATGAGCAAAAGAATATGAACGGTTTTGACAGTCTGTGCCAACTGCCTTCGTTTTTTGAGATTTTTGTCCAATCATTATAAATGTGATGCGACGTTCTTGTCAGGCAATTGACACGTGTCCTTTTCCAATTCATCACTCATGTGGAAATTTTATGGAACTTCCCCTGCCTTGATTATCGTTTCTTCCTTTCTGAGAAATTATTTTCTTCTTTTTCTACCTTCTTTAACCTTTGTCTCTTAAGTCCAAAGCTCTCAAAAACTTCCGACTTCATCTTGGTAAGTTTTCTCTACTTCGAATTTCCATCAATGGGTTTTGTTTCTCTTAGGCAACAATCCCCCTCTGTTTCCTTTTTCTTTGCTAGACTATGAGTTTTCCTTGAGTATTCTGGTGGGAAACGTCCTCAAGTAAGGTTGTTCTTACCCTGTATCTGTGCTGCGTTTAGACCTGTCTTAGTTGCCCTTTACCCCCTAATTCGACGCTCTTTGATTAAGTATCATTTGGAGATGGCCGTTGTAGAGGAGGGAGATTCCGAAGTTAGGCCTAGCGAGATTGAGAAGGGTCTGTCTTCAAACTATGAGTCTGAGGAAATAGGTGTCGACACTACGGTGTCAAAGCCTTTGCAACCCACCTTCGTCTTCTTCTTTGCTTCCTTTTCATGCCCTCTCTGAGTCTTGCTGCTTGCAGACGAAACATTTGAGGTCTATAAGAAAAAGATTTCAATTCCCTCATGGCACTGTCGCTCGCTTACCTTGTCCAAACGAGAAAGCTTACGCCTTTGCCCATGGTGAGGTGTGCTTTTACGAAGCTGCCTTCTCATGTGGCCTTCCTTCTCCATTCACCCAATAAGGCCAAGGAAGAAGAATTGTACAAAAGAGAAGTACTTATTGGCGGTCTGTCTCTCCTATACGTACAAAGAAAATAAAAAATAAGAATGGCAAGAGAACAAAGCTCAAAACAGGTTGGAACAACTTATTAAGTATGTAATATAAGGTTAACCTCTTACTTCTCTAAGAAATACGCAAAGGGAACTAGAGCAACCAGCGCGACGATGTTCCTATAAACTGGGAAAACAAGCAGGCCTATACCCATGTTAAGTGCAATCTTCAAAATAATATGGTTCCCCGCAAAACCTAACTGGCAGACAACCATGGCTAAGTGCAGCTTGGCACGTTCAGGCACTACTCCCATTCTGTTAGCGAAGGTCAAAACAGCTTCAGGCAAAGGACAAGTTGAGTAAGAGAGGGAAAGCTATGAGTTGTTCATTGGAGTAAGAGACAAAGGTGTACATATGACCGTATGTGAAGGATCCAAAAACAGTAAATTTGGAACCCATCACGTAATTAATGTGCTCTATAATTTTTTTTTAGTAGTTTGTAGTCTGTCATTATTCGTGCATTGTTGGAATGGCTTGAATTTAATGTCAGTGGATTAATTCATATTACAAGTTACCTTGCACGAATTTTAATGTCGGTGGAACAAAATAAACATCTGACATATGGTTACCAAAAATAAACATCTGAACACATTCCAGTTTTGGATTGCTCTTTGTAGCCGAAATGGATGACTCCATTGCCAAAAAATGCTTGCCATTTACTTTGACCAAGTAAGTAACTTACATGTGCTGAAACTATTTGCATTTCGGCTGAATCTCCAGCTAAAAATAGATGATGAGTTTGAGAGAAGATGCAACGGAGCTCCTTATTAATACCAAAAAAAAAAAAAAAAACAAAAGAGCTGTGCGCACCATAGATAGGAAGCTATAGTATATATCCTGCAACTCTTATCTAAATACAATAGGATGTTTTCTAATTATTTGTTAGAGAACCAAGGATATATTTATGGTTAGGATTTGTGTGAGAGTTATTCAAATTATTGTTGTAATCTTCAAAATTATAGTGAAACTTTTGTCGTCTCTTGTGTACATTTACATATTGCCGAACTACGTAAATTTTGTGTCACATATTCTCTTCTCTATTTTTTAACTTTGTGTAAACAGATTATTTCACAATTTTCACAACATGCATGGAAGTGAATTGAACAAAAATGATTTTGAACCAAAAAAAAAAGAAAGTATGAGTGAGTTTCATGTATCCAAAGACAAGATCTCTCACGATTAGAAAATATGTATCCTCTCTTACAAACTCGGATTTCACAGGATTGTGATTTTATATAATAATAATAATAATAATAATAAAACGGTAGTGTTTTTGCACAAATCCATATACACTCATTCTTATACATGTTGAACTGAATCATGAGTTCACTCATTCTCACGATTTTCAATTCAAGATAAAGTATGTGTTTGGATGCGTAACCAATGTAGTCATTACTGTACCAGTACCAGTCATACCGGCCGCTATATATCATACCGGTACATATACCGGTATTAAAATGTTAACGTTTCATATCGATTTAAATACTGGTCAATTTTAGACAATACTGGCTGGTACTAGGCGTACCAGACGATACAGAAAAAATCTTTTTTTTTTTGTAAGTTTTGAATTTTTGTAAAGGCAGAATGGTAACTTATTTGCATTAACTTATTAGTATTATTTTTTTTCTTAATATGCAATGAACAATTAAGTTTTCTATTTTTTATATTTGTGTTTTTTTTCTTTTAATTGATGCTAAAGTCTAAAACCATGAATAATTTGTTTTAAATTAAGGTAATGTTTTATTGTAAACTTTTATATTTATTATAATACACACACACACACACACACACACACACACACACATACACATTCATATATATAATAATGGTAAACCTGAAACGGTACACCGATATTGACCGGTACCAAAATATATCCATCTACTAGTCAAACCGGTACAACCTCCGGTACGAGTTTGACTACCTTGCGCGTAACAGCTTTTATTCACTTTTTTAATTTAATTATTTATTGTTAAGTAATAAACTGTAATGCGTAACTATTTACCCAAGCTAAAATTTAATCCGAAACAGTACACTAATATCGATCGGTACCAAAATATATATATGCACTGGTCATACCGGTACAACCTTCAATACGAACTTGACTACCTTGCGCGTAACAACTTTTATTCACTTTTTTAATTTAATTATTTATTGTTAAGTAATAAACTATAATGTGTAACTATTTACCCAAGATAAAATTTAACCCTAGCTTCCACACAAAAAAAAAAAAAAGGTAATTACATTCCCCTCTCTTGAGATTTGAAAAAATGACACCTAAATCTGAAAGGAAAAAAACCACTCCCCTCCCTTTAGGTTTGAAGAAATTAACACCCCCTTTTTGCTTATATTATTAATAAAATATTCTAAATTTTAATAAAAATCTCTTTACAAAATTTTAACCAAGGTAAGTAAAAAAAATAACTTATAAATTTAAAATAAAAATGAAAAATTTATCAAGCAACAAAATACTTGTAACGACAAATTTCTCCATAACCCATTGAAAATAATTTAAAAAATCACTGTTAATATTTTAAAATACACTTTAATTAAAAGTTTAAAATAATAAATTTTAATTATAAAATAAGATAATTTGGAAACTTGGTAGGTTAATACACAATAATTTTAATATTAATTCCACAAAATATGGTCAATCAAATGTCAACGAGGGAAAATGTTTTTTGTCTTCAAATGTGAGGTAGAGTGTCACGTCTCCATATCTCAAGAGAATGGAGTGTAATTACCAAAAAAAAAATCTAAAAACTAATCCTAAATTTTTATTAGATATCCATTATAAAGTGTGCTTTATGACCAGATCCAAGTCAAATACCCATAAATAATTAGAATAATCAATTGCAACCATCACACACCCTTGACGCAATGATCACCTCATAAGTATAAGTGCATGTGGAGTGTGGGGGGCAAGGATCAGGATTCAAGTCTCTAGTAAGGAGTTTCATACACATATACACTTAGATTAGGCTAAAGTAGAATTTCTATATTGTATTAAAAAAAAATAAGGATCATGCTAACGAGTGCCCTTAAGGCAATGGTTTACAATTCATTTTAGGAAAATTTTGAACACCACTTTTATGGGAAATGAAAAAATTTGTAAAAATATTAATGGCTTTTTTCTTTTCCCATAAAAACTTTCTTTAAATAGATTGTTAACCACTGTCCTAAGAATACCTGTTAGTATTTCCCAAAAAATAAAAGCAATCAATTGTTGGGATCCTAAGTGTCTAATTTCCTGACCTTTGCCAGTGACAATTTTACACTTTTATTTATGGGTCATGCTAACGGGTGATTTTAGAGCAGTGATTAATAATCCATTTTAGGAAAGTTTTGACACCACTTTTATGGGAAATGGAAAAATCTGTCAAAATATTAATTGCATTTTTTTTCTTTTTTCATAAGAACTTTCTTTAAATGAATTGTTAACTATTGCCCTAAGGGCATTCGTTAGCATTTCCCTTTATTTATTTAAATGTAAAATACAGTTGTGCTACACTTGCTACATGGTTCTCTCTGTCTCCATCAATTATGATTTACATCTTTATTGGCAATGGGGCAGAGCAGGGGCGAAGGATGGGATCTTCGTCCCCGCCTCACATGGTTATTTCCCTTCCTCATCCCTGCCCCAACCCGGGGTTTAGGGCAAACTACCTTGCCCCCTCCCCGCCCCTTGGGCCCCCGTAGGGACCCATCCCGCACCTAATACAATTTTATATATATATAAATAAAATTTTTGCTACAATAATATAAATCACAACAAAACAAAATGTTTTAAAATTCAAGCATTTAAATAAACCAAGTACTTAAATAGTCCAATATGTAACAACATAATTCAAACTCCAAATAAACATTGTCTTGTAAAAATTAAAAATTGACTAGTTCTTTAAGAATAATTTTCGCTTTCTCCCAATGTAGGGACACCACTTTCTTCTTCATTATCAGAATCATCAAGGAAGTTTTGGAATGTATTAGCTTCAATCCCATTTACAACAAATGAAGGGCCTAAAAAAAGTAAAACAAATTCAATCAAACAATTGAAAAATACAATGAAGAATGCAACAACATAAATCATTGAATAGATAAACTAGTAAATTTGATTATCTTTGATTTCAGCCCATAACCAATTCTGAGCACACATCAATGCCTCCACGGTATTTGCATGAAGTTTACTGCGATGTGGACTTAGCAACCTACCACTTGTGTTAAATGCTGACTCCAAAGCAACAATTTACACTGGAATGGCTAAGATATCCTTAGCAATATGTTGCAAAGTAGGATACTGATGCCCATTAGATTTCCACATGCAAAATATCAAAATTCAAAGTTCTTGGCATTAGATTATCCTTAAGGTAATGCTCTAACTATAATTTAATATTCTCACCTTTTTTTTTACTAAGATATCTTTCAAAGTCCATAAGGGAGTTATCAACTTATGGATTTTCACCTACACAAGTGCCACCAGTAACTTCCCTACCCATTCTCTCAGAAGTATAGTCACGAATCATTACATCACAAGTATCTCTAATCCTTTGAATTTCATTTTCAGCTTCGTCACCATAAACAAGAGGAAAATAATATTCCAATAATTCAATATTATATCTAGGGTCTAAAATGGTTACCACAGCCATAGCACCATTAATCACATTCCAATAACAGTCAAATATTTCTAATATTTTAAATGTCATACTCCTAATCATATCACTTGGGCTTGTGAACCAAGAATTCAAAGCTATTTTTATTTCACACACCTTATGAAAAAAAAGGATTAGCTATAAGATATGAGGTACTTGAGAATAGCTCTGTAACCTTGTAAAACAATGTCAACCTCTCACATATACTACTTGCCATCTCCTATTCTTCCTCTTTTGGAAGGCACTTATAAGATGATTCCCTTTGACTCAATCAAACAAAGACATCTTGATACTCTATAGCAGTAGAAAGCATAAGATAGGTAGAGTTCCAGCGAGTCTTATAATTAAGAGTTAGTTCTTTGGTACATTCAAATTGTAATTGTCAAGCCATACCTGTAAATTGTTGCCTTCTTTTTGTTGATCTAGTCCAAAATCCCTCACTCTCACAAACCTTCTCAATGCATGATCCAATAACATTCAAATCATCCTGAACAATCAAATTAAGAACATGTGTTGCACAACACAAATGCAACATTGATCCATGCATAACCAATGTATTACGTTGAAGTTTGTCTAGTATAATATTTATAACTACATCATTGGTACTGCAATTGTCCACTGTCACAGTGGATAACTTCCTATCAATATTCCATTCCAACATGGTTTGTAGAAGGACATCAGAAGACACTTCTTTTGTATGTGGAGATGGCACATAAATAAACCTAAAATGAGAAATTTACATTATTATAACTAACAGTGAAATAAGTTCATACAATATTTGAAAAGAATTTAAATAACAAAAATGAACATATACTTTAAAAAATGTATCTCATAACTTGGCTTTGTAATCTCCAGAAATCATCAATGAAATGTGTCGTTACAACCATAAACCCTCGCCTTTTGTTTTGTGAAGTCCACATATCAATGGTAATAGCAATTCTACTTAGATTCTTTTCTATTTCATGCATTGATTTCTCCCTTTCATGATCATAGATTCTCATAATGTCCTTCTTGATTGTGTTCCTACAATCCATCTTGAAAATGGTTGAAGAGAAGTTGAATATCTTCTAAAGCCAATGTGATCAACTATAGAAAGGGGGTACTCATGCAAGATGATCATACGAGAGAGTTCTTTTCTTGATTCATCTTGATCAAAATGATAAGCATTCATACTCACCGCCGAGTCCATGTTATCCTAATCCCTCACCAAAAGTTTTTGTTTCATATCACTAATGTCCTTAAACTTTTTCCTAGGACATATTTTTAATTGGTCATGCAAATGTGTAGTGCCATTTCGAGATCCCACTACAAGCAATCTCGTACAATAGTTGCACTCAGCCTTATCTTTCCCATTAACTTTCCTTTTCTTAAAATAATTCCACACAATTGATTTAAACCTCCCTTGTTCCTCAATTATCTCATTGTTAGTTTAGGCTTAGGCATCTTTTGGCCTATTCAATAGAGTTGAACAGGGGGTTGTATTATCTTCATCTACCATCATTGGAGATTGATGGCTACCAATGAGTGTGACAGATGGAGTGGAGCTACCATTGTTTTCATTTGAAGTCATTCCTAAAAAAATTGTGTCGGTGGCTATTTTTGCACGTAGCTACGTATCTTCTGTTGGAGGTGTGACTTTTCTAGACCTGGATTTGTTTTAAGGAGTTCAACCTGGAACTCGACATTGGGCCACATAAATGGCTTCAGGTGCATTTTTAAGCCTAAAAAATAGATAAAGCCCAAAGTCAAAGAATCGCGATAATGGCTGAAACAAATAAATAATATATTTAATTGAATAGCTTTGATTAAATGATTAGTTGAACATTGTATTATGTATATTAAGTGATGTTCAATATTAGAAAGTAATTAATTAAGTGTCATATATCCAATAATGGAATGAGTCCAAAATAGTACATATCCAGGTGCGGTTCATGGTTCATGTTCAACATGGTAAGGTATGTCTAGCAATGGTCTATATTCAAATAATGTATGTGAAATAGTTATATCCAGCAGTGGTTCATGTCCAAATAATATATGTCCAGCGACGGTTTATGCCCGAATAATATATGTTTAATGGTGGTTCATGTCCAAATGATAAATGGATAGCAGTGATTTATGTCAAATAATATATGTCCGGTGGTGAGATAGATTCAATTTATCATTATATATGTTCATTAATAAAGCATTAGTGAATCCATACTTATTAAATAGTGAGACAATATTAAAGTAGTTTATATCTAGGTGTAATAGTGATTTACGTATACTTAATAATGTAATCTTAAAGGTAGAGAAATATTGACTTATCTTGTATATTTCTGACTCTAGCCATATATCATCACTTTATTCTTTACATGATTTGTGATGTTTGTTTTTTAGACCCCTGTAAAAACTAGACTGTTTAACCTAATTAATTTAGCCAAGTGATTAACTTAGGTAAATTATGCAAATCTAGGTTAATACGTATAAATCATATCATGCAACGCAGCGGAAATATAAACAACACAATGATATAATGACCCAAGAAAACCAAATCGGTAAAAAATCTAGGGAGGATTTAACCTAGCTATCCTCAACGTAAACTGAATCCACTATGAAAGAATTGAAGTTTACACAATAGCAATTTAGAACACTAATATCCTATTGCTACCTCGAGTAGGAAACCTACTACCATGACCATGTGATAGCTCCGAATCCATGGACTACTTCTTTCTTGGATTCCCAGTAAGCACAAACACTCCCGCTTGTATATCTTTAAGCTCTTGATTGCAGCAACTAAATGATCATCAAGTTCTTGACATAATATTGATCCTTGACAACCCTAAATATGTGTGAAGGCAAACACCTCTAGATTTCACAGAAAATTCACACAAACAGCATAAAGAGTAGAGATGGCAATGGGG
This sequence comes from Castanopsis chinensis, assembly GCA_032878915.1. Lineage (NCBI taxonomy): Eukaryota > Viridiplantae > Streptophyta > Magnoliopsida > Fagales > Fagaceae > Castanopsis > Castanopsis chinensis. Next base: position 16,983,812 of record JAVQMG010000122.1, read on the forward strand.
CGGGGCGGGGCGGGGCCGAAGGATGGGATCTTTGCCCCCGCCCCGTACAGATTTTTCTTGCCCCATCCCCGCCCCGCCCCGCATGACGGGGAAAATTTATTGCCCCATCCCCACCCCTTAAGGCCTCGCAAAGACCCGCGAAGCCCCGCCTTACACAGTAAAACTTTATTTCTTGTTAATTTTTCCTACAACTATTACCATTTTTTCAAACAAAATGACATGTTTCAATATTAAAAATATACTTGAAATTATAAATAAATTTATCCTATCAAATCAAACTAATTTTTAGCAAAAACTAAATAATATTATCTAAACGTTTAACAAGACAATGTCACAAAAAAAATCCAATAGTATGACACAGTAAAATAATCCAAACTCCTAATAAGATGATGATATTGGTACCTTACTTCCAACTTTGCTAGAGAGAAAAAAGAGGTAGAACCACGTTTGGTAGAATAAAATAAGATGATGATATTTTTGTTTAAATAGTAGGGTTTTAGAGTATGAAAAAACTACAACTTAACCCTTATTAACTAGGGGCGGGGCGGGGCAGGGCGGGTTTAAAAAGTGTAAACCCATCCCCGCCCCACCCCGTAGTGCGGGCCTAAAATCTCGCCCCATCCTCGCCCCATCACATTTGCGGGACGGGGAAAACCCGCATGAGGCGAAGCAAGGAGAGGCGGGGAAAAATTGCCATCCCTAATAAAGAGCATTAGCAACCCCTTTAAAAACATGGCTAGGGTTTTCCCTTTTATACCTAGGGCAAACCATAAAACCCTACACATAAAACGGGCTTGGGATGAGTTGGAAAATTCTGTAGGAAAAACAATCTGCACAACTTTTGATCAGTTAAGTCAAATTCTCGATCGATTGAGCCAGGCAGAATTGCACAGTAAATTCTGCAGTAACTCGATTACAACTGTACGTAAAAGACACATACTTTGAGTAGTCTAAACAAGACTTAAAACGTTTTAATCATAGTTTGCCAACATTACAAATTAGTATTCTAATACATTTAAACCTAAAGGTTTTAGAACCTAACATGTGAATCCAACTATATAGCATTGATGAGCTGATAAGATTCCAACGGCATAATAATATGAGTACAACGGTACAATGATAATTAATTAAAATATAATCAATAGTATAATTTTGGAGATGAAAATATAATGACTTGTCTTCATAATTTGTGACTCTAGCCGTATAATATCAGTAAACATGTAACATTTCAGCACCATGATAAAATGAGTCCTGCAGTATAATATGGTATTATGAGTCCTTTCATGGTGACTTCACAATTGAAGGAGAAAAATGGGTGCAACTGGAGGGAGAAAGAACATGTACAGTTGTGTGCATAGGTTGGTTGAGTTTATCTTCTTTATCATGCACTTAAATGATTTTTTCCATGTAATGCTCTTTTAGTTTTTAGTCGAATATAAGTGTTATTTTCTTCCATAAGAAAGACTTTTAGTATTAGAAATTTATGTCTTTCATGAGAATGATTTTAGGCGTAAATGCACTTTTAGTCTCTACATTTTGGCTTTTTTCCATTTTGGTCCCTACATTTTAATTTTATCACTTTTAGTTCTTAAACCAATTAATGGGTGTTATTTTCGTCCTTTTCGTCAATCAACCGACGGAAATAGCTGAGTTGGCTGTCGAAGGAATTAAAATATTATAAAAAATTCCACATCAGCATCTAATTTAAAAAAAAAATAATTTATCAATTTTAACTAAATAAAAAAAGAAAAAATAGAATTAAAAACACAAAGAACACAAAAACAAACCTAGAACCAAACACAAACTCAAATTTAAGAACACAAAAAACACAAAAACAAACAAAAATGAAGGAATTCAAAATCCCAAAATGGTAGAATACACAAGAGCACAAACCCAAAAAAATCATATAAACCCAGAAATCAAACATAGAAAAATCATAAAAGAATATTGTAATAAAACTTGATTGCTCAACACAAACCCATCTCAACCACAAACCCAACTCAAACACAAACCCAGAACCAACCACAAACCTAGCTCAACCACAGAAAAATCATAAAAGAATATTGTAATAAAACTTAATTGCTCAACACAAATCCAGCTCAACCACAAACCCAGAACCAACCCAGAAACAAACACAAACCCAAAATATTGTAATATTATAATTGATTGCTCAACCACAAACTCAACTCAACCATACCAACACAAACCCAGCTCAATCCCTCTGTTTTGCCCTTTAATTTCCACATCTCATTTTTGTGGATCAAGTGCCGTTCAAGATGCTCTTAGCTTGTAGATCGGAGACTTCAGAAACCCCATCTCTTCCTCAATGAGACAGGAATCGATCACGAACAAGAAAACAAGCAGCGATTGCGGTGGCGACTGGTCGATTTGGTTATCTTAGGAGTACTCGATGGTGGTGTAATGAGGGAAGTGGTTGCGCTGGAAGCAAAAAGGGCAGATCCAGATCTTGGAGGCGAAGTAGATGATGACAAAGGGGTTGAGGATGGAGCAACATGTGCGGCAGCGGAGAAGGGAGTAAGGGAGGACAGATGTCCCAGGAATTGAGATTGAGGTTGTACATCTCGAAGGCTAAACGGTCCTCAATGTCGACGAGGTTGTCGATGAATCTGACACTGCCAACAACAATGAAACTGGGTCGATTGTGGTTGTGGTTGTGGTTGTGGCTAGAATGGAAGACTCCGAGGAGAGGGTTGAGGCGAGAGTAGTGTAAAGGGAAAGTGGTGGAAATGTGGCGAGAAAGGACTGGGTAGAAAGAGAAGGTGGGTGTTGTGGTGAGGAGGAAGCCGGTGGTGGAAGTAGTGTTGTTGTTGGAGAAGGAAGTGTTGGAAGGGAGGCAGAACTAAAGGTTGGAGATGGGGTCAAAGGCGAAAGATTGGTGGTTCTTGGTGGAGGTGTTGTGGAGGCCGTAAAGGAAAAACCATGGATGTAGAGGAGGAATTCTGCCATTTTGGGATTTTGAATTCCTTCATTTTTGTTTGTTTTTGTGTTCTTTGTGTTTTTAAATTTGAGTTTGTATTTGGTTCTGGGTTGGTTCTAGGTTTGTTTTTGTGTTCTTATTGCTTTTAATTCTGTTTTTTCTTTTTTTATTTAGTTAAAATTGATAAATTATTTTTTAAAAAAAATTAGATGCTAATGTGGCATTTTTTATAATATTTTAATTCCTCCAGCAGCTAACTCAGCTATTTCCGTCGGTTGACTGACAGAAAGGACGAAAATAATACGCGATAATTGGTTTAAAGACTAAAAGTGGTAAAATTAAAATATAGGGACCAAAATAAAAAAAAAAAATGACTAAAAGTGCATTTACGCCATGATTTTAATATGAAATTATTGTACCTTCTAAGAGAAGGACTTTTTAGTCTTTAATGTTCATATACCTTCCATGTGAAAGGGCTTTTGTAATATGTTCTTGGAAGAATGTTTGATGTCTTTTAAAGTGTACGGAGGTGAAAAGAAATATATATGTTTTGTGAGAAATGGTGTTTGTAATATGTTTAGGGAGTATATGTAGATATTTTGTTGAATATGGATCTTGTACAAATATATACTTTGCGAAACATGGAGTTTAAAGATATATGAGAAGTATGTATATATATTTTGTGAGGAATGTGTTTGTTGAATACAGGGAAGTATGAGAGATATTGATGTTAAATATAGTAAATACATGAGATTATGGTTGCTGCAAGAGTAGTTTTTTGTGTTATGTCATGGGATATGTTGCCTTCAAAGAAGAGAGATTTTTTAAGAGAGATGAAGGAGATGAAGATGTGTTTATGGGCAGCAAAATGATGAAGTTTTAGAGTATTAAGGATGAGAGAGTAAGTATATGATGGGTAGCGGTGTTGTGTAATAAGTGTATTGTAATGGTGTTATCTAAGAAGAGAGATTTTGTAAGAAAAATGAAGAAAGACATAGAGATTGTTTATGGGTAGCAAAATGATGAAGTTTCATAACAAGAGAGTGAGAGAGAAATGGCTAGTGGGTGTGTTAGTGTGGCTTAGTCCTCTTTATATAGAGCCAAGTATGTAATTAGATTAGAATTAGTTGAAGGGAAACTTAGCAAATAAGGAAAAGTCTCTGACAAAGTAAGTGACTTCGTTAGTGGGTTTTTGGGTTTTAGCCAAAAGAAGAAAGTTTGAAACTTTAAGGCTACTGCTGCAACTGTACAATAGTTGACACAGCAATACAGCAGTAGTTGCTGCAGTTGACAGCTTTACAGCAGCAGTTGTCCTAACACAGCTAGATGATGTTAGCTGTGTGAGGTCTTTTGCTAGAGAAAATTTTTTGCATTAAATTCATGAATTTGGCTAAATATGGTAAGATAATTTTTATGAGATTTTTCTATTTTTGGTACTGCAGCTGGAGACTAAGGATCTTAACTTAAAATGGTAGGATTTCTTTTATAGGATATTTGCTTCTTTGGGTATGGCAGCAAGCTACTAGGAATGGGCATTAAAAGGTTGATGATGTCACTTTAGACATGTATCAATTACCTAAGCTACTGCTGGAGCAATTGCAATTGCTGCTGGAGCTATTGTAACTTCTGCTAAAGCTGTTGCTATTTCTACTGGAACTACTGTAGCTTTCGCTGGAGTAGTTGTTGGTACTTTTTGGCTAAGTTTCCCCTTTTGAAAAATTATATGTTTAGTCCATGGTTTTATTACAATATAATTTTGATAAGTAATAAACTAGTTAGTTGATATTTGATGAAGTTTTAAAGATGTAATTATAGTTTCTTTGTGTTTTGACCAAATCTTAGAGAGCAAAAAAAGCATTTAATACTAGATATGAGATATTAATATAGATTTAGTCATATGCTTGGGATTGATTTAAATGAAAATAATAATATAATTTACATGAAATAATATAAGTACATTTTTAAACTTATATTATTTGATGAACATTAATTTTTATGTAAAGAGCATGAAGAGTTTTATCATTTTAAGTGTTATGTGATATATAAGACTTACTAGATGCTACTTATTGCACATTGACCTGCCAGAGTTCAGGAAATTGGAGAAGACATGTCAAGCAATATATTTTCCTTTATCAACTTTGAACTGTTGGAGCTTTACTAAACATACTTCTTGACCCTCCAAACCACGATTCCCAAAATTCCCCCGATGAGACTCATGAGCTTGGATCATGAGCCGAAAATGAAATGATGTGCCATGAGCTTGAACCATGGGCTTAGATGAGATAATATAGTCGTGGGTTTTGGATCGTGGACTTTGGCATCATTTTGTGTAAATATGGGCTCTTTTGGGCTTTAAAGTGGATTTTTCCAAAATCCATGATAATGTTGATGTGGTGCAAGTTTGCCAATGAAATAAAGACTTGTGGTGTGACAATTTTGTTCTCAACAAATTGTTTATGATGTTAATTTATTAACTTGGCAATCGTAAAAAAGTAATATACATACACCAAAACCTAAGCCAGAAGTCTCCAACACAAACAATGTTGATTAATGTAAAAAAGAAAAAAAGAACCATATATCACTTGTGAAAAAATTCAAGTAAATTAATTGTGTGTGATGCTTTCACACATTTCAAGGAAAATTAATTTGGATAGAAAGATATAGATATAAGTATTTACCCACATTAACAAGATAAAGTCTTTAAGATTATCAATCAAATAATTTTTAAAAACTGTGACTCTATCACATAGTAAAGAAAAAAAATAAGTTGGATATAAAAATACAAATATATCCCAAGATGCATAATGAAATCCTAGTGTGGGGCCGAATATATCAAAAACTTTCAAGAGACAAGTATATTATAGACATTTGATTGAAAAACATGAAACAATGCGAAAAAAAAAAATTGAAACATTTGGAATATGATAAGAAACAAACCTATTGGAAGCACTAAGAGACTAGTACCTTTTTCCTTCCAACTGTGCTTCTTCAATACCTGTAAACAAAAATTCCAATTTTAGATGGAAAAAAAAAACAAATTTTAAATTGAAAAAAAGTAATTTAAGAAACACTAAAACAAAAGGGAAGATAGTGAGTGAGATGAATCTAAAAGGCAACGTTGGAGTGGAGTCTAGCTAATTGGTTTATGGCAGTATTTGAAACTTGAAAAACAATTATAGAGAAGGAAGAAGGGTCAGAAAGTGGCAATAGGTATTAGAATAAAAAATATTTTATCCCACGTCTCGCGTTCTATTTTAAATATTAGTGATTTAGGGTTTACTATATTTACAATTATAGCCATAATTAGTGCAGGGCAGGGATAAAAAGACTAAACCCATCCCCACCCTACCCCAAAGTGCAGGGACAAAATATTGCCTCATTTCCGTCCCACCACCTTTGCGAGGCAGAGCGAGGTAGGCTAAAGCGGGGCAAAACAAATCCCCCCGAATCTCTTGACTTTTCCTATTCAAAAATCGATGAAGAGATAGGGTTTACACTCAACATTTTTTTGACTTTGAAAGAAGAATAAGAAAACATGGAAAACAAAATTTTTTATACTTGAAGATGCTAATGGGCTTCATGATGTGTGACCCAAATGAAGCAATTGAGTTGAAGTTTCTTCTAAAATCTATTTTGTGTAAATATAAGCCCATTGTTAGGGAAGCCTATTCGGTGAAAGATGAGTAAAACAAACGCATTTCTTCCAAAACTAAACCAAAATGGCTTGTGAGTCTGTGACCCTTGATCAACTGAGAAAAATATGGGCTTGAGCCCAATTCTTATTTTTAAAGAAAGGTATGGGCCATGGGCCCACAAAATATTGTCGTTGTGAATCCAATCCATGAACTAGCAAGATCCAGGCTTTGACCCCATTTTACGATGCAAGCGAAGTACAGACAATAAACTTAATCAATAATGTAAATCCGATAGGGTTATGAGTTCAATCCAAGGAGTATAAAAATATAAATAATAAAAAACTGGTCCGTGAGCCCATTTCAAGAAGTGAGGATATGTGGGCCATGACATGCACATGAAACTTTGGGCAAAAGACCCAATCCAAGTAGTTGTTTGAAACTAGGGTCTCTTGGGCTTTAAAAAAAAAAAAATATCCATTCATTTCTATCTACTTCTACTAATCTACTACCTAGATAAAAAGTGTCAATAGCATTTCTACAGTGATTTGGTTTATTCAATTCCTGTCTTTCCTTGGTGTTTGGTTTTGCTGTGAAAAACCAAAAGTTGTTTTCGTGAGATACCAAATTTAGTGAGCAAAAACTCACCATTTTGCGTGAGTTGGCATTTTTTTTTTCATTTTTTGTCTAATAATCACCATTCATGCTAGTTTGCTTTGCTTTGAGCTTGTTTCCACTTTTATTTTTAAAAATATTTATACGGGTTGATAGATTATTTTTTATTTTGGAGTTGTTATACCTACACAATAAATTGTCATAATTGTGAGAGACCGAAAACTTGGGTACTCTCAAAAAAGAGATTTGGGTGCTTTTAAGAGCACATCTCTTTTGGGTAATAATGTGGAGTCGCAACTTATTTTTTATACAAAAAAAAATAAGAAAAAATAAATATAATCACATGTCCAAAATACTTCAAATGTCATTAATTGAATAAAAAAATTACAATTTTGGTAAATTAACCTTACAAGGCTTTGGGCCTAGTTACAATCTATGCAAAAGAATACAAAACTTTGGTCCTAGTTACAATCTACAAAAATTAAAAGATAAAACACTAATCTTCCTATCCAAAAATCCTAAGTTTGGGGCTAAGTTAAGGAATGAGAAGGTGTTAGCTACGCATTCTGCCCAGACAGAGTCTGGTCTTCTAAACTCTAATAACTATTATACCCTTTTTTTCATGATGTTGAATGATATGTTATAATGCACATGACAAACACTCAACAAAAATTAATTTAAATAAATTTGCCTTAAGAATATGTCCTCTTTTTAAAGAAAAAATCAAATCTATTTTGAGAGTTAAAAAAATAAGACTTGATTTGTAAAAAAAAAAAATTAGATCTATTTTTTGTAAAGGGTAAAAAAGAAAGATTTTGTCAAGAAAAATCAGATATATATATATATATTTTTTGTAAAGTTTAAAAAGGATGATTTTGTTAAGAAAAATCAGATTTGTTTTTAAAAGAAAAAAAGAAAAGATGAGATTTGGTTTGGAAAAAAAAATCAGATTTTTTTTTATTTTGTTAAAAAAAATGATTTTGTTAAGAATAATCAGACCCATTTTGAAGAGTTAAAGAAAAAGATTTGATTTGCAAAAAAAATTAGATCTACTTTTGAAAGGAAAAAAAAAAAAAAAAGAGAGATTTTTAAAAGAGGATTTTTATTCATGAGACAAACTTATTATGCATGCATCATATATTATAAAAAAAAACAGTTAACCTAACTCTTAATTCCTTCTTTGAATCTTCAATTTTATAAATTAAAAAAAAGAAAGATTTCTAAGAAAAATTTGCAGTCCTGTATTTAATGAAAATACAGATCTGTTTTGAGACCAGAAAAAATTTTAGATATATATTTAATGAAAATACAGATCAGTTTTGAGACTAGAAAATTAAGTTATATATTTAACTAGTTGCTATCCCGTGCGATGCACGGGATAGTTAAATATAAATTAAATATATTTATTTTGTTCAAGGTATTGACTTGAAAATATATGAAAATAAAAACAATTTGTTCAAAATAAAAGTTCACATAAAAATAAAAATACACAGAACTTGTAGAAACCTAATACAACATTATTTCTAAAGATCACAAAAGTAATACATGTAAAATTTCATAAACTTGGAAGAGTAGGTGTTATCAATGCTAGTTGAATGTTACTTTTATGAACACCACCACAAGTTGAATATTTCTTTTATGAACACTTCTTAGCAAATCTATCATTGTACATGGGCATTTGTCCATTTGCATATTCCATATTTCTATGGTTTATGAACTGGTTTTGCAACTGTGTATGTAAAACTCATGAAATGTTTGTCTTCTTGTCCTCATTTCCTCCACGAAAGCAAGATCATGATTGAATTAGGTTATCTACTTTTTATCAATGCAAAATCAAACCTTTCATACCTCTAGGAAATATCAACAACCCCTTGATAAAAATACATTTATACACAATACATTTTTAATTGATCAATAGTAATAAGAATCAAACACAGCTTACCTTGATTAGATCAACAATAGAGCATCACATTTCTTACCTATCTTCCTCCTTACGACTCTCCATGTATTATGGCTCCTAGAACTCACAAGAAATTTCATCAAACACCTTGTATACATGTAAAAGAAACAACACTTAATGAAAGTGAACATCATTAAAAATGTCCATACTCAACTTTAAAATAGTAGCATAATAGTCATAAATCATTGCAAAACTACAAATGTAACAGGAAAAATCATTGTTCAATTTAAAGATTCAACTTAAATTAATCAAGGACAACCCAAGAAAAATCACAAAACTAACACTAAATGTATTATGACTTTGAGAAAAAAATATATAGTAATGAATTGCTAATGGTGACAATTTGGGGAAAAAAAAACCTTATAGGAAAAAAATAATATGAATAATTAAACAAACTTCACAACTTTGCTGATAATTCTTGTCATCTTTAGAGATCTTAAACCAACTATTTTCAATGTAGAAACCAAAACACACACTCAATTGTTCCACCACTGTAAACTATATAACAAATTGAGCTATAGCAAATGTTGGTAACACAAAATCTCATAAAGGATGTAAAAACATATTCCAGAAGGTAAAAAACAACAATTTTTTAATAGATGTTTTCTTAAAGAATACAATCATATGAAACTTGAAAGCAAGTTCAAAGAATAGGTGTAGCACATAAAAACCAATCATTCGTTTTAAGTTGGAGAAACAAAATCCATCCTAGTTCAATTGAAATGCATAAGAAAAATGAGTGGAGTTCTTTACACTGTTTATATAAACCATTCTTGCTATCCCTCATCCAAAATCATATATGGACCTTTTATATATCATACCTAAATATCGGATCATAACAATTTTGTAACCAAGGGCCTATTATTAACTTTCAATACTTTACCATCAGATCTAAAGCGAAAACTACAGTAGCCAATTCCAAATCATGAGTTTGGGTAATTTTTGTTCAAAATTTTTTAATTGTCTAGAAAAAAAGAAGGCCAATAAACACATCTCAACCTGATTAAATAAGCAACATAGCATCACATCCTTACTTATCTTCTTTCTTACCAATCTCTATGTAATATGACTCCTATAATAACCAAAAAAAAAAAAAATCACACAGGAATTTTATCAAACAACTTATGTACTTGTAAGAGAAATGGAGATACTAAACACATCCAGAGAAATAGTTGTGTGCTTGAGGAGCTCTGCACACCCATATTAGGAAGAAGTAGTAATGTTAGTATGGAAAGGTCCAAATTTCTAGTGCATGTACTCACAATGCCAATCAAACATACTTGTTAAAATAACATGCTAGCTTCAAGAATACAGGCCTATTGTCAACATCACATCCACCTAGTGTCGGGGCAGTATAATTGTGCCTGATGGAGCAACTGGTCCACAGCTACCTAAAAAGAGAAAGTGCCCACTCCAAGTAGATTACCAGCTAGGCAGTTACTTCAAACCATCCCACTTGAGCTCAGAGAAGTTTAGGAGAAAATTTTCTTATAAGTTAAAGACATCTGTCATCTACTCAATTATAAATTTTGAGGCTCCATTTATTAACCATGGCTTTTTTTCTTTTCTTTTTTTTTTTTTATTTTTTTCTTTTTTATTTTATAGAAATTGGATTTAGAGCTTACCTTGGCAATTGGCATCTTTGCTCTCTCTGAGTCAATCAAGGAAAAATCAATATCAGCCACATCAATCATCTACATAAATGGGAGCATATCATCTGCAATTTGTTATATATAGTTGGCCTAATCGCATCTTGTGGTTGGGAAATTAGGTTTTGAGCCAAAAATAATAATAATAATAATAATAATAATAATAATAATAATAATAATAATAATAATAATAATAATAATAATAATAAGTGTAAAAATCATTGAAAAACAAAGAATTGAAGTTGGCTTAGAGCCATGATATGATCATTAGTATAAACATAATATTTGCTCATATTTTGATTGAGTTTGCTAAAGGATTGCAAGCATTTGCAAATCTGCATGCACCATAATAACCAAATCATGTTGAAATAATAAACTTTGTCCTAGTGTGCAGGGGTCATTACTCATTAGTTTATAGTCTCAATCTCCATGTTAAAAACATACTTGTTAAAATCCAATAAAAATTTCGTACAAAGAAAAAGGGAAAAATAATGACCAATACCAAAAATCCAATCCAAAGGAAGAAGAAGAAGACATGGAAATTCTGCCAAAAAAAAAAAAAAAAACTTAAATTAAGACAAAAGAGAAAGAGGAATGAAATGCCATGCCAGTTATGTAATACTGAAAATGGAGTATTACACAACCAATGATAAAAAGAATTCTAACTAAATAGTTGAACTTTTTCTTTTTCTTGATAAGTCTTCATAGTTGACAGCAATAGCAAATTCATGTTCATTTGTAAGTGAATTTAATATCAGGGTCTGAATTGTAATTTGTGAGCTTGATTGAATAATTTAAAAATGGAAAATAAATTGAATATAAATTAAGTCAAATCAATGTCAAGACCATGTAAGAAAACATTTTTTTTTTACATTAAATTCAATAAAGAAAATTGAGTATAGCACATACACAGCAAACTGAATTAGTGAAAAAACCTTCAACTAATCCAAGTTCAATCAAACATAAACTTTATCAATTTATATAAAATAAAAATCAGACATAGTAACTTCATTTTTTTGCTTAGCATCAAGACAATAAAATTTACTATTTAATTCTCACGTTACTGTCATAGTATCATCATTAGAGAATCAGACTGAATGTTATAAAAGGATAACATGAGTAAGACTTGGTAGTTGAACGAATTGAGTTTTATAAAAAATTTGTGAAAACAATCGGTTAGAAAATTATGAATATTAGCCTGCACGCATTATAGATCAGCAAATCTGGCCTTAGTTTCATATAAATTAAGTACCAAGAAACTTAAATATGCAATCACATTCCAATTTCAAATTCTTTCTAGAAACATATTACCAATAAATATGCAAGAAATAGTACAAAATAAAGGAAAGGTAAATTCTTGATTGTCCTCGTCTTGTAGTACAAAGAATCATATGTAACCCCTCCTTAATCATGTTCAGCTACAAACATGAAAAAAAAGAAAAAAAAATGCAAGCACCTGCAACAAAAGTGAAATAAAATAAAATACCATAGAAAAATCTTAGTAGAAATAACATAAAGTAATTCACAATTGGCAAATTAACAAAGCAAAATTCACAATTCACAAAGGTTCACTGTTTTTTTTTCCTCAACACCCAATAGATGCTCAATTTGGTTAAGTTTGTTTGATCGTGAAAATACTTTGGAAGCTTAATATCAAGTAGATGGTGTGCATCTATGAAAAGTGAAACTATTTTGATTCTAGGAAAGTTAACTAACCTGGGTTGGAGGAGAAAGATGAAGAAGAAGAACATGATTTATCAGCTACGAAATTAGAGAAAGAAATCAAATTAAAAAAAATTAATTTAACAAATTCTTGGGTGTAAATTAATTGAAATCAACAATAATCAAACTGAAAGCAATTCAAACATTAACACTAAATAAAAGTTAAAATGTTTCACAGATATCTAATGCTATTCATACTAACAGATATAATCGTAAAGAGAGAAAAGAGTTACCTTCTTTGGAAGAGTCGATAGTTTGGGCCAATACCTTACAGAGAATGATAAAAAGAATTAAACCCAGATTTTGAAAGAGGGACCCAGAGGTCTGTCTGCGTTAGGAAGGGGTGAAGTGGTTAAAGAGAAGAAGGTTTTGGATGAGTATACATAATAGACAAAGGGCTGAAGAGATAATCAAACGGTGGGAGAGAAGGACTGATGATGGCCTGCATTTTGGACTGAAGGTGGAGCCGTTGAGCTACAATTTGTGTGTGGGGGAATGGTAGAGCGTGATTTGCGTTTTGGAGGAAGAAGAAGGTAGAGTGTGTTAGGGCTTCTCTGATTTTGCGTTTAAGTTTTTTTTTTGGGTTTTAGTGGAAAATTGTGGAAGTTTCAAAGGCTTCAGGTATATATATATATATATATATATATATATAGAGAGAGAGAGAGAGAGAGAGAGAGAGAGAGAGAGAGAGAGAGAGATGAAAATACAAACCAGTTTATGGACCAGAAGAAATTCAGATTTGTATTTTTATCAGTTTTTAGATATAAAAAAATCATATTTGTATTTAATGTAAATACAGATTAGTTTTGAATTTTTATTTTAAAAAAAAGGTTTTGATGATCATTAGCAAATTTTGAAATCAAAGAAAAAAAATTAAAACAAACAATCAACTAAAGAACATGTCAAAGAAGATTCCAAAAAAATATCTAAGTGTGAAAATCATGTATTAAGAACAATGCACAATAAAAAGATAAAACATATAAACCGTATCCATGCAACAAACAACCACAACATACTAATTAATGGAAAAAAGAAAGAAAGAAAAACAGAGAAATAACTGAATACCTCTTGCATGAGTGCGCTCTTCAAATGAAAGAATATTTTAGAAATCAATGAAGTTTATTCACTTCTTTGAAGTCTAAAATACTTACAAAAAAGAAGTTCCTAAAACAAAAGTCTCCAAAACGTCTTTTACGTAAAGGGAGCAGAAAAGTCCAAAAAGAAGAGCCTATAATTCTGATTTTTTTTCCTCTATTTATAGAGGTTGGGATTTTTAAAAAATAAGCTGAATGAGATTGGATATGAATTGGAATGTGTCCTTATCTCTAAAAAGTCAAAAAAGATAGGCCTTATCATAACTAGGAAGCAGCCAAGCCAGGCTGAGAGTTTGGGCCAATCGACAATTAAGAAGTGCCGATCAGTACTTGCTATGTGCTGATCGGCACTCCAAGAGTGCTGACAGGTCCTCTTGGGTGCCGAGCACTCATTTGAGTTTTGGTCAAATTTGGACTCCTTTTTCAATGATTTTTTAGCCAGGAATTGCACCTAGATGCATTTTTAATCCGTATTCTAAAAATTTATCCCTTTTCCTTGATATTCGGGTCTTTAAAGTGATAATTATTTTGTAGATAAATATTCCAGAAAGACTTGATTATCCATAACTTCTTTGTTATCTGATTATTCACTTTATTCCCGTGCAACCAGGATTATTTTTTACACTAACCAACAATCAATCACAAAATTATTTAATTAATTTTAATTATTTAACCAATTAAAATTAATTTAAATAAATCATGCATGATTGGTTGCACCCAAACAAAATGCATGCAGTCCTTGAAAATTTGATTTTGTGATATCTTTCAATCCAATGGTCTGATTCAGGAATCGGGCATACCATAGCGATTGTTAGAATCTCAAGATCATTTTTATGATATGCAATGAATGAATTAATGCATGTTATGCAACTCTAAATTTTGGGTATATGAGTGGTCACTGTAGTAATCTTCCAAGATTAAATTATGGGTGCAAAATCGAGTATCTACAGAATGTCTCTCATTGGCAAAGCTTGTAAAGCAAATTTCAATGTAAAACAAAGACACTGATATTAGCAACCATGATTTAATCGAGGTTGACTTTTCAAAGATTACCTTGCCTTAGAACCTAAGACCTTGGATTATAGAACTATTGTTTAGCTGTTTTGGAAAATGAGAAGTATGAATACCTGATCTACTTGATAATTGATGAACCTAAATTAAATCTTGAGAGGCTTCTTTATCTCAATTCACATGCGGGGGCAACTAAGGGGCTTCTCTACCTTGATCTGAACGGAAGGTAACCAAGAGACTTCTCTAGCTTGGAACCTGAGGCGATTAAGAGACTTTTCTATCTCAATTTTGAATTGTGGCGACCAAGGTTCTTCTCTACCTTGATTTAAATGGAAGGTAACTAAGAGGCTTCTCTATCTTGAAACCTGGGGTGATTGAAAGGCTTCTTTATACCAATCTTGAATTTTGGCGACCAAGGGGCTTCTCTACCTTGATCTAAATGGAAGGTAACTAAGAGGCTTCTCTATCTTGAAACCTGGGGTGATTGAGAGGCTTCTCTATCTCAATCTAAATATGGGGCAACCAAGGGGCTTCTCTACCTTGATCTGAATGGAGGCGACCAAGGTGCTTCTCTACCTTGATCTGAATGGAAGGTAACCAAGAGACTTCTCTATCTTGTAACCTGAGGCGATTGAGAGGCTTCTCTATCTCAATCTAAAAGTGAGGTGACCAAGAGGCTTCTCTACCTTGATATACATGGAAGGAAACTAAGAGACTTCTCTATCTTGGAACCTGGGCCGATTAAAAGGCTTCTCTATCTCACTCTGGAACTGTGACAACCAAGGGGCTTTTCTACGTTGATCTGAATAGAAGGTAACCAATAGGCTTCTCTATCTTGGGAACCTAGAGTTTTACCTTGTCATTTTGTTGTTGTTTGTTCTTGTTGGAATTTTGAACATTGTATGATTTGGTTGGAAATCCTTGTGTGATCATGTTACGCTCTTTGCTTTGGGGCATTTTTGAATTGTTGAGTTATTTGATATGAAACTTAGACAATGTTGATGACTCATGAGGTTTGGCAATGTATGTAGCTTGTGGTACACACTCAATCTTCTCAATATGTGCTCAATGAAATGAACTAGGTAAAAGATGATGCTTCCTTAGTGTTTCTGCTAGGACATATGTGGAAATTGTTATGTATATATGTCATTTAGAATTGGCTAATCCTTTGACAAAATGCACTTTACTTGTATTTGGGTAGATCTAGGATGGTTTAAATCTTCAAGCAATTTTGAGTTCAAGTCAAGAGTTAAAGCCATGCAAATCTGTTCAAAAAACAAGTGATGAATTGCTATATTTTAAAGCTCAACAAATTGAATCTATCGAGGTTTAAAAAAATCTTTTTCCTTGAAGCTTGACAGCAGCTCGACAAATAGCCTATCTATCGAGGTTTATGAAAATCAGATTTCCAAATCTGTTTTTCATACATATCCAAGCTATTTGTATAGGATTTCTTTTCTCACAACCTTAGACATATATAAGGATTATTTTAAGGGCCGTCTAAGGTGACGCAACTTAATGCAAAGTGATTATTCACTCAAATTGTAATTAGAGATAATTTGCCTTAGTTCATCTTTGTCTTGAAGAAGCTGCTGCGTTTGTACGCCGTTAGGTTTTGTAATTAAAGAGTTTCTTGATCTTCATCATGTGGATGAATTAAAGAACTTTGCAGCCAATATCTTTCTCAAGTTGGTGACTAAGTCGTGTACTGGGATTTGTGCATCGATTAGTTAGTCACGTACTAAAAGCCATGTAGTGAAAGGAGAGATTGTCACTATATTACAAGTCCAATTGTATATTGGGATAATGGTTCAATTGTAGGTTGGTATAAAACACTGAGATTCCTTTACTTGTAACCGCTTGTTTTGATAATAGTGGATTCTCGGAAGTGGTGACCTTAAATTCACCCGGTGAGGTTTTGCCTTAGTGGTTTTCCCCATTCATAAACAAATCACCCATGTCAAATTCAATCTCCGCTGTATTTAGTTATTTGGTGATTTGCTTGTGCTACCACATGTATTGCATGTAATTGAATCTAATTAATTTATTTGGCTTAATTAATTGATTTAATTTACCAAAAGGGTCAATACATTATTGGCCTATCAAGTGGTATTAGAGCAAGTACACTCTGATTAGGGTTAATCTTTGTTGTATGATCTATTGACCCCTGTTTGTTATGGTTAGAAGACAATCTTTAATTATACCTCGTTTATTTGATGGTACTAACTATGCATACTGGAAATTACGCATGAGAGCTTTCTTGCAGTCTTTAGATGAGAAAGTGTGGCAAGCTGTGGAGATTGGTTGCACTAAGCCAAAGGAATCGTCGGCTGATTGGGATGATGCTAAGATCAAAGCGACAAACTTCAACGATAGAGCATTGAATGTGCTATTCAGTGCAGTCACTAAAGAGGAGTTCTAGAAGATATCTTCTACTGAAACTGTTAAGGAAGCATGGACCATCCTCCAAACAACCTTTTAAGGAATCAAAGGATATTAACAAAATTCCTTTAACAGAGCTATTGAGGAATCAAAGGATATTAACAAAATTCCTTTAACAGAGCTGGTTGGCAACTTCCAAACTTATGAATTAGATTTGACTAGGATTGGGAAATCAAGCAAGGGAAAGAGCATGGCACTAAAGGCCAAAAGCAGTGACATCGATGAGTCTTCTGATGATGAAGATTCCATAATAAAATCCTACATAACAAGGCAATTCAAGAAGTTCATGAAGAATGTGAAAGGCTTCAACAAGGACCGTCGGCAATCTAATTCCTCACAATTCAAGAGCCCAAATAAAAGGGAAAGGAACTATCTCTCTACCGGGACTGCTAGACATTGCTAATGTGTTATGTGTAGAAAGTTTGAGGGTGAATCTGTTGAGTATAAGCCAGATATGTGATCAAGACTTTATGGTACTATTCTCAAAAGGAAAATGCCTTGTGTTGACTAAGTCTGGGAAGAAACTCATCAGTGGTGTTCGCACTCTAGATAACTGCTATGGATTGGTGCATGATGCTGATATTATGTGCAATAGCATTCGTTCGCCAAATGAAGACCTATGGCACCAAAGGATAGGACATGTTAGTTACAAACATTTCTCTATTGTATCTAAGCATGAATTAGTTTTAGGGATACCAAAGCTCAGCAAAGTGAACAATGTTGTGTGTGGATTGTGTCAGATTGGGAAACAGACAAAAGCTAAACATCCCAGTACTTAGACATCAGCTATATTTAGACCTTTGGAGCTACCACATCTGGATCTTATGGGTCCAACTAGAACCGAATCTCTTGCAGGAAAGAGATACATTATGGTTGTGGTAGATGACTTCACTAGGTACACTTGGGTCATTCTTCTAAGTTCCAAGTCAGATGCTCCTGAGCACATTGAAGCCTTGTGCACAAGACTGCAAAATGAGAAGAGTTTGAAGATTGATTGAATTCGAAGTGATCATGGTAAGGAAGTCAAGAACTCATACATGGAATCCTTTTGCACTAGATCAGGTATATCTCAAGAATTCTCTACACCTATTACTCCTCAGCAGAATGGTGTTGTGGAAAGAAAGAACATTGTTATTTCGGAGATGGCTAGAGCTATGTTGCACAACAAGGATGTGGCTAGAAATTTATGGGGAGAAACCATTTATACTACATGTCATATGGTTAATAGGGTGTATTTTAGACCCGGTACCAAAAAGACTCCCTATGAGTTATGGAAGAGAAGAAAGCCAAACGTGAAGTATTTCATAATCTTTAGGAGTACTTGTTTCATCCTTAAGGATAAAGAGAATATGGGAAAATATGATTCCAGGAGCGATGAATGAATATTTTTAGGGTACTCTTCCACTAGCAAGGCTTATGGAGTATACAACAAGAGAACATAGAAGGTGATGGAAACAATTAATGTTGTTATTAATGAAGTTTTAGACTTTGGTTCTAAGAATATTAGTGAGAAGATATCTAAGGAAATGCTTCCTCCTGAACCTAGGGGTTTTCAAGAAATAATTGATCAAGAGCCTGGACCTCCAAATACCCCGAGTACTCTAAGTATTGTAGAGATTTCAAAAGACATTCCTAGCTCATCTGATTCTGAATCTCATAAAGAGAAAGGACCTTCTTCGAGGATCAAGTTGAATCATCCTCCTGATGTTATTGTGGGAAATATGAATGAACTTACACCAAGAAAGCATACAGTGGATAAATGTGTTGCTAACTTTGTGTCTTATTCTTGCTATTTGTCGCAGGTTAAAGCCACCAAAGTTGAGGAAGCTCTCCAAGATGAAAGCTAGGTTGAGGCCATGCATGATGAACTACTTCAGTTTCAAAGGAATGATGTCTGGACCCTAGTACCAAGACTGGAAGGTGAGCCCATCATTGGCACAAAGTGGATATTCCACAATAAGACTGATGAGGATGGAAATGTGATCCGCAACAAGGCTTGTCTTGCGGTTCAAAGATACTCCCAAATGGAAGGAGTAGACTATGCTAAGACTTTTGCTCCTGTAGCTCATATGGAATCTATTAAGTTTCTCCTAGCCCTATCATGTCACTTGAAGTTCAAGTTTTACCAAATGGATGTAAAGACTGCATTCTTGAACGGGTTCCTGAAGGAAGATGTCAATGTAGATCAACCTAAAGGATTTATTGATCCACACTATTTGGATCATGTGTTGTACCTCAAGAAGGCTCTCTATGGTTTAAAGCAAGCACCCAAAGCTTGGTATGATCGGCTCATTCAATACTTAGTCTCTCATGGTTTTACAAGAGGAAAAGCTTATCAAACACTCTTCATCAAGAGGGAAGATGGAGAGTTGATAGTTGCTCAGGTCTATGTTGATGATATCATCTTCGGTTCTACAAAGAATGAACTTGCTCACAACTTCTCCAAACTCATGCAAGCCGAGTTCGAGATGAGTATGATTGAAGAGTTGAACCAATTCCTTGGACTACAGATCCATCAGCAAGAGTTAGGTATATTCATATTCCAATCTAAATATGCTAAGAATCTTGAGAAAAGGTTTGGTTTGGAATCTACTAGTTTTGTAAGTTTTGTTAGAACCCCCATGAGCCCAAATGTTAAACTCACTGTTGATATGTTAGGAAAATGTGTTGATTCCTCTTTATATAGAAGCATGATAGGTAGTCTTCTTTACCTTACTGCTAGTAGACTTGACATTAGTTACAATGTGTGGGTGTGTGCCAAATATCAAGGTAATCCCAAAAAGTCTCATATGATTGCTTTGAAAAGAATCATAAAGTATGTCAAAACCACTGCCGATTTCAGTGTGTGGTATAGCAAGGACACCAATGATGTCTTAACTAGGTATTCTGACGCTGATTGGGCTGGGAATGCTGATGATAGAAAGAGTATGTTGGGGGGGTTGTTCCTAAATGGGTAATAATCTTGTCTCTTGGATGAGCAAAAAGTAGAATTCTATCTCATTATCTACTGTAGAGGCTAAATACATGGCTGCCGGTAGCTGCTGCACCCAACTTCTATGGATGCAAAAATTCCTCCTTGATTATGGAATTCATCAAGAAAATCTTACTATCTATTGTGACAATATTAGTGCCATTAACATCTCTAAAAATCCTGTTCAACATTCTCGAACAAAACATATAAAGATTCGACATCACTTTATTCGGGGGCTTGTCGAAGATGGTACCCTCACTCTTGAGTTCATTCACACTGATGAATCAAAAAGCTGATTTGTTTACCAAACCTCTTGATAGTAAACGGTTTGAATTCTTTCGCCAAAACATTGGTGTCATCTCTATAAATTGATCTCTCCTCCTTCCTCATGCATTTGCATCTAGTTTTATGCTACACTTTGTTTTACATTTTTTTTTTCCCGTTTTGCTTTATTTTTTTTTCATAAAAATTAAAAAAAAATTAAAAAATAAAAAAAATACAAAAACACTGTGTGTTTGTGTACATTGGTACTTATGTACCTTGGATGGCCATTAAAACAAAATTTTCTAAATTTTGTATCATTTGTAGCTTAGATGAGCATCTCTATGTACAACTAAGCAAGTGAGCTTTATGGCTCGTGTTTGTGATGAGTAAGATTAAGTAATCTCTTATACTTAGCACTCATATCACTCTTGTTGACAAGAAGGACTAAAAAATCCTAAGAGAAAGACATAAATAATCATCTCACTACTAAAGCCCGTTAATCATGAAATGACATTTATATGCTCCGACATAGTAAAAGTACAATGTCAAAAGCTTAACATAATTGGGTATTTTCTTCTCTCTCTTATATGTCCATGTGCACAAGCTCAAGGTTCACTTTCACAAGATAACCACAGAATATTCTAACTGGTTGGTGAACAAGATTGCGAGTAAGGAGGCTGACATGGTTGTTATGAGAAAACAATTTCTTAGAGACAACCAAGAGAACTATGAGGCTGACAACTATGTGTTTAAAAGGAGAGACAAAGATGACAAAATACCTAGCATAGATGGAATTACTGAACAACCAAAGGAGAAAAGATAGGAGAAAAAAATGATCTTCTTATTTTTGGCTTTGAACATGTTTATTTTAAAAGTTGATGTGAAACTCTTGGGTTTAGGAATTATTTAGGACTTTCAGGTTAAGGGTTTTGTTTAGGGTATAGGTTTTCAGTTTTTAGGGGTCTTTTTTTTTTTTTTTTTTATGGTTTGATTTAGGGTTTGGGTTTTGAATTCTGTGTAATGGCATGGTTTAATGGAATGGTTAGATCTTGAGAATTTTTTTTTTTTTTTTTTTTTTTGCTTAATGGGTAAATTGTGGGTTTGAGGAAGTTGTGACCAGACAAATATATGGTTGCCTACGTATCTCTTTAGCAGAAAGATCTGGTCATCACATAGTTTATTTTTTATTTGCCTTAACTTTTGTCTAGGCCGCCCTTTCGGGTTTTCAACCTAGCAGGCTTTCTCACTCTTATTTTTTTTTTTATTCTCCTTTTGTGTAGATCGCCCTTTCTGGTTTTCAACCTACCCTTTTTTGGTTTTTTTGTTCTTTTGTTTTTTTTTACGAACCTAAGAAGGGAAATAACATAATTCACAACCACTTCGGACATGGTGTTTTCAGACTACCACCTCAAATGTGGTATTTATTCAATAGATCCATATTGGTTGTCTCAATAAAATGGTTTGCATCTAAGTCCATCAACCTTACTGCTCCCCTAGAGTATATCTGCATGATAATATATGGACTTGCCCAATTTTGCTTAACCTTCCCATTTGTCTCTTGAATCGGGGCTCAAATCTCTTTCAGCACCAAATCTCCTAATTTCAAATCTCCAGTTCTTAATTTCTTGTCAAAAGCTTTCTTAAGCCTCTTTTGATAACCTTGAATGTGATACAAGGCCTTGAGTCTCTTCTCATGCATCATGCGTAATTGGTCATACCTACTTTGCAACTAGTCTACTTTGGGGATTTCACTTTTCAGTACTGTTCTTAATAAGTGAACACCCATTTCAATGGGAAGAACTGCTTCCATCCCATACATCAATGAATAAGGAGCGACTCCTGTGAAAGACCGAATTAATGTCCTATACCCCCAAAGTGCATAAGGTAATTGTAGATGCCAATCCTTGTAATTCTCTATGCTCTTCTTTAGAATTCACCCTATATTCTTGTTAGCAATCTCAACTGCTCCATTAGTTTGAGGATAGTAAGGTAAGGATCTATGATGCTGAATATTGAACTGTCAAAGTAGCCTCTCTGTTTCTCCTTCGAAATGCAGCCCATTGTCTGAGATAATTTCATATGGTACCTCATATCTACAAATGATATTAGTCTGAATAAACTGAGCAACTTATTTCAAGTTCAAAACCTTGTATGAGGCAGCTTCTACCCATTTAATGAAGTAATCAATAGCAACAAGTATGAATTCATGGACATTGGATGCTATTGGGTGAATCTTCCTAATAATATCTATTCCCCATGTAAAGAATGGCCAGGGTGAAGTCATGGTATGTAATGGCATAGATGGCATGTGCTTCAGATCTCCATGAACTTGGCATTGATGACACTTCCAAACATGAGCTACACAATCTGCTTCCATAGTAGTTCAATAATAACCTTATCTCATTATTTTTTGTGACAACATGTGTGCATTCAGATATGGTCCATAACTTGACTCATGAACCTCTTTAATTATTTGCTGTGCTTCCTTGGCAGTAACTCAAAAGAGATGAATTTTGTCATATGATCTTCTGTAAGGCCGCTTCCCACAAATAATATAATTATTGGACAATCTTCTGATGGTCAATTGGTCATTCTTGTTTGCAGACTTTGGGTATGTCCTATCCTTGAGGTACTGTAGAATGTCTGAATACCATTCACCATTCATTCTTTCATCTTCTTCTATTGACATGCAATAAGCTGGCTGTTCTTTCTGTTCCACCACTATTGGTCCAACTTCATCTTCCTTAGGTCTATCCATCATGGATGACATTGTTGCTAAAACATCTGCAATCTAATTCTACATTCTTGGCACATATTGATATTGGATCTTACCGAATTCCGAGGCCCATTTCTAGAGACATTCATGATAAGGCATTAGCCTTTTTTCCTTGATCTTCCATTTTATTTTAAATCTGAAAATTTATCAAGGCTGAATCACTATACACCTCCAACTCTTTCACTCCAAGGCCTACGGCCACTTGTAGCCCCATAATGCAAGCTTCATATTTAGCGGCATTATTAGTGGTAGGAAAGTTGAGCCTACCAGAAAATGGGATGTGTGTCCCTTTTAGAGAGATTAGGAGAACTCCAATGCCACTTCCATTTTGATTATTTGCTCTATCAAAATATATCTTCCACAATTCTACCTCAATCCCCATGATATCCTCATTTGGAAAGTCTCCTTGGATTTCTTCAGCTTCTTTAGGTGAATAGTGGGCTAAGTGATCAGCAATTGCTCTCCCTTTCACGAACTTCTAGGTCATATATTTAATATCAAATTCTTACAAAAGCATAACCCATTTAGCTATCTTCTCGTCTTGCATAGGCTTCTCCATCACATATTTCAAAGGATCCATTCTTGCGATCAACAAGACCTTGAAAGCAAGCATATAATGTCTAAGTTTGCAGGTTGCCCATACAAGTGTTACACATGTTTTCTCAAGCGGTGAATATAGATCTTCATAATGTAGTAGATTGCATTCTCTTTCCTAGAATCCTCTAGGTACTAAGCAAGCAAAGCCCCCATTGTATCAGTAGTTGTGAGATACAACAATAATGCCTTTTCAAGTACCAGTGGAACCAATATCGATGGCTTCATCAGATAATTCTTAATCTTTTTGAACGCTTCTTAACATTATTCATTCCATATTGTGGGAACTTCCTTCTTGAGTAGTTGGAAAAGTGGCTCACATGTCATGGTGAGTTGGGCTAGAAATCTGTTGATGTACTATATCCTCCCTAGAAACCCTCAGATCTCTTTCTTAGTCTTGGGAGGCTTTATCTCTACAATTGCCTTGATTTTGTCAAGATCAACCTCAATTCCTCTCTGACTTACCATAAACCCCAACGACTTTTCGAAGGTTACACCAAAAGTGCACTTCTTTGGATTCAACCGCAACTTATAAAATTGGATTCTTTCGAAAAACTTCCATAAAGCCGGCATATGCCCTTCACGGCCTTTGGACTTCACTATCATGTCATTAACATAAACTTCTACTTCTTTATGGATCAAATCATGTAACAAAGTAGTGGCTACACGTTAGTAAGTAGCACCAACATTCTTAGGGCCAAATGACATGACCTTGTAGCAATACGTCCCCCATGGAGTAATGAAGGAGGTATTCTCCATATCTTCTAAAGCCATCTTTATCTGATTATATCCTAAAAATCCATCTATAAATGACAGCAATGCATGTCCTGCTATGTTATCAACCAAGATGTCAACGTGAGGCAAGGGAAAATCATCTTTCGGGCTAGCCTTATTGAGATCTCGGAAGTCTACACACATTCTCACTTTCCCATCCTTCTTTGGCACTAAAACGACATTAGCTAACCATTCTGGGTAGTTGACCACTCTCAGAAATCCTGCATTGTACTATTTCTCGACTTCTTCCTTTATCTTGAAAGTCCACTCTAGCTTCATCCTTCTCAACTTCTGCTTGACCGGCTTCATGGTTGGATTTGTTAGAATGCAATGCTGCACTATATTTGTGTCAGTCTCAGGCATGTCTTCGTATGACCATGCAAATACTGTTAGGGTTTATGCCTTAAAATCCAATTTATTTGGCATGTCATAAATAATTAAATTATTTAATTACATGAGACTATTTTTAAATGAACTAATGGGATATTACCATAGTCTATGAGATGCATTGTATATGATTTACGTGATTTAGTCATAGAAGATGTAAATCACAAGTTCCTTATAAACTTAAAATACAGTTTGTAGTCGATGATGAAATTGAGCATTTCATCTGCGAAGATTATAACACATCAACTAAAATGATTTGTCTTGATCATGGAAGTGGAGACTTCTAGTTGATGTATTGATATGTCTTAAGAGTTAAGACATATTGAACTGGATAGCTGTATAATTAATTATACAATCAACAACTGTCACACAAATAATTAATCTCATGACTTCTAATTTCATAGACTCTTAATCCTGAGAGAGTAGTGAACCTAATCATGAAATGTAAGTTGCTTTGATATATTATGAGTGAGATCTAATATTCACGGTCAAAACCTCAGTATGTTGGGTGATCACATATAGTGTTGAGGGAACACATATTCTCAAGCTGGAATCCATAATCTCTTTTGTAAAAATACAAAATATTCCCTTGAGATAAGTTTAATGGAAACTGGTTATTCAAGGCGCCCACTTTAGTAATGAGTTACTAAAGCTTATATTTATTGAAATTGGATTTCAATAAATGTGAATAACTAAAAGATTAAACCGGGTACTTAAGGATAAAATAGTTGTTTACAAAATGACAGTTTATTATGACTTTGTTTACTATGGATATTTCATGAACGGGTCAAATGATATTATTAGAGTCTTGGGATATAATTTATTAATAAGGCTTAGAGTACAATTATATTTATATAGTAGTATTAAATATAGTTAATGGTAATTTTGGACTTGTCAAGAGTTAACAGAAAAGTTCAAGGTCCATTGGAGCTAGAGTCTTATTTGTTCCCTTTGGTCCCATCTCAAGCCACAAACTAAAACCCAATTGGGTAGGCCCAAAAGGCTAACCCAATTAGATAATCAAATTTTATTTAATAAGAGTTATTAAATAAAGTAACTACCATGGTAGTTAGAATGTACGTATGATGAAAAGAAAGAAAACAGTTTTTCTCTACAAGGAGAAGAAGAAGGATTTTTCTTTGAGAATCAACGTACATAAAGACATGTTGAGAGACCACACTTCTTGGGCACCATGTGGAATTGAGATGAAGATTAAAGGTTTTCTCAAGTCTTGGTTTTGATTTTCATTGCATCAAGGTACGCTTTCTATTCTTTGTTCTAGAATTCAAGGTTACATGTTATCTTTCATAAATGAAGTAGATCTGTGTTTGTTGCTTCCACTGTGTGCTTTGTATGAGATGCAAAACCAGATTTTCTAACAAATACCTCTTTGAATTTTGTCAGTAGGGCAACTAATGCACTTTCTCAAATGAGGTTAGGGTATTGCCCACTTGTATCATCTTAGGTTCATCATCAGTTCCTAGGCTAACAGTTTGGGTCTCTTCTTTTATAGGTTCTACATGCCCTTGTTTTAATTCCTTATTATTAGGAGTCTTTTTACCAACTTCTGAAATAAAAACATTCAAAGCCAACAAATAAGTAGAATAAAAAATCATATTATAAGGAAAAGATTTCTCAAAAAACTCAGAAGAAACAAACTCTATAGGAATAGAATCATAAACAAACTCAACAGGAACAATTATACTAGTAGAAACAGACTCAATAGGAGTTAGGACATATGTGTTTGATGTTAGGAACATATGTCATTTAGAATTGGCTAATCCTTTGACAAAATGCACTTTGCTTGTAATTGAGTAGATCTAAGATGTGTTTAATACATCAAAAACAAGAATTCAAGTCTAGTATTGAAGCCATGAAAATCTATCCAAGAAACAAGTGCAAAAGTGCTGATTCATTAAAGCTCAACAGCTCTCAATAGATAGCTATCTTGAGATCATTGGTTGTGTAGCATGCTTGATTGTATTCATATCTATATTTTTCTCTTCTTGAAAAACTGTTTTTAAGCAATCTCGACAGTTGCTGAACACCTCTCGATAGCTAAGTTATCTGTCGAGCTCTTTAGCTTCTTTTTATTGCAATCTTGATAGTTTCTCGACAAATTCTCGATCCATCAAGAAACTTTCTGTCTAACTAATATATTCTCAACTGCTTCTCAATCCATCGAGGTTGGCTTGATAGTAGCTCAATAGCTCTTGATCCATCGAGATCCTCTTGCAAGCATTATTTTTCACATGTTTTGCATCTTTCTATTATCTTGTTATCCAAGCATCTTATTTCATTACATTCATGCATTTTTATGGACTCCTTGTACCCCCTTAATCATCCTTGATCATCTTTATGTTTCTCGAGTAAAGCTCTATACCTTCTTGTACCCTTTGTCAATCATGACAAAAAGAGGGAGAAATTGTGGAGAAATTGTGGTTTCTATTTTTAAAATTCTATAATTTAGGGGGAGAAATACATGCCCTTGTAAAGGGTGACAGGCCACAAATGCATTGACCCCTTGTGATAATTTAGATTAATTAAATTAGCCCAGTTATTAATTAATCAAATTAACATGCAATCACGTGGCAGCACAAACAAATCACCAAACTAAGTTATGCAGCGGAAAATAAACAACACGGTGATTTGTTCACGAATGGGGAAAACCCAAAGGCAAAAACCCCATAAACAACACGGTGATTTGTTCACGAATGGGGAAAACCCAAAGGCAAAAACCCCACCGGGTGATTTAAGGTCACCACTCCTGAAACTCCACTATTATCACAACAAGCAGTTACAAGTAAGGAATCCCAGTACCTCACCAACCTACAGTTGAACTCTTACCCCAATACCCAATTGGACTTGTTCTGTAGTGACAATTTCTCCAGTTAAATGCACGGCTCCCAGTACGTGACTAACCAATGTGATGCGCGGATCCCAGTACGCGTCTTACTCCTTTTGCACGAATCCAAGTACGTGACTCACTCACCAACTTAAGGAAGAAAGAATGTTGGCTGCAAAGTTCTTCAAATCATCAGAGATGAACTAGGGCACGAACTTTGTCTCACAGATCACAATTTGCATGAAAAGAGAAGAAGCAACTTGTATCTTGTGAATTCTGCTTGTTGCTTTCTTTGACGGCCCTTAAAATAATCCTTTTATATGTCTAGGGTTAGGAGAAAAGAAGTCCCAAAGACACACACACGGATTGGACTTGAAACAGACTTGGATTTCCTTTAATTCTCGACAGATGGAGGTGTCGAGAGGTGTCGAGACAGCTGTCGAGGCTCGGGCTTAACAGCTTCTTTAAATCTCGATAGATGTATCTGTCGAGGTAGGTGTCGAGATTTAAAAACCAGCACTTCCTTGCTTGTATCTTGGACAGACTTTGACGGCTTCAACACTTAATCTTGAACCACTGTTTCTTGAAGTGTTTAACACATCCTAGATCTACCCAATTACAAGTAAAGTGCGTTTTATCTAAGGATAAGCCAATTACATAAAATAGCGACATATGTTCACAAGCTTGAACAACTACATATGTCCTAACAAAGGGGAGTTGTGTTTCATCTTGTTAGGGGTAGTGTTTACCTCCTTGTTGTTGTTGGAGCTTCTTTTAGCTTCTTCTTCTTGTACATCGGTCTTGTTACCATGTTTACATGCATTGTACTTATCTTTGATATATATATATATATATATATATATATGATGATGTATGTCTTCTTCACCTATTTCTACATGTGTTGGTTCTTTTCTGTCTTTATACACATGTTTCTTTATATGTATGCAATCTTTCAATTTCTATTTCACACTAAGATGCCTTGATGAGTTTTGTTTAAAGTATTTCAGAAATACATATGAACTCTCTTCTTGCAAAGTTTTTCAAAAGTTTGTGTTATGATAAATTTTATTATATTTAACAAGTGAGTATCAGTTGAGTGATTTATGACTTCTCTCATATGTTCATTTGTTTGTTATGGTTTTGTCACGGATTGCCAAAAAGGGAAATTGTTAGGATATATATGTTTGATGTTAGGAACATATGTCATTTAGAATTGGCTAATCTTTGACAAAATGCATTTTACTTATAATTTGGTAGAACTAGGATGTGTTTAATATTCAAAGAACAAGAGTTTAAGTCTAGTATTGAAACTATGAAAATCTGTCCAAAAAACAAGTGCAAAAGTGCTGATTCATTAAAACTCAACAGCTCTCAACAGATAGTTATCTATCGAGGCTCGACAGCTACTCAACAAATACTATCTATTGAGAATTACGAAATCAGAATTTTCGAATCTGATTTTCAGCCCATGCTGTCGTGTATGTGTAGGGTTTCTTTTCTCACAACCCATATATATATATATATATATATATATATGTATATATATATATATAAGGCTTATTTTAAAGGCTGTCACATAAGAGAATACAGGGAGAACACATGCAAAAGTGACTGAGTGCCTTATTCTCTCTGAAAGAAACTACTCCGTCTTTGCGCCTTAGTGTTTTGTAACGAAGTGCTTCTTGATCTTCATTGTTGATGAAGTGAAAAACTTTGCAGCCAACATTCTTCTTCCATAAGTTGGTTAGTGAATCATATACTAGGATTCGTGCAAAGGAGTTAGTCACGTATTGGGATTCGTGTAAAGGAGTTAGTCACGTACTGGGATCCATGCATCAAAAGGGTGGCGTTCATATATTGAAGAGTTCAGAGGTTCTGAAGCGGTAGAAGGTTTCTGCTATAAATTCATCTACGAAGATTGTAGAGTCTAAGGACAAAAGTTTTGTACTAGATTTGAAACTTCTATTTACTATAGTGAATTGCCTTTCGGGAAGGTTTCCACCCAGGTTTTTTACTATGAAACTAGTTTGTTTGATTGGTTTTCTTGGGTTATCATATCTTGTCTTATTTACTTTTCCGTTGTGCATGATATTGATGTTTGTTTATTTTAAAAAATTTTATACATAATAAATCTAATTAACACTTTGGGTTTAAAACTTGTTAATTCTATCAATTGAGGTCTAAATTTCCCAACAATAGGGATAGAAATAATGTTTTTGGCAGGAGTGATTGGCTTGACGGTCTTGATCTTCTCCACAAAATCTTCCATGGGTGGGCGGCTCCCTCCTATGCCCAATTCTTCAACTCGATCGTGGTTTCAACAATGGTAGGTGGTTCCTAATGAGTTCTTTCTTCCCTCAATATCAGTACCATGGGGTCTTTATGCATACAATCTGTGCCTTCACCATTGATCTCCATATCTGTGGGCTTGTCGATCACATAAGTATCTAGATGCTCTATGCTATCCATCCACTCACCAAATAGATTTTGCTTTCCTTTGTTGCTTGGGTTGATATATTTGGGGAGGTATTCCGACTCATTCTCTAGTGTTAAGTTTCTGAAACTATGGATCATCAACTTTTTGTCTAGCGTCTATGTCATCTTCTTCCTCTGTGTATGGGGTTAGTGAGTCAAATTCTAAATGGTGGAATGACCCCAACTCAAGAATTTCTCTACCATGCTTGTCATATCAAGGACCTGACTTTGAACTAGCATCAGTAATGTAGCTTCGATCTGAGGGCTGCCCATAGGGGTAATCATCATAAGTTCCACCTCATCCCCTACAGCTTCCAGCACATTTTCTAGCTCATATTCTTCACTTGCAGCACCACTCTCCGTATTGATAAGTTCAGCTTCAGTTTCTTCCTCTATATCTCTATCATAGTAATTCACGTCGTCATCAGAGTAATCTTCATAGAAAGGTCCTACATCTTCATCTTCTCTATCACTAGGGGGTTCACCCCAATCATTGCCACTATCTTGGCTACCATAGTCTTCATCATTGTCGCTTTCACTATCACTATTGCTATCATCCTCATCATCTCCATTGTCACCGTTGCTGCTATCACTACTACTACCACTATTGTTGTTGTTACCTTCATCATCATCACTAGGGGCCTCTCCCCCTTCCTTATTTTCATCACTTGTTCTTGCTTCATATGAGCTCTTTAATGCATGTTGGCAAGCCTCCTAGTACTTTTCTTCTTCCATATTGCAAATGGTATCTCCTGAAAGCGTAGTCATTGCATCATGGTCCATGTAATTAGTCCAATCTGTAGGGGCACAATTTGTGTCTTCCTGCTTCAGCTCTAGAAGCTTATTGTTGTAATCAAATAATAGCTCAAATCCAAGCACCATCATTCTTGACTCAAGATCAAATCCTAGTTCAGGGAATCCTTAATAGCATTGCCTATCTCCAGCTTTAAAAAACTTTCCATTTAACGTTGGAGTATAGGGCTTTGGGGGTTCTAGAGGACAAAGAAGTCCCTTGGCTTTAGCCTTTGTACAGGCCAATCTTCTCACGTCCATCTCTAGCAAGTCATCATCAGTAGGCTTATATCCTTGCCCAAAAGGTGGTGTGGCAGTGGGAATTATTGGGACTTAAGCAGTTGCCTTCTTCACTGTCTTTCCCAAGTTCATCTTCGGAAGGTAATTCATTCCCCTCAGCATTGCCACTACATTATTGTTGCCGTAGGGAGCAAAGTCCATGGGGATCTTCTCTACTTCTTCTTCTATTCTTTCAAAACTAGGCTTCTCAATTTCAAAGCCATCCAAGGTCAATGGCTCCTTCTCAGAATCAATACCAAAAATGGGCTTCGGTATGGTCAAAGTATCACCATATATTGTAACTATGGCTCTTTCATGTGGAAACTGAACCTTTCGGTATAGGGGTGGAGGTACGGCCATTGTGTAATGGATCCATGGTCGCCTAAGGAGCATATTGAAGCACGATGCTATGTTCAAGACTTGAAATTCCACCATCTTGATATTGGCCCTATAGTGAGCTTTAGTGTCATGATTCCCAAAACCTCCCTTATACTATTGTCATATGCCTTCACATGCTGATCAATCGGCACAAAATCTTCAATACTTAGGCCTAAGAAACTTGCAGTCTTTAAAGGACACATATTTAAGGCACTTCAATCATCAAGTAGAACCATTGGAATCCTCTTGCCTTTAGCATCTACCGTAATGTGCAATGGGTCATTATGGTGCTTCTCTTTCTTCGTCAAATCTTTTTCAGAGTAGGAAATTGTGAGCTCCCTACCTATAGACCCAATCATAGCATTCAGATCTTGAGAAGTAATGGTTGTAGGGACTTGAATTTGATTGAGAAGGTCCACTAGATTCTGACAGTGCTTGTATGAGGCCATGAGTAAACCCCATAAAGATATATTGGCTTGTGTCTTATGTAGCTGCATAAGGACCTCATCCTCTTCAATGGGTTTTTGTTAGGTAGATTTGTTCAAGGCTTCTATCGGGTTGTCTGTCTCTAGGTGTGGGAATTTGAAGCATCTCTCCCCCTTGTGATGTGGGCAATTTTTGATGGGTCATTTAGATAGGTATCTTGGGGTTTGAAGTGTCTCCCCCTATATGTGGATGTTGGGTCATTTTATTGGGGTTCAAAGTATCTTCCCTCATATATGGGTGTTAGGTTGTTTGGTTAGGGTTTGAAGTTTCTGCCTACATATGTAAGTGTCTGGTAACTTTCTTAGGGTTTGAAATGTCTCTCCCCATTTGTGGATGTTGGGTAATTTGGTTGGGGTATAAAGTGTCGTCCCCCATTTGTGGATATTGGGGGATTTGGGGTTTCTATAACATCTTCACTCCATATATCATACCCCAGTGGATGTCATACCCATCAAATCTTCCTATGTCATCATAAAGCACTTAGGTAGGTCATAAATTAACTCAAGCGGGTCCTCTTTACTCCTCTCTTCAATCATCAAGCAATTAAACATTGGTCCTCTCCTAAATTGTGGTTGGGTAAAGGACTATTAGTGATGCTAAGCCTTGTAGGCGGTGCAATCACCTTAGTGTCTATCAAATCTTGAATTGCATGATGAAGGCTAAAACACTTGTCAGTGTCATGGCCAGGGCTTTGGTGGTAGGTATATCTCTTACTCATATTAAATCTTGAAAGAAATGGTTTTGGGATTAGTCTTAGGTCTAAGGGTTTTAGTGACCCCTTTAATTTTAATTTTTCAAACATTTGACTCACGAGCATATATAACTCATGAAATTCCCTCTAAGGCATTCGAGGTGGCCCTTGTGATATTGGCATAGGGGCAATAGGGGTAATAAGTTGGTAAGGATTATTTTTGTATATATTAGAGACTTCTGCAATTTTAAAACTAGATCCTTAATTGTTTTTAAACCGTGGTGAGTCCTCATTCTTTATAGTGCCATCATTTATTGCATCCTCAATTTAGGTTCCAGTAGCAATCAAAGCTTTAAAATTAGGAAAATATTGGGCAAACAAATACTTATTGTATACAAGCAATAAGTTTTTTACAACCATGGTTAATTGTTCTTCTTCACTTAGCCTATTCATCATTTGTGCAGCTTTGGACCTCCACTTGGTAATGAAGGTAGAGAAAGATTCTTTTAGCTCTTGCTTCGTGGTTTCCAGATCTTTCCTTGTCATATCCACTTCTATGTTGTATTTGTATTGATTGTGAAACTCGCAGTAGATGTCCTCCCAACTCCTTACTTTAGCATCATCTAGGTTGATGAACCATCTAAGAGCGGCCCTAGTCAGGGTGTTTTGAAACATTTGAGCAAATAATTCTTCAGTTGCTCCTAGGGGCTGCATAACCCTCATATACATCTTCAAATGGGACTTTGGGTAGCCAGTCTTGTCGAAATTGTCTAAGGTTGGCACCTTGAACTTGGAAGGCAATCTCACATTAGAGAAAAGTGAGAGTGATTGGCAGTCCATGAGGTCTTCCATCTTACGAGCTCTTTTAATCATCTCTTCCACCTTGTTTATCCTCTCATTGATCTTCTTCTCACCCTCCATGGTTGGGGGATTATGATCAGTGTTATTCTTCTTTTGGCCACACTTCAGGTTTTGAAATTGTTTCACAATAAGGTTCATGTCCTCCCTCAACTGAATTTGACTAGCTACTATGGTGTTTAGTAGTTCTTGAGTGATCATTGGTTCTTTAGTGTTTGGATGCTCTCCTCCTTTTGCCATAGTGATGGAGTCTTCAAACTTCTTGTGGCTTGGATTGTACAAGATTGTAATGTTGCAACAGTGGAGTGTCTTCTATGCTTACAGGCTTTGGTATCGTAATGGGCTTGGAATTGGAACTGCTAGCTTGAACGTTGGCCTTGGGTTCTTTTTGGAGTCTTCCATCTGATCTTGACCAAATTCTCTCCTAAGAAAAGGCTTGGTTAGGTCAATCAAAGCTAGGTACCCATCTACATCAATCAACTAAAGAAACACATGCAACAATGCAATGCAATTTTAAGATGGATCGGCCTAAGGGTAGGTTCTAATTCATTACATTGTAGGGTGGGTTTGTTGTTTTATTGTTTCCCATAGCTAGGACGTTATACCTCTTAACTTGCAATGTAATGAACATTATGTTGGTCCAAACGACATGGTCTATCCTTTATAATCAACAAGAAGTGATCTAGTGACTTTGGGCTATGAATTGGTGAGTTCACCACTGGGTACCCGAATCTAATGGAAACCAATGATCCATGGTTACTACCACCATATGTCCATATGGGTGCATACATATTTGTTGTTTTGATGGCGAACACTATGACAGTTAAGGAAAGCTCTTAACAATCAACAAGGCAACACAAACAAAAAATAGCATACAACCATCTCAAGACATAAACAAACAAACAAACAAACTACAACATCATGCAAAATACAAGGGTATATAGTTGGTTACTTAAAGTCTAACACGAAGCTTAACCCGACATCTCTAGCGAAGTCGCCACTATGAGAAACCGAGAACTTTAGTGCTCTCAAAAAAGAGATTTTGGTACTTTTAAGGGCAACTCTCTTTTGGGTAGTAGTGTGGAGTCGCCACTTATTTTTTATACAAAAAAATAAGAAAACATTAATATAATTACATGATAAAAAGACTTCACACATTGATTGAATAACAAAAGTACAATTTTGGTAAATTAACCTTATAAGGCTTTGGTCCTAGTTACAATCTTGCAAAAGTATACAAAGCTTTGGTCCTAGTTACAATCTACCAAAATTAAAAGAAAACACTAATCTGCCTATCCAAAATCTTAAGTTCGGGGGCTAGGTTACAAAATGGGAAGGTGTTAGGCACTCATTCCGTCCAGACAAAGTCTGGTCTTCTAAACTTTAATGACCACTATACCCTTTTTTGCATGATGTTGAATAATATGTTATAATGCACATGACAAACACTCGACAAAAATTAATTTAAATAAATTTGTCTTATGAATATGTGATCTTTTTAAAAAAAAATCAGATTTGTTTTGAGAGTTAAAAAAATGAGACTTGATTTGTAAAAAAAAAAAATCAGATTTGTTTTTTGTAAAGGGTAAAAAAGAAAGATTTTGTCAAGAAAAATGGGATCTTTTTTTTTTTTTTTTTTTTTTTGTAAAGTTAAAATGGAATGATTTAATTAAGAAAAATAATATTTTTTTTAAAAGAAAAAAAGATGAGATTTGGATTGTAAAAAAAAAAAATCAGATCTGCTTTTGAAAGTTTAAAAAGAATGATTTTGGTAAAAAAAATCAGATCTATTTTTAAGGTTTGATTTGCAAAAAAAAAAAAAAAAAGGATCTAAATTAGGAAGTTAAACCTGTATTTAATGAAAATACAGATCTTTTTTTAGACCAGAAAAAATTTAGATATGTATTTAATAAAAATACAAATTAGTTTTAAGACCAGAAAAATTCAGATCTGTATTTAATGAAAATACAAACCAGTTTTTAGACCAGAAAAAATTCAGATATGTATTTAATGAAGATACAGATCATTTTGAACTAGGAAAAAATTCAGATATGTATTTAATGAAAATACAGATCTATTTTTAGATATTAAAAAAAAAACAGATCTGTGTTTAAAGAAAATATAGTTCAGTTTTGAATTTTTATAAAAAAAAAAAGGTTATGATAATCATTAGCAGATTTTGAAATCAAAGTATTGGGGACATATTTTTATGTAATTGGTATATCCTTTGACAAAACGCACTTTACTTGTATTTTGGTAAATCTAAGTAGGTTCAAGATGATCATTACAAGTGGTTAAATTGAAGATATGAAGATTACTCAAGAACTGCTCAAGAAAAGTGCAAACTGCAGGTCCCGATACCTCCTCGATAGAAGCTCGATCTGTAGAGATTCATTAAAGCTCGACAGATGTCTCGATCAATCGAGCTTACGGGAGTCAGATTATAGCCAGCAACGTTTTTACTCTAAAAGGCTAATTTTTTATGGGTTTGTATAATTCTTATTGAACTAGGAAAGCCTAAGGTTTGTGTAAACCTATTTAGAATAGGAGAGTCCATTAAGCTCCTATTTAAAGTAGGTGGAAAAAAAAAAAAAACCCTAGAGAGCTTCATAAGGTTTTCTTTTTGAAACCTTAGCCTCCTCCTACAGAAGAAAGAGTTCTTGCTGCGTTTCTTGTACGCCTTTGGGTTTTGTAACCAAGTAAAGTCTCTTGCACCAATATTGAAGATCTTATTGGTGTTTCTATGTGAAGCTACTGCAAATCAACTACAACAATCAAAGGGTTGCTGTAGAGTTAGTCACGTACTGGGATTCGTACAAAGGAGTAAGCTGCGTACTGAGATCCGCGCATCAAATTGGTTAGTCACGTATTTGGGAGCCGTGCATCAAAAAGAGAAACTGTCAATACAGAATAAGTCCAATTAGGTATTGGGGTAAGGGTTCAACTGTAGGTTGGTAAGGTACTGGGATTCCTTACTTGTAACCGCTTGTTGTGATAATAGTGGAGTTTTGGGAGTGGTGACCTTAAATCACCCGGTGGGGTTTTTGCCATTAGGTTTTCTCCATTCGTAAACAAATCACCGTGTCATTTATTTTCCGCTGCATACTTTGCTTATTGGTGATTTGTTTATGCTGTCACGTGAATTTTCATGTTAACTTGATCAATTAATAACTCGGCTAATTAATCAATTTAATTCATCACAAGTAGTCAACGCATTTGTGGCCTATCAAGTGGTATCAGAGTAGGTACACTCTGATTAGGTTTTAATCTTTGATGTGTGATCCATTGACCCCTGTTATCATGGAAACTCTTGATTGTTTTTATTTGCATGATCTTGTGTTGAATGATGATGATGATATTCAGGATGCCTATTGCAAGCTTTATAATTTTTGTATGAAATCTCTTAAGTGTTCTACAAAATTAAAAGCTAAATTTAAAAAGGTCAAGCTTGAAAAAGATGATTTGATTGCAAAATTGGATGAAGCATCTAATTTGAATGAGAATTTTAAAAATCAAATTTTATCTCAGGTGGACAAAATTAAGAATTTGGAAGAGCAACTAGTTGAATTTAAAACTGAAGTTGAAAAATTAACTAATGCCAAACTTGTTGTTAAGCCTAACTTAAAAGAAAAAGATTTTTATATTCCCCCATTTAAAAGGAATAAAGAAGAGTTGAAGGCTAATATTGCTAGGATAGATAAAGGTAAACAATCTGATGTTAACGCTGAAGTTTCTAAATCTATGTCTAAATCTATGTCTAAAACTCCTCCTAAGTTGAATAAAAATTCTGAATTTGTCCCTACTTGTCATCATTGTCATATTGTTGGTCATATTGGGCCAAATTGTCCTAAGTTGAGGTCTCTGTCAACCTCTAATGTTAGACCTCCTTCTAGGAAGCCGAGTAGCTCTAAAACTGCTCACATTTGTCACCATTGTGGTGTTTTTGGACACACTCGTCCTAATTGCTTTAAGTTGTATCCTCAAAAGTATGTGTCTAAACAGTCACAGTTTTCCTCTCAAGGACCTACATCTTTATTTGGAGAGTTATTAAAAGTCTTGAGCTTTTTAACTCAATTTAAGGAGAATTTTAATTCTTCTATGTCCTTTAGTAGTCATACTAGGACACGTGCCTTTTCATCTTCAAGGTCAAAGACTCGTGCTGTGTGGGTGAGAAAGGAGTCTAAGACTTAATTGTCTTTTCTTTTTGTCCTCTACTTTAATTTCTTTTTATTTGTAGTAGGACTCTCTTTGCTTGATTTCTTATCTGCTTTTGAAATCATGCTTTCATGCATCTACATTTCTTTTCTTGCTTTCATGCATATGCATCCTTCTTTCATACTTTCATGAGGTTTGTCTATTTTTGTTTGGTTGTTTAGTTTTTATTTTATTTATTTTTAAATAAAAAAAAAGAAAAAAAGAAAGAAAAAAAATACAAAAATAGTGTGTGTTTGTGTACATTGGTTCTTGTGAACTTTAAAATGGCTATTGAAATAGAGTTTTCTAAACTTTGTATCTCTTGTAGCTTAGATGAGCATTCTTATGCACAACTAAGCAAGTGAGCTTTGTAGTTCTTTGTTTGTGATGAGTAAGGCTAAGTGATCTCTTGTACTTAACACTCGTATCACTCTTTTTGACGGGTAGAACTAGAAAATCCTAAGAAAAAGGCATAAATAATCATCTCACCATTGTTACTCGTCAATCATGAAATGACATCTGTATGTTTCGGCATAGCAAAAGTGCAATGCCAAAAGCTTAACATAATTGGGTATTTCTTTTCTCTCTGATATATGCCCATGCATGATATGCTTTATAAAAGAAAATATACAAAGAACTGAAAGCAAAAAGATTAAAAATGCTTTACAATATGCTTGCAAGCGTGTTTTCTAGGAAATGTGAGAGTTATAAGATGTACCTCGAAAGTGATAATCCCCATCAAACAGTTATGATTGTATGTGAGTTAAAGTGATTTTCTCATATCTCAAATCATCATAACTTTGAGACACTTATGCAATCTTGTGATGTTTTTCACACACGACACGCAATATTCTTTGCTATTCTTGATACATGTGCAGGTACAATGTGATTTGGCCATCACAAGGTTTACATGCGTTGATGTATGCTCACTAAACTGTCTTAACTCATTTTTGAAATATAAAATTGGTTAGACTTGTTTAGTGTGTGTGTGTGTGTGTTTTGGGATCCATGTGCTTTAAATTGTTATTGAGAGATGATTTTGAGAGCTTAATGTGTTGTTTGGATTATTGGTTGAGTTGCATGCGTGATTGCATTCATGTCTGTGTTTTTCCTCTCTTGAAAAACTGCTTTTTAAGGCAAGCTCGACACCTCCTCTATACCTCCTCGACACCTGGCTTATCTGTCGAGATCTTCAGTTGCATCTTATCGCAATCTCGATACCTCTCGATAGCTAGGTGGATCGATCGAGAAAGTTTCTGTCTGCTCGATAGATCCTCGACATCTTCTCGATCCATCAAGGTTGGCTCGATAGCTTCTCGACACCTTCCGATCGATTGAAGGTTGGCTCGATAGCTTCTCGACACCTCTTGATAGCTAGGTGGATCGATTGAGGAAGTTTCTGTCTGCTCGATAGATCCTCAACACCTTCTCGATCCATCAAGGTTGGCTCGATAGATCCTCGACACCTTCTTGTTTTTCTTTCTCTTTTAGGTCTATGGTTCCTTGTTCTCCTCGTTCCTTCTTTATCTGTTTTTTGTCTTTCTCTGGTCATGTCTTTTGGCTTTTTATACCCTTTGACAATTGTGTCAAAAAGGGAGAGAAATTTGAGAATTGAATGTCATTCCTCAAGGGGAGTAATAGACTTAGGGGGAGAACTTCATGATAAAGGGAGCAAAGTTTTTGTTGTAACTAACTTAGGGGGAGAGTTAGTTTGATACACATTGATATTGATATTTTTTTTGTGTTGTGTATCTTTTGGTTTTGTAACCATTTTTACATACATGCTTATCAAGTGGTATAAGTGATGATATATGTGTTTCACTCTTTATCTCACATATGTTGTTTCTTTTCTCTATTTATACACATGTTTCTTATTTATTCAACTTGTCATTGTTTTCCACATGGTACCTTGATGTGTTTTGTTTAGTGCCTTTTAGGAAAGACAAGTTAAAGCCAAGTCAAGATTCCAAACCTTCTTCTTGCAGCAACTTCCAAGGTTCAAATCTTTTAAACTAGGCTTATTTATTCTTGAGTAAAATGTATTCTAGGACATTCAATGTACTCTTGTGGTTTTGTCACGGATTGCCAAAGGGGGAGATTTTTTGGGACATATTTTTATGTAATTGGCATATCCTTTGACAAAATGCACTTTAAATTGAAGACATGAAGATTACTCAAGAACTGCTTAAGAAAAGTGCAAACTGCAGGTCCCAATACCTCCTCAACAGAAGCTCAATCTGTCGAGATTCATTAAAGCTCGACAGATGTCTCGATCGATCGAGCTTACGAAAGTCAGATTATAGCCAGCAACGTTTTTACTCTAAAAGGCTAATTTTTTATAGGTTTGTATAATTCTTATTGGACTAGGAAAGCCCAAGGTTTGTGTAAACCTATTTGGAATAGGAGAGCCTATTAAGCTCCTACTTAAAGTAGGTGGAAAAAAAAAAAAAAAAAAAAACCCTAGAGAGCTTCATAAGGTTTTCTTTTTGTAACCCTAGCCTCCTCCTATAAAAGAAAGAGTTCTTGCTACATTTCTTGTACGCCTTTGGGTTTTGTAACCAAGCAAAGTCTCTTGCACCAACATTGAAGATCTTATTGGTGTTTCTATGTGAAGCTACTGCAAATCAACTACAACAATCAAAGGGTTGCTGTGGAGTTAGTCACGTACTGGGATTCGTGCAAAGGAGTAAGCCGCGTACTGGGATCTGTGCATCAAATTGGTTAGTCACGTACTTGGGAGCCGTGCATCAAAAGGAGAAACTGTCACTACAGAACAAGTCCAATTGGGTATTGGGGTAAGGGTTCAACTATAGGTTGGTGAGCTGGGATTCCTTACTTGTAACTGCTTATTGTGATAATAGTGGAGTTTCGGGAGTAGTGACCTTAAATCACCCGATGGAGTTTTTGCTGTCAGGTTTTCCCCATTCGTAAACAAATCACCGTGTCATTTATTTTCCGCTGCATACTTTAGTTATTGGTGATTTGTTTGTGCTGCCACGTGAATTTGTATGTTAACTTGATTAATTAATAACTCGGCTAATTAATCAATTTAATTCATCACAAGGGGTCAACGCATTTGTGGCCTATCACAAAGAAAAAGAATTAAAACAAACAACAAAGTAAAGAACATGTTAAAGAAAATTCCAACAAAATATCTAAGCATGGCAATCATGTATTAAGAACAAGACACAATAAAAATATAAAACATATTAACCGCATTCATGCAACAAACAACCACAACATACTAATTAATGGAAAAAGAAAAAAAAATAGAAGAATTAACTAAATACCTCTTGCATGAGTGTGCTTTTCAAATTAAAGAATATTTTATAAATCAAAGAAGTTTATTCACTTCTTTAAGTCTAAAATACTTACAAAAAACAAGTCCTAAAGCAAAAGCCTCCAGATCGTCTTTAACGTAAGGGGAGTAGAAAAGTCCAAAAAGAAGAGTCAACAAGCTGAATGAGATCAGATCCAAATTGGAACGCATCCTTATCTCTAAAAAGTCGAAAAAGATGTCTTATCTCAATCAAGAAGCACTCGGGCCAAGCCGAGACGAGAGTTTGGGCCAATCGGCACTTGCAATATGCCGATTGGCAATCCAAGAGTGCTGACAAGCCCTCTTGGGTGAGGAGCCCGCGTTTGAGTTTTGGTCCAATTTGGACTCCTTTTTCAAGGATTTTTAAGCCAGGAATTGCACCTAGAATCATTTTTAATCTGTATTCTAAAATTAATCCATTTTTTCTTGATATTCAAGTCTTTAAAGTGATAATTATCTTGTAGATAAATATTCCAAAAAGACTTGATTATCGACAACTTCTTTGTTATCTGATTATCCACTTTATTCCCATGCAAGAAGGCCTATTTTTGACACTAAACAATAACCAATCACAAGATTATTTAATTAATTTTTATTGTTTAACCAATCAAAATTAATTTCAATTAATCATGTGTGATCGGTTGCACCCAAACAAAATGCATGCAGACCGTGAAAACTTGATCTTGTGATATCTTTCAATCCGACGGTTCGATTAAAGAATTAGGCTTACCGTCATGACCGTTAGAATCTCAAGAACATTTTTATGATATGCAATGAATGAATTAATGTATGTTATGCAACTCTAAACTTTGGGTATATTAGTGGTCACTCTAGTCATATTTCAAGATTAAATTACGGGTGCAAAATCAATTGTCTACAATAATATTTTTACAATTTTTGAGATGTCATTTTCTTACAAGTCAAAATAAAATATAATAAAATAATAAACTATCAGATCGAGACTAACCACAACTAAAAATAAAGCTCTTGTGAAAATATTATGACATTTTGGTGTTGATACAATATTTTTTACAATTACTAAGGTGTCAGTTGCATATAAATCAAAATCAAAATAATAAATTATCATACCAAGATGTACCACAACTTAAAATAAAGGCATTCTAAAATGTGACATTTTGTTATTGTCATAATATTTTCACAATGTAAGTTTTTCGAAGCATTCGCATTAGTTAATACAAAATGGCATAAGGGCCAATTTTTTCCCAACCAACCCTAAAAGTCACCTACATCAATTTATGTATCTATTGTGCAAAATGCATTTTAGCTATGGTTCTTGTGCAAATATGCACAAGCGCTTTTGTTATGCATTCATTTTTTATTATTTCTTTGCATTTCTCGACAATGAAGGAAAAGACTAGTTGGTGATTTTGTTATTGTTATAATATTTTTACAATTGCTGAGGTATCAAACTATTAGTAGCTTGTATATAGATCAAA
Organism: Castanopsis chinensis; assembly: GCA_032878915.1. Lineage (NCBI taxonomy): Eukaryota > Viridiplantae > Streptophyta > Magnoliopsida > Fagales > Fagaceae > Castanopsis > Castanopsis chinensis. The sequence goes on from JAVQMG010000122.1 coordinate 17,026,415, forward strand.
ATAAATTAATAAAATATTATATCAAGACTCACTACAACTTAAAATAAAGGTATTGTGAAAATGAGACATTTTGTTATTGTTACTATATTTTCACAACTATTGAGGTGTAAGTTTTCTATAGGTCAAAATAAAATAATAAAATAATTATTAAACTGGGACCCACCAAACTGAAAATAAATGTATTGTGAAAATGTTGTGACATTTTGTTATTGTCATATATTTCAAAACTACTGAGGTGTATGCTTTTACTTTTTATATGTCAAAAATAAAATAATAAACTATCAAACCAAGATTGACCACAACTAAAATTAAAGTTATTTTGAAAATATTGACATTTTGTTCTGTCCCTAAACTTTTTTGGTTTAGACAATTTTGGTAAGCATGTTTCACTCACAGTTTTCTTAGGTTGGTTTTTTGTCTTATTTTATTAAGCACCAACATAGTTTTACTAAAAAAAAAAAAAAGCACTTTCCCCCTTTATGGTTGGGTTAGTTCACAATTTTCCTCCTAAACTTTAAAATCGAGCAATTTCTCTCTTTATATTTTGGAAACAAGTGAATACCCTCTATGGTTACTCTTTCAATTAAACCCTAATGGAATGTTATGATTCCCAGTGTGCAATGTCTAAACTACCCCCATTAAATTTTAATATCCCAAAATTTTCCTTCACATTTTTTTAGTTTTATATGATAGTTTAAAGTACCCCCACTATATAGGGTGTTCTATTTGTTACCTAGAGAACTCTAATTTAGTAAGTTTTAATTTTCTAAATTTATAATTTTATATAATTCAATGACACATGGCTTTTTTTAGTGTGTTCTATTTTCTTTTTTAAAATTTATTTCTTGCTTAAAAGGGTGTTTATTATAAACTAAATAAGCTAAACACAATAGTTACATGCATAAAATGTAAGTTAATAAAGAAGAAGCATGAATAAGGATCTCTGTTGTGGATAGTTGTAGATATTTGATGAAAATTTTCAATTCTCCCTAATATCATGCATTATGAAAATGTCAAAGCACAATTGATTATTGTTGGAAGATGATATTTGTTATCATTCTTAGAATTTTTTAGTCAAATAACTTTTAAGAAATTATCATATTAAAATAGATATTCATATGTTAAATAGTTCGCTAAATTTGTATGTAATCAAAATTCTTATATGAATGTTATTAGCAATGCATGACACGCATTTTTTAGTACATGATTTTATATTTCTTCAAATAGAAATTTTATTATAAATTTTTTATTCAAGGGGTACCAAGTGCAAGCTAATTCTTCATAAAATGTGATGAGTTAACTTAGGTTAACCAATGAAATTGCAACATAAGAGTATAAAAAAAGCGTCCTCAATAGGGACCAAACTAAAAAAAAAAAAAAAAATTAAAAATAAAAGTACCATATTCAATTGTCCAAAATTGCAATTTTTACTTTTTTTAAAAGTAACTAATATCTAGGCAAAAATCCTTGAAATGTAGTACATGTTAAGTTTCGTTCTTATAATTTATAAACTTACAATTTTGCCCTTGAAAATCTAAAATGTCACACTTTTTTGGCCCGCGCATATGACATACAGCCAAAGCAATAGTACATTTCTAATTGCACCAGTTTGGTAAAAAGTGGATAGACAAAATTAATTGCTAGAAGTAGGAAGCAATGGTTGGATGATTGAGACATTGCTTAAACTTTCGGGTAAATTACACTTTACCACCCTAAACTATACACCAGATTACACTTTGCACTCTAAACTATTCAAATGCACACTTTGCCCCCTAAACTATCACTCTTATCACACTTTACATCCCAATGTTACTTTTACCATTAAGTTAGACATAAATTATCACTCTAATTTACCTATAAAAGTAATGTTGGGGTGCAAAGTATGATAAATGTGATAGTTTAGGGTGCAAAGTGTGCATTTGAATAGTTTAGGGTGCAAAGTGTAATCTAGTGTATAGTTTAGGGTGGTAAAGTGTAATTTACCCTAAACTTTCTCCATTGTTGTTTTCAGACACTGAGGGTTTTTCTTCATCTAAATTTCTTTTTCCCCACACAACAAGGTATAGTCCAGCTACGATAAAAACTGCTCCAATAATCCTGCACATCAGAACAAAGAAAAATAAAATCTAACAAACATTATTGAAATGGATCCAGGGAAGTTGCCTAGAATTTTTTATTTATATTACTATCAAGTTACCTAGACTTAGCCTAAGCCTTTAGTACATAGCTCTATAAAGGAAACTAATTACAAAACACACATTAATTTATATCATCAATACTCATTACACATTTGCTAAGTGTGGACATATTTAAAAAATATGAACTACCTTAATGAAATTATGAGTATTGTGTGTAAAAGAAAAGTTCAATTAAAAAAAATTATTTTTTATATTTTAAAATAATTTTTTTTCTTTTATTTATAGATAATATTTCAGCCTATGACGTTCACTCTATATTCCATAATGATTGCTCTTATTACCAAGTTTAGACTTCTATCAATTTTTGGTGTAGATGATTTGAACCCTAGTATCTACCAATTGAGTTAATTAGAACTCATTAAAATTAAATTGATACGTAGCTAGAGTGATGAGACCTGCCCTCCCAAGTAGAATTCTTTGCCTAAACAACGGCTTCTATTATAGCAACAAGCAAGGTCTGTAGAGGTAGATAAATTGAAACAAACACCGGCCCTGCCTTGTCAATTACATATATTTGTATTGCATATGTTATTGCAGAAGCCACCAATCCCTACAAACACCAATCTACTCTATCATTCCATTATTTTTCTTTGACAATGAAAAATCTTAACTCTAAATTGTCACAGCAATGTGACTGACACAACTTCTTTTACAAAAAATTTAAATTTGGTAAAGTGGTTGACTATAAGTTACGGACACAAATAACACTTATGAATCCATGCACTCACATATATCACTTCATAAATTATGAAATTTGTTGTAAAAAAAGTGATGCCCACATATATCACTTCAGCAATTATGATAGTTAGTAGGGCTATTCACGAGTCGGGCCGAGTCAGTGACAGGTCTACACTTTTTTTTATTTATTTCCTATTTATATGCCAAATACAGTTGTGCTACACTTTTTTTTTTGCTGAATACAGTTGTGCTACACTTGCTGGATGGTATTCTGCAGGTCTCCATTTATTATTACTCACATTCTTTTGTATTCCCAACGGAAATGATAAGCAATAAGATAAACAAACACATGCTTAATTGCAATCCCATGTAGCCAAAACAAATCCCCGATCGAATCTTTTGACTTTTCCTAATAAAAAATCGATGAAGAGTTAAGGTGTATAATCGACATTAAATAGACTTTGAAAGAAGAATAAGAAAACATGGAATTTTTTTTTTGTTTATACTTACTATAATGGTGTTTATATTGGAGCAGACATAAAGAGAGGATATAAGATTTGATGAGATACTAACCATTATCCCAGTAGTTACTATGGATTTAAATATTTGTCGACATGTAATTTTGCTGCCATGCCCATATTTAAGAAAAATCATTTATTTGTTTGCTTGCTGGAAAAAGAAAAGCATCTCACCTGCAAAGCCAATTTAGCGTAAAATAAAGTTGCTAGGAATATCTATTATAACGAGTGAAGAAGCAACATGTTATGGTACTCGTTTAGTCTTTGTATATGGAAAAAGCAGAACGCTCACGCTCTCTCTCTCTCTCAGAAGCTAACGAGTTGGTTCGTAGCACTAAGAAAGTGAAAGACTCACACCATCTAACAGACAACTCTAGCAATGCTGTGCGCGATGGAGGGTCTAGCTTTTCAACCAAGCTTTCCTTTAAGGATAATCTAGTGGGGGAAATACCGGGAGCATACTCCCAAGCTTTTGATTTTTCAGATAACATGGAGGCCGAATCAGATTCAGACGAGGAGATTGAGGAGGTAAGGGAAGCGCTTGCATCGGTCAAACTCTCCAAGGAAACAAAAAACCGTATCCGAACACCATGGGCAAAGGCTCTTATTGTTAAGGTTTTTGGCAAGATAGTGGGTTACAACTACCTGCACGCAAAATTGCTAGGTCTTTGGAAGCCAACTGGAAGAGTGGACATGGTTGACCTGGGGAGAGACTTCTTCCTGTTAAGATTTTCTGTAGTTGAGGATTTAGAAATGGTCCTGAAGAGAGGCCCTTGGTTTATCGGGGAACACTTCCTGTCCATCCGATGATGGGAAGCAAATTTCAAGCCATCCGAAGCTTTAGTCTCCTCGGTGGCGGTGTGGGTTAGGCTTAACAAATTGCCCATTGAGTACTATGATACGACGGTTCTCCGGCAAATCGGTCAGGCACTCGGATCGGTCTTACAGGTGGATACGCATACTGCCTCCGAAGCTAGGGGCAGATACGCTCGTCTCTGTGTTCAAGTGGATATGAGTAAGCCACTAATCACCACCGTTAGGATTGGGCGCCGAAACCAACCAGTTGCTTATGAGGGGGTGAACAAGCTCTGCTTTGCCTGCGGTAGACTTGGCCATCGGCGGGAATCATGTCAGTTCACCATCAAACCCCCTCCACCGGTGCCACAAGACTCCCTCGAGCCCAACTCCGCTGACAAAGGAGATAATGCGCCACCCTCTCCAAAGACCGGAAATCGAGATGCCTCGGAAGATGAGTCCAGTGGCGTTACTTTTGGTCCTTGGATGGTCGTTACTCGGAAAAGGAATGACAACAGACTGCACAAGAAAAGTAGTAGCAACCCTTTAGCCGAATATAGAGATACTTCTCTGAACGTGAATGAAAAAGAGCCATTGGGTTATATCCGGTTTCAAGAAGAGGCTACTGGACTTGGGGACACGAGTAGGAATGAGGGAAAAAGAAAAGCCCAAGTTGATCTGGGCTTGAAATATCCAACAAAAAATAATGAGGCAGCCTTGAAAGCAATTGGTGCGGAACAGTTGGGCTTAGGAAAAGGCAGTATTCAGACTGTGGGGCATTCAATAAATAGGCTGTCAAGGGCCAAGCCCAATTCAAATTCTGTAAGGGGTAAGAAGGACATTGCACGTTATAGGGCTATCTCCACTAATTTAGCTAATGTTTCCAATACCCCAGACAGTGCCGTTCTCGCCAAAGAAAGGATGAATACTACAGCTGAGTGGTCTCTTAACATTTCCAAGCTTCAGGCCAGTTTTGATAGAGAATTTATATTCGGTAGCAGTTCAAAGTTCAGCATGGATGATCAATCTAGACCAAGCACTATTGGAGTTTCTAAGAGTGATCATAGTGGAGATCAAAGTTTGCCCCATTCACACTATGGGTTGGTTCAATCTCATGCTGCGATAGGCATGGAAGTTGAAATTTCGGCAAATTCCGATAAGTTGGAATCTCATCCTTCTCATATCGGTGACGCCAATGTGGTGCGAAATGGTACCGAAGGAGAGGTTGACGGAGAGAAGAATGGCTGGCAGAGGGCAGAAGACAGAAATGGTGTAGATGCCCGAATGGAATTTGATGATGGAAGAGAGGGTACTTTCTCCTTTTGATTTTTGTCCGAGCCCCATCCTTTGTTTAGTTATGAATTTTTTAGTTTGGAATTGCAAGGGAGCTTTAAAGCCCTCTTTTCAAAGACATGTTAGGGAGTTAGTTCACAATCATGACCCATCAATTTTGACTGTTATGGAGACCCGTATTGATGGTGACAGAGCTAGAGACATCGATGACAGAGCTAGAGACATCACTGACAGACTTCCTTTTGATGGCGCCATCCATACAAATACGATTGGCTTCGCTGGTGGGCTTTGGTTGTTATGGAATTCAGATAAGGTCCAAATCACCCAGCTAGCAATGTCAGAACAAGAAATTCATGTCCTGGTGAAGGTAATCTCTACTGCCTTCGAATTTATTTTTTCTGCTGTGTATGCTAGCCCTAGATTTCACGAAAGATGCATTCTATGGAATAATCTAAGGAATACTGCTAACTTGCATGATAAACCTTGGATAATTGCTGGAGACTTTAATGAGGTGCTTGCAGTTGGGGATAAGTTTGGGGGAAGAGCTATAAATTCTAACAGGTCACTTATTTTCAAAGAGTGCCTTAATTACTATAATATGGTTGATTTGGGTTTCACTGGCCTCGGTTCACTTGGACAAATAGGCGAAATATCAACGATTTGGAGAGGGTAAAGCAAAAGTTGGCTGGCTGGAAAGCCAATTTGCTTTCGCTAGCGAGAAGAACTGTTCTCATTCAAGCTTCCACTTCTACTATCCTAGCTTATGTTATGCAATGCATGGCTCTTCCTGCTAAGTTGCTAGATAATATTGATAGAGTTAATCGTAATTTTTTTTGGGGCTCTTCAGATGCTTCAAAAAGAACTCATTGGGTAGGATGGCACAAAGTGACCAAACCTAAAGAAAAAGGGGGCCTTGGAATTCAATCGGCAAGAGGCAGAAACCAGGCTTTGCTTGCCAAGTTTAATTGGAGATTCCGTATGGAAAAGGATGCGGTATGGGCTAAGGTTTTGAAGAGCAAGTATTGTACTAACCGAAGGTTGAATGCTAGGAACAAGGATAAGCTTCCATGCTCAAGAGTTTGGCAAGCTATGAACAAGGGTAGAGAGGTATTTAATAAAGGCATCAAATGGATTCCGGGGTGGAATAGTAACTTAAGCCTTTGGCGTGATAATTGGGCGGGAAATGTGTCCTTGAGAGACCTTATCCAAGGCCCCCTTTTGGAAGAAGAAGAGTGCCTTAAAGTCAAGGATGTTTTTGGGCCGAATGGGTGGGATTGGTCTAATCTTTCAATCCAAATCCCTAATACTGTCCTCATGGAAATTAAGGCCTTGCCCTACTCTCTTCGATCATCAAATGAGGATGATAGGATGATTTGGAATGGGGCAAGCCGAGGAGAGTTTGTGCTTAAGTCAGCTTATAATTTAGCTATAAAATGTAGTGAGGAGGAAGAGGAGTTAAAGGGCATTTGGGTGTGGAAAGTCGACACCCTTCCCCGGATCAAGACCTTCATGTGGCAATGCTTGCATAATAGCATTGGAGTAAGGGAATGTCTTGTTAAAAGATGCCTTATCAATTCTGACATTTGCCCTCTCTGCCAGAGGGAAACTGAGACAATCCTTCATAGACTTAGGGATTGTGAGTCGGCAAAAATTACCTGGACCAGGCTTGGGATTCTGTCAAACAGTTGCTTCTATGAGGGTAATTTGCAGGAGTGGCTCAAAAAGAATTGCAAAGACAATGCTCCAAGAGTGCACAACTAGCCCCCTTGGCGTATAACTTTTCCTTTTGTTATTTGGCACTTGTGGAAACAAAGGAACAATTATGTGTTCAGGGATCGGCCCAGACAGAACAACGTGCACAGTGAAGCCTTATTTCATGCTGCTGAGTTCTTTTATTGTGTAATTACTCCTAAGTTGACAGGTAACAGAGTTATTGTGCAGGTAAGGTGGGAAAAGCCTCAACATGGCTGGGTTCAGCTCAACACAGATGGTTCTGCCTTGGGTAATCTGGGACGTGCAGGATGTGGTGGCATTATTCGGAATGATCATGGAGATTGGTTAGGAGGATTCTCAAGGAATATTGGTTGTTCCACCAACTTTATAGCGGAGCTGTGGGCTCTTCGTGATGGCCTTAATCTGTGTCTTAATCTTAATTTGCATGCTGTAGACATCCATATTGATGCGCAAGCTGTTGTTGAGGCTGTTAAGAATGTTTCTTATTCTAATCTTATTGTTATGCCAATTGTTGAGGACCGTAGGCAGCTGCTTTCACAGCTTGCTCAAGTCTGGATAGGGCATTGTTATTGGGAAGCAAATGCTTGTGCTGATTTTCTTGCTAGGAAAGGAGCCCTTCAGGCTAATAGTTTTATTTTGTATCAAGATCCTCCTATGGATCTGTTGGAGCTTATAAGCTTGGACAAATTGGGGTTGTCTTGTAACAGGGTTGTTCCTGAGCTCTTTGTTCCCCCTTAGTTGTTGTTGTTGAATAAATTTTTCTCATTACCAAAAAAAAAAGAAGCAACATGTTCACAAGACGATGGAAACAAAACCATGACATTTGAGGTCTGACTAAAATAATTTGGATATGACAAATGAGTAATAAAAATAAGTGATAAAGTTAATATCGTCAAGCTATTAATATTTGAGATTAATAAATAGAGTTTAGAAAGTGAGACTTGGATTGTATTAATTGGAGGAAGGCAAGCAAGATAATATACATTCATGTGTTTCTTGATATCAAGCCTAGTCACTAATAATATATATTTGTTATTAAGGCTTGGATCTTTAAAAGATGTTAACGGGACTCATGATTAATTTGTAACCCAAATTAAGCAATTGACTGGAGGTTTCTTCCCTCACCAATAATAAGAATAATGTTAAAGACACAAACTATTTTACAAATCAAATAAATACACCTTGTGCCCAATCTATGATGCAAGAGCAGTAAATGTCATAAGCTCATTCAAAAATGCAAATCAAATAGGGTACAGCATAAAACAAGTGGGCCGTGAACCCATTTCAAGAAGTGAAGAAATGTGGACTATAAGTGTTTGTTTGACATGATTAATTTTGCTAAATTATTTTACTATTTACTTTATTTTTGCTACTATTCATAGGTTTCACTACACTTTTTGGTACTAATCATAGGTCATATTATATTATTTTAGCTAACTTTTACTTTTATTTACATTACTTTCAGCAACAAATTTTAGTTCCAGCAATTGTTTGAAATTATTCATAAGTCCAACCTGTTATCCCAGAATTTATTCATTTTCTTCATAAAATGTGATGAGTTGACATGAATTAATCAATGAAAGTGCAACATACGAACCGTAAAAAAAGTCTTCAATAGAGACCGGAATCAAACGAGGACCATATTCAATTGTCCAAAACTGCAATCTGCCATTTAAAAAAAAATAAAAATAATACCTAGGCAAGAATCCTTGAAATGTAGTACATGTTAAGTTTCGTTCCTAAAATCTAAAAACTTATAATTTCGTCTGCCAAAATTTAAAACGTCACCCATTTTGTTCTTTATTCCAATTTTATTAGATTTTTTGTTAGGGCATCTGACGAAATACATATTTTAGGGATGAAAATAAACCTAAACTATATTTTTGGGGCACAAAGGATATTTTTATATACACACCATGTTTTATTTTTGTCCTTATTACTTAAAAGGAGTGATTAGAATGACAAAATGTAATAGAAATTTAATTTTTTAGAGTAAAAATAAAATTTTTTAAAATTTAAGGACAAACGAAAAATGTTTCCAATCCTCTTGAGAAATATACCATTGTATAGAATTGGAGGAAATTGACACTAAATTATGTTTATTGAATTATTTTGAGAATTCTCAATAGAGGAAAAAAATCAAGACTTTTCAAGAGACAGGTTTGGCCTCAACAATTACCCATTTCTCTCTCACTTATGTGTGTTTATTTTAAAAAAATAATAATAATAAATAAATAAATAAAAAGGAGAGGTTTGGCCTCAACAATTGAAAATGTTGGCGTGGTACGGCTTTTGGATGTAGATTGTAGTGGCTTCTAGCTATCACCGTTTTCACACTGACAACGAAGTAATGGTTGGATGAGAGGAGATTTGCTAGAAGATGTTCTCTGATTGTTCTCAGACATTGAGGGAATTGCCAAATTTTCTTTACCAAACTTGCTGTCTTCACTTTTACCCCACACGACAAGGTATAGTCCAACCACAATCAACATTGCTCCAATTACCCTGCACAATTAAACAAATAACAAAAACATTTTTAAAAAAACATTAAATTTTTAATTTTTTTTAAGGCCAAAGGGAATATGCCAAGAATCTGTATGCCAAGCCACTGAATTTCCTTAGTCTGATTTACCAATAAAAGTAAAGGAATTTTCTTGTCGGATTCTGGACATGGAAAGCTTATGATATACTAATATATATTATGATGATAATGTATGACATGACAAGGATCAGTGGAATACTATATAACCAATCTCTATGCTATTGGTTGTACGCATAGAAGCATGTGATATACTGATATGTTAATAAAAATTATATTAATTTATTTACCAAAGAAAGGAAGATATATATATAGTACTAAGTGAAAGTTGAGGTAATTCTTAAAAAATAAAAAATAAAATCACATATTAGTGTAGAATGTCTCTGGGTCAGAAGAGATATCAACTTAAAATAAAGTACTTCAACCAATGTAACCAGGCTCCAAACTTAATCTATGGGAGCACAGAGGGGAAACTGGCTTCACAAATTGGATCCCAACGAGCAGTTACAAGATATCAAGAAGTGTAAAAACAACTTTTTTACAAAAATTTTCATAATGCCTATTATGACTTGACTTGTGGGGTATGTAATAAAAGTAGTTTTTGTGTTGAAACCGGGTGAAATTGATGTTGTTCCACTCATATCAAGTCATATTAGTAATTGTAAAAAATGTAGCTCCCTTAGAGCATGTTGTAGCTCTTAATGGTATAGATAAGGTTTTTTTTTTTTTTTTTTTTTTTTTTTTTTTTTAATAATAGAAAAAAAAAATTAAAAGAGAAGATAAATATTCAAGGTAGAGATGAGACCCACCCGCCCAAGTAGAACTCTTCACCTAAAACAACAGAGGCCATTACAGCTACAAGTAACGTCTGTACAGGTAGATACACCGAAACAAATACCGGTCCGGCCCGGTCAATAACCCATGTTTGTGCGGCAAATGACAATGCTGAAGCCACCACTCCCTGCAACACCAATATGCTACGTAATTCCGTAGAGTTCGTTTGGGAAAAGGGATGATAAAACTCACCAAATTTTAAGTTGCCACAAGGATCATAAAACATGCTATACTGGTTGCTTGTGTGTGTGTGTGTACATTAAATAAGATGAAAAATGAATTTCAATTTAAGTGGAGAGAGTCTAGTTATAATTAAGATTTTTTTTTTCTTAGATCTCCCACATTATCATAAATTTTAAATAATGTAACAGTGAATAAGATCTGTAATATTTGATATGAAGCATGAAATTGACTGATTTCCAATAGAGAAATTCCTAATACCAATAATTCGGGGGTAGGAATGGCAGGATTTGTTAACTATCACTTATCACTTATTGCTAGCTACACAACTATGGTCAAGTAACCAGGCCTTTGAATTAACTAGCCTGTGATGATCCTGAATTGAATTAGCTTATACTCTTATAGGACAGTGATATAAAGTTGTGCTTCTCATGAAAATGCAGAAGTATGTGGCTTTGAGATTCACATACCGTATAAAAAATACTGAAGAGCTCACCATCAGAGTGAACCTGCCAGGCTTGCAAGTCTCTTTCAAAGCTTGCGGCAATTAACAGAAATTGCATAGTACTAAAGAAGCAGGAATATGACGTAACTGAAAGGCGAGCCGGGTATTTCTTCAAGAGGGGTGCCTGTACTACAATCCAGCCAGACCAACATAGGCAGTGAACAATGAGATAGATGCAACCCAAGGTCCAATTCTTCCCCTTGGCATCTCCTAATGAGACCAAAAAATGTGATTGGTGTAAATGTGAAGAATTTGGTGCATAAATAGTTGGCCCCTTGTAAAGGGTAATGACTGAAGCTCCAGCAACAGAAGCAATAATTCCAACCACCTTAGCAATACCATCTTTTCTGTTCAAGTGAATTTGCTCAATTCTGCAACCCAACCGTAACAGTAGTAGACCAATCGCCGATAGTTTTATGTTAGTAAATGATATTTAGCTTGAGGATTTAGAGTTTAAAAAGGATGAGTGATAATTGCTTGCCTGAGTACCACAGCCATGAGAAAGGTTACAGCAGGAACAATATTCTCTGTGGCAGAGGCAAAGGTTGGTGAAGTATTGTCCAAACCCAACAAATACAGTCCTTGATTACATGTTATCCTGCCAGTACCAAAACCAAAATTGTAAGACAAATTTTGGGAATCGTGTATTCACCAATATAAATTCTTTTTATAAGATTAAGATCTTACCCAACAAATCCGAGGAGGAAGAACTGTACCAAAATTTTAGTAGTTAATGGTGGCCTGTCTTTCCTATATGCACAAAGTACAAAAAATTCCAAGGAATTAGAACACACAAAAAGATTTTTAACTTGCCCATGCAATTGGAAAACTATGAACATGTACAATGAAATACTTCACATTTGTTAAAATAGGTGTCAACTGCTTACTTCTCTAGAAAATATGCAAAAGGAGCTAGTGCAAACAGTGCGATGATGTTCCTATAAAGAGGGAAAACTAGCTTGCTTACACCCATATTAAGTGCAGCTCTCAAGATGATATGGTTTCCTGCATTACCAAACTGCCAGGCGGTCATGACCAAGTGCAGCATGGCACGTTCAGGCACCTTAGCCATTCTCTTGGCAAGTGCTGAACCAAAATTCCCACAAAATATCTATGTCAAAAGCATGCAAGCATAGCATAAGAACTGTGTCAGAGGTAGAGCTGTTATAAATTTATTTGCCCTTTGGCCCTTGCCCCTTGAAGGAGGAGAGAGTCAGGAGAGACACAAGGTGTCAGTTAGGAAACAATAAATTTAATTATGTAACCACTATTATAATAAAATTATTATATAATTCTAGAGAACATTGTTCAATAGTTTTTCAAGTATACAAGCTGAAATTATACTAATTATGTGTAAGGCGAGTAATATATGAATAATTTTATCAATTATCAACCGTTTGAAGGAAATCATTATTTTTGGCTGAAGTAGGGAGTGGTGACTTGGAATTCAAAAGTTATGAAGAAGACATCTGGCAGTCACGTTCAAACAAGATTATTTTATTTCTTATTCGTAATGGTTGGTTTGATTGCTGGATAGAAAAGCATATTTACTATGTTAATATAACAATCAAAGGATTACAATAAGGAGGCAAGAAGCAACACGTCTCTAAGACGATGACGTAAATGCCCTCTTGATGTTGAGGACAAAATAAATAATTTAGATGTGACTAAAATGATGGCATCTAATAATTATTAAGAGCATTTACATTAAAGATGTGAAAAATGCTAAATCCTAATTTTAGCTCTCATCACCTTAAAATATCATCCACATCAATTATGTTATTCTTAAGATTTTTGACATCTTTACTACAGTGGAGTGTCATATTTGACACCAAGGGCGGAGGGAGGGGGGGGCGAGGGGGGGCAGGTGCCCCCCCTGAAATTTCAATTGTTTGGACCTGAAATACCATATTTGCCCCCCCTACACAAAAGACAAAAAAAAATTCTCTTTCACGTGACATTCCAGCTTTTCTCTCTTTTTTTTTTTTTCGGTTGACAGAAGTGAAAATAGCTTTTTAGCTTTCCTAGTATCCTATTGCTAGTAGATTTCTATAGTTCTTATCCTAGTAGTAGTAGACCTGATGACTTGATGCTCACTTGATAATGATTAAAAAAATAAAAAAAATAATAAGTTTGCTACACCTACACGGATAGAAGTCCTTGTTAGTATAGAACATTGAAAAAAAAGACTATATATAATGCAAACAATGAAACAAGGCACGCCTCCATCAAAAAGAAAAAATTTCTTTTCAATCCGGTGTCTTTCTTTGGATCTCAGAGTTGCTGTGCAGTTTTTAAAAGCATTCAAATTGGGTTTTTAATACTTCTAGGTATGCATACTCTTAATACTTTTTCTTTGATTTATTTATTTATTTAATATTTTAAAGAATCAAATTATATGTTTAAACTGTTTATATTTAGATGGATCTCTTGATTTGACTATTTTTAACCATAAATTTATAATTCAAATTATATGTTTAAACTATTTGTATTTATAATTATCTCTTAATTTGATTATTCTTAATCATAAATTGTAATTTTGTTCTTTATTTTAATGATATGACATATATATTTGTAGTTAATTGAGATTATGGAGAATCCTGATCATAATAATGAGTCTGAATCAAGTCCTAAACGAGCTCGTATCGAAGTGGATGTTGCAAATCTTCCCACAGATCCTGGTTTAAGAATAAAAATTTCTAACTATCATCCTAATGAAAGAGATCAAATTAGAAGGCATTATCTACAAAACAAACCTTGTCAACCAGTTGATCATGATTTTCCACAAAGTCAATTTGGCAAAACAAAGCGTCGATTTAATCCAGTGTGGTTCAAAGATTATCCTAGTTGGTTGGAATATAGCATTACGAAAGATGCTGCTTATTGTCTATTTTGTTATCTATTTCGACCTGATACTGGTGATCAAGGAGGGGGAGACTCATTTGTCACTGAAGGATTCAGAAATTGGAAAAAGAAGGAGAAATTACAAAATCATGTTGGGGATCACAACAGTGCACATAATATAGCTCAAAGAAAATGTGAAGCTTTGTTAAACCAGAGACAAAGTATTCAAACAGTTATAAGCAAGCAATCAGATGTTGAGAAAAGGGAATATCGAACTCGTTTGAATGCATCAGTGGATTGTATTTGTTTTCTACAACGGCAAGGATTAGCATTTCGTGGCCATGATGAATCTAAAGACTCCAATAATCAAGGAAATTTTCTTGAATTATTACGGTTTCTTGCAAATCACAATGAAGAAATTGATAAGGCAGTCCTTGAAAATGCTCCTGAAAATCATCAAATGACTTCTCCTGATATCCAAAAAGAAATAGCAAATGCTGCAGCCGTTGAGACAGTAAATGCTATTATTAAAGATATTGGAGACTCATTATTTGCTATTATAGTTGATGAATCACGTGATATGTCTACTAAAGAACAATTGGCAATTGCTTTGCGCTATGTGGACAAACAGGGACATGTGAATGAGCGCTTTTTAGGGATTACACATGTTAATAATACATCAGCAGTAACACTAAAGAGTGCAATTGAGGAAGTATTTAATAAACATAGCTTAAGCATTAGTAGATTGCGGGGACAAGGCTATGACGGGGCAAGCAACATGCGAGGTGAGTTAAATGGACTAAAAACTCTTATTCTGAAAGATAATCCTTCTGCCTATTATGTCCATTGCTTTGCACATCAACTTCAATTAACATTAGTTGCAGTAGCAAAAAATCACATCCAGATTGCAACCTTTTTTAACTTAGTTGCAAAGGTATTCAATATTGTTGGAGCATCATGCAAACGTCGAGATATTCTTCGTGAAAAACGTAATGCAGAAGTTATAGAAGCACTAAAAAATAATGAAATTTCAACTGGTCGTGGCTTGAATCAAGAAATGAGTCTAAAAAGACCTGGAGATACACGTTGGAGTTCTCATTATGGTGCACTTGTTAATCTTATTCACATGTTTTCTTCTGTAATTGATGTGATTGAAACTATTATAGAAGATGGTTTAGATTCTGATCAGAGAGCAGAAGCAAATATCTTAATTGGTTTACTCCAAACATTTGAATTTGTGTTTGATTTACATTTGATGAAAGGTGTGCTTGGCATAAGTAATGAGTTGTCACAGGCATTACAACGAAAAGATCAAGATATTGTGAATGCTATGAAGTTGGTTGATATTTCAAAGCAACGTTTACAAGTCATGAGAGATGATGGGTGGAACTCTTTGCTAGAGGAGGTTTCTGCATTTTGTGCAAAAAATAATATTGATGTTCCTGATATGGATGAAAATAGCTTATTTCTAACTTAGCATTAAGATCTATCCTTTTCATTGAATGCTTTGTTTGTTGAGGTCGTAGCTTTATAGTGAGTGACTCGTGTTGCTATCTTGTTTTTGCTCCTCGTGTTATGCGCGCTTTAAGCTTAATTTGTGTACATTGTGAAGCAGGGGCGGAGGGAGGGGGGGGCGAGGGGGGGCAGGTGCCCCCCCTGAAATTTCAATTGTTTGGACTTGAAATACAATATTTGCCCCCTACACAAAAGACAAAAAAAAAATTCTCTCTCACGTGACCTTCCAGCTTTTCTCTTTCTTTTTTTTTTTTCTTCGGTTGACAGAAGTGAAAGTAGCTTTTTAGCTTTCCTAGTATCCTATTACTAGTAGATTTCTATAGTTCTTATCCTAGTAGTAGTAGACCTGATGACTTGATGCTCACTTGATAATGATTAAAAATATATATATATATATATATATAACCGAAACCTCTAAGACTCTCATAATTTTTCACGTCAGCACAATATTTAAATAAAATTATTTTTGTTTAGTCCAAACTTAACAAAGAGTAAAACTCTATTTCTCTAACAAGTCCATCTTAAACTCAAACTTATCATTATCAATTTTTTAAATAAAATTATTTTTGTTTAGCCCAAAATTAACAAAAAGTAAAATTTTATCTCTCTAACAAGTACTTCTTAAACCCAAACTCTTCATTACCATTTTTTTTAAACAAAATTATTTTTGTTTAATCTAAATTTAACAAGGAGTAAAACTCTACCGAAGTCTCTAAAGCTCTAACAATTTTTCACGTCAGCATAATATTTATATAAAATTATCCTTTTCTTCCAAAATGAACCCTGCTCCAAACAGTGTTGAGAAAGAAGAGAATATGTCTGATCTAGAAACCGATAATAAATTCAAACAGATCTTGTCAACTATCCCGAAAGGGTTCTGGGAAGGTAGATTTCTACCAGTATGAAGGTTTTTGGTACCCTTTCTTCCATATACCAGGGGTATTGTTGGCTCAAGAACATTTCAAGCCATAACCCAACCAGGTGGTCTTGAGCAGTTTTCCAAAATGTGGGACAACTTGGATTAAGGCTCTGGCTTTCGCCATTATGACACGATCCTATGAAAGCTAGCCTACAAACCCTTTACTCATAAGAGCGGCACATGAATGTGTACCCTTCGTTGAGTTGGATCTTAGATCACCCCAACAAAAATTGAGTCTAGATGTTCCACTTGCGGCTATACACTTTCCCTACACTTCCCTACCAAAATCCATTATAAATTTTGGTTGTAAAATTGTTTATATATGCAGGATCCAAAGGATGTATTTGCGTCTTTATGGACCTTTCAAAGCAAGATAACTACTCTGGCGAGACTCCCAATAGATGAAAATATTGAGGATACACTTGAGTTCTTTTGTGAAGGAATAACTACCGCTGGACCAATTTGGGATCATGTATTAAGCAACTGGAGAGCAAGTTTGGAATCACCAGATAAAATATTGTTTATAAAGTTTGAAGATTTGAAGAGTGAAACTGTATATTGGATAAAGAAATTGGCTCAGTTTATAGGTTACCCTTTCTCCTTGGAGGAAGAAGATAAAGGTATGGTGCAAAAGATTAAAAATTTATGTGATTTTGAAAATATGTCTAGTTTAGAGGTGACTAAAAATGGAGTGATGACATTGTCGTTTGGAATCAAGAAAGATGAACTCAACACGCATAAGGTCAAAAATAGTACATTTTTTAGGAAAGGTGAGGTTGGAGATTGGAAAAATCATCTTACACAAGAAATTGCAACACGACTTGATCAAATAAATGAGCAAAATCTAAGTAGTTATAGCTTGACATGGAATGTCTGACCTAATGGATGAACGAGGAGTCTAAACCACATTCATGGCTTGGGAGTATGACAACTAAATAGCAGCATCAAGACTTCTTGTAGTATGTCAAATGGAAAAAGGATCCTTTTATTTGTCTCAAAATAAAGAGGATTCATTTCATACTTTCTATTTAGTTTTTATTAATTTAATGTGGAGTTTAGTACGGGGGAATCCACATTACTCCTGGAATGTAGTTATTTCTATGTTTGGTTTCATTAGGAATCTATTAAAATTCCTAGGAATGTGAGATGATAATGTTTGATTTATTCCCAGGAATCTTAAATGAATTATTTATTTTTCCCATTTTATCCATGGATTTGAATGTGAACTACCAAGTCCTTTTGATAAAAAAAAAATCTTCCTCTAAATAAATAATGAAAAACCAAATATAAACTATTAATTATGACAAATTCATTAAAATTTAGTCTAACATTTCAAAATGACAAGTACAATACAAAAATAACTATTTAAATTCTTAAATACTATTATTTTTAATAATAATTTTTAAAAGATTTTAATCCATAACAAAACAACTTTGACAACTTTTTTTTTTCCACGTGTGAAACCTAAATAAAATTTTGTTAAAGAATATATCAACAAAGTTGTCTATCCTGTTTATATTATTTTGGCAGGAAAACATATAGACAAGTGAAAAAATATTGATGATTTGTTTTATATTTTGTCTTAATTGCTTAAATGATAAGGAAAATAGTTAAAATTGTCAATTTATAAAAAAAT
Organism: Castanopsis chinensis; assembly: GCA_032878915.1. Taxonomy (NCBI): domain Eukaryota; kingdom Viridiplantae; phylum Streptophyta; class Magnoliopsida; order Fagales; family Fagaceae; genus Castanopsis; species Castanopsis chinensis. Next base: position 17,044,603 of record JAVQMG010000122.1, read on the forward strand.
ACAATTTCCTTTTAGCTTGGGAATCTGGATTCCCACCTGTTTTAAAGGGAATTCACATTCTTACTAAGAGGGGTTTAAGGGAGGAATCCAGATTACCCTGGTATTTGATTCTCTGGCATAATTTGCAACCAAACATAGAAATCTTTAAATTTTCCGGGGAATCTTAAAACATTACCCTGTACCAAACACCACATAAGGGTATGCATGATGTTTTATTATTTTAAATTATTTTTCGTGTTTAAGTTAATAAGGTAAGGAAACATTAAGTGTTAATGTATCTCCCTAAAAAAAAGTATTAATGTATCTTTAGTGTTTTGTAATTGTTAAAATTTGAAATATTAATCTATATATATATATATATATATATAAAGCCGAAGCCTCTGCTAGCACCACAATTTTCCACGTCAGCAAGATACAATATTTAAAAATTTAAAAATAAAATTAAAAACTATTTTTCTCTTGAAAACCCAATACTTATCTCCTTTTTTTCTTTTTCTTTTTTTTGGATAAAATCTGATATTTTAAGCTGAATTTAATCTAAAGATGATTATGTAAAAAAATTTGCAATAAAATGATAAGTATAGGCTTTATTGCAATAAACCCAAAAACAAAGTTAATTAATTTTTTGAAAACCCTACAACCAAACTTCTTGAACTCTACGTTATAGAATATCATTTTTTTATTTCAAAATCTTTTGATTATGCGTTAATTTATATTTTGCTATTATATATTAGATAACAACAAAAAATTAAATATATATCACCATATGCCACACCCACAAATACCATTATGTCCTGATGCCATTCAAACTCATAAATTTATTTGGGACTCTAATTCTATCGTTTAATTTTTTTAAATAATATAATTTTTTATCAGATATATATATATATGTATGTATTGTTTCAATAATTTATTTGCTTTGAATCATTTGATTCATTAATTTTCTTTGTTGGCATTTTGAAAGTTTTAATATCTACATTTTTGTGTTAGTTATTGCAATATCTGAACATGTTTAGCAGATTTCAACGGTTATACCATGAATTATATATTCTTTTGAAGATAGCCTATGTTTCTCTTATATTTCTCTATTGTGTGGTTATATATATATTTTTTTTGTTTTTAAAAATTTCTAGGTAGTCTTCTGATTCATTAATATTTTTTGGCCTTTTGAAAATTTTAATATCTATTTTTCGCAAGATATTGCATGTTCAAATAATGACTCTTTGATCAAATCGTAAAAAAAATTGAAGTGAAACATGAGAAATTCATGAAATGGTATAGTTTCATAATCAATTTTAAATTTTATATAATTATTTTAGTCTACCACACAAACAAGTAGGTTCCCGTGCATAGCACGGGTTTGCGACTAGTGTTTAACTATTATGGAACCTCAATATTATTATTTCCTTTTTTTTTCCAGAGAAATGTTATATTTACAACATTTTCATAAAAAAAAATTACGTGGTAAGTTGTAATTTGCAGTTATTGGTAGAAAAAATAGTAATTTCAATGGTGGATTTAAATTAAAAAAATTAACATCTTTAATACCTAGAATTTATTTTGAAAGTACTATAAAAATGTTATAGGCAAATTCCCAAAAAAAAACAAAAACAAAAAAAAATTCAGGAAAATGTTATAGGCATAACATTTCTTTTTTTTATTTAACACTATTTGAAGATTGATATGAATTGGTTGACATAAAGACTAATCAACGTTGCAATATGATCCTATCCTTAAAAAAAAAAAAAAAAAAGCTTTGCAATAGAAATAGAATACATATTTTAACGTCTATCAATTACCTAATTTATTATTATTATTTTTTCTTCAAATTTTCACTTTAGTAATACAGGATAAACTCTTTTTATGCAAACGTCTCAAAGACGTTATAATTCAGTTTTTTTTTTTGGTTGAGGAAAACGTTATAATTTGATTTATAATAATTAAAAAAATATCTTTCAAAATATGAAAATATAATAAAATTCAAGTTTCAACACTAAATATTCACCATTTTAAATTTCAAAATTTTTATAAGGGGGACAATTTTAAATAATCAAAACCATTCTAGATTTTATAACATGTCAACTTCATTTAAATAGCATACCTCTAAAAGTGAAAAAATATATCGTTCTCGTAGTGGATCACGTCGTATATCCATTATTTCACTAAAAGACTACACATAAAATTGCTAAGTTAAATTTAACTATTTATTATTATTATTATTATTATTATTGTAAGCGTAAAATATATTGCAACAGTACCAAAAAGTATGTCATAATGAAAGCATGGAAGATATTGCAATAGTACTCATTATAATGGCGTCAAAATTGGTAATAATTGTACTTTTCTTTAAAAAAAATTCCCTTATAAATTAGAGCGGGTGAGAAGATTCAAACCCAGGTGTTAAGATGGTATGTACTTAAGAAAAATCACATGATAATTTACATCTAATAAGTCAGAAAAAATTGGGAAAAAAGTGTTAATGGGAAACCTTGACCTCAAAACAATAAAAACTTGATGAATGCAGTCAACAAACTACAACTTTCATTACATCTTTCTGCACAATCTTAACATATTACCATTTGATCCGTACAACAAACAGCAACAGCCAAGTGGTTTGTGTGGAAAAGCTGAATGACCAAGAAGGAAATATGCAGTCGGTTCCAACCAAATTATTCATCTTTCTGCAGGGATCATGGATCCTTAAAATAGTATTGTGTTTTCATGTTCAAAGTTAAAGGATCTATATCAACGTAACTTAAAATACTTCCCGTTCTCCACCAAGGAACAAGACCAAAAGCAATTCAAAATGTGTCCATGAGCTGTAATTCTGTAATATAGATCACAACACCTATTTACACTAGTAAAGTGAGAGTGACTTTAAAGAGTTCCTGATGTATTAAATGATGTGAGACATCAAGTGAGGAGGAAGGATTCTGCAGTAACACTGCTACAGATTTGGCACGTAATAAGAATCAAGAGAATGATGGTTAGTGGTGTCCAAGTCAACCCGCCAACCGACCCACCCGGCCAATCCGGCCGATCCGATCCGAGAACCGGCCGACCCGACGCCGGTGACTGGTCGGCGGCGGGTCGCCATCCCCAAAACCCGAGACTGGCGAGTCGGTTGACGGGTTTGATCATGAAAAATCAAGAAAAACCGATCCGACCGCATTACACCGGGAAAAGTCGTCCTTTTCCGTCGATAGGAGCATTTCGCCGGTGATTTTAGTCCAATCAGTCGAGAAATGGCTTGATCTCTGCGAGATTCTTCGAGATCCGGCGAGATCTCGTCGAGATTCAGCCAGATCTCGTCGAGATCCAGTCCGATCTCTTCGAGATCCGGCGAGATCTCGTCAAGATCTGGCCTGATCTCTTCGAGATCCGGCGAGATCTCGTCGAGATCTGGCCATATCTCAGCATTTCCGGCCCAATTTGGTACAAATCTGGTGGATTTCAGCAAGATCCAGTAGATTTCAGCGAATTCCGGTGTACTTTTGTATATTTCAAGTCCGACCGAGAACCGACCGGTATCCGGCGAGGTCCGACGGCCCGAACCGACCCCTTTCAGCGGTCGGCGGCGGGTGCAGAAATTATAGACCCGAAGTAATCGAGTCGGTTCCGGGTTGTGCACAAACCCGACCCGGACCGACCCGTGGACAGGCCTAGTGATGGTGATTCACAGCAGACTTCAAGGCGAGACATTACGAGGCCAGCATATTTCAAGGATTACCTTCCGTGGTTGAAGATAATTTTATGTTTCCTTAGTTGTTATCATATTTGAATTTGAATTTGTGTTAGCATCTCTAGAATTAGTTTGTTTACCAACGTGCACTCTTGGTGTAATAGTTACTTTACAAGTATAAGTACTTGTGGAGTGTGAGAGTAAGAGCCAGAATTCAAATCTCTAAAAAGGAGCTTCACACACATATACTTAGATTAAGACTAAAATAGAATTTTATCTCAGAGCAAAAAGAGAAAAAAGAATTAGTTTGTTTCCAAGGATATTTGAGAAAGATCATCTTTTGCAACATGGAGTGGTACATAAAAAGTAGTACAGAAAATTTGGACTTTTTAATAAGGGAATTTTGTGATGTCATCCCCAATGAACTTATGGCTACATTACTGCCAACGAGGGATAATCAACATCGCGTATATCTTGCCCCAGGATCTAGTTAATCAAATAAACCACATTATTGCATGACTCCAAAAGAATATAAGGAGTTGAATAGACAAGTGGTGGAGCTAGCTGACAAGGGATTGATTCGTTAAAGCATAATCCCATGAGCGGTTTCCGCTCTTCTTACTCCAAAGAAGGATGGGTCATGACAGGTGTATAGATGGCCGCACGATTAACAAGATTGCAGTCCAATATAGCTTTCCAATTCCTTGTTTGAAGGATATGTTTGATCATCTTTTGGGTTTGAAGATCTTCTCCAAAATTGATCTCCGCAGCGAGTACCACCGAATACGAATCTACCCTGGGATGAATGGAAGACCGCGCTTAAAACACGCGACAGGTTGTATAAATGGTTAATTATTTTATTTAAATAAAATTATTATTCTTAAACAAAATTATTTATTTAAAACAAAATTATTTTTGTTTAATCTAAATTTAACAATGATTAAAACTCTATTTTTCTAACAAGACCATCTTAAACTCAAATTCATCATTATTAATTTATTAAATAAAATTACTTCTGTTTAGTCCAAACTTAATAAGGAGTAAAACTATATCTTTCTAATAAGTCCATCTTAAACTCAAACTCATCATTGTCATTTTCTTAAACAAAATTATTTTTGTTTAATCTAAACTTAATAAGGAATAAATCTCTGTTTCTCAAACAAGTTCAACTTAAACTCAATTTGAGTTATTTAGTATCTGCAACTGTCTAAAAAATTTTTTGTAAGCCACGTTCAAACAGTGGCTTCTTCATCAAATTGTAACACAAATTAAAGTCATACAAGGATAAATCATGCAATGGTGCAGTTTTTTAATCAATTTAAGATTTTATAAAACTATTTTAGTCAATCTCACAAATAAGTAAGTTCTTGTGCATAACACGAGTTAGCGGCTAGTATTAATGATGATGATGATAATATATGATATAGTAGCAGGGATCAATGGAATACTATAAAACCAATCCTTATGACATTAGTTGTACGCATGAAAGCAAGTGATATGTTAATATAATAAAATTATATAACTTATTTACCAAAGAAAGGAAGAAATATATATATTCTTAGTACTAAGTAAAAGTTGAGGTAATTTGTAAAATAAATTTTAAAAAATCACATTGGTGGAGAATATCACGGGTCAGAACAGATATCAACTAAACATAAAATACTTCAACCAAACTAATCAGGCTCCAAACTTTATCCAAGGTTCATGGGAGCATAGAGAGGCAACTGGCTTCACAAGGTGATCCCAACGGGCAATTGCTCTTCATGAAGTGTAAAGACAATTGTTTTACAAAATTTTTTTTAATGGCTATTATGACTTCTTTTTTTTTTTTTTTTTTAATACAAGATAGAATTTCTACTTTAGTCTAATCTAAGTGTAAATGTGTGTGAAGCTTCCTCCTGAAAACTTGAACCCCAGCCTTTACTCCTCACACCCCATAAACATTTATACTTGTAAAGTGACTACCACACCAAGGAGAAACACTGGTGGCTATTATGACTTGACTTGCCATATGTAATAAAAGTAGTTTTAGTGTTGAATTAAAGTGAAATTAATGTTGTCCCAAATCATATCAAGTTAAGTTATTCTGCTAGACTTTCCTTTGCTCGGAGTATGTTGTAGCTCCCAATCAGAATGATTTTATATAGATAATCAAAGGTAGAGATGAGACCCACCCTCCCAAGTAGAACTCTTCGCCTAAAACAACAGAGGCCATTAATGCTACAAGTAAGGTCTGTACAGGTAGATACACTGAAACAAATACCCGTCCAGCACGGTCAATAACCCATGTTTGTACTACAAAGGACAATGCTGAAGCCACCAGTCCCTGCAACGACCAATATGCTATGTCATTCCATAGAGTTCGTTTGGAAAAAGGATGAAACTCGCCAAATTTAAGTTGCCACAAGGATCATGAAACGCGCAATACAGTTGCTTGTGTGTGCATATATACATTTATACATAAACATTAAATAAGATGAAAAATGAATTTCATTTTAAATGGAGAGAGTCTAGCTATGGTTAAGATTTTATTTCCTGAATCTATCACATTATTTAAAATTTTAAATAATGTGACATTGAACAAGATTTTTAATGTTTGTATGAAGCATGAAATTGATTGATTTCCAATAGAGAAATTCCTAATACCAATAATTCAGGGGAAGGAATGCCAGGATTTGCTAACTTTCACTTATCACTTATTGCTAGCTACACACCTATGGTCAAGTAACCAGGTATTTGATCCTGTTAGAAATATTGAATGATTGTATTGTATTTCTCAATTAAATAATATACATGTATGCCTTTATATAGGAGGCATAGGAGCGCAGTACAAGTAAAGGTGTAGTACAAAAATGTGTGCTACACAAGTAATCTAATTGGCCCTAAAGCCCATAACACTATACACATTAACAGCTCCCCTCAAACTCAAGGTGGATGTGAGACCAACTTGAGGTTGTCAAACAAAGTACGAAGGTGTCCCCTAGGATGTGACTTGGTGAAGATATCTGCAAGTTGATCTATAGAGGAGACTAAGATTAGCTTGAGAGCACCATGGACAAGATGATAGCGGATAAAATGACAATCGATCTCGATGTGTTTAGTCCGTTCATAGAAGACATCATTGTGAGCAATATGAATGGTACTTTTGTTGTCACAATAAAGAGGAGTGGCAGAGAATGTAGACACACCTAAGTCTTTGAGAAGCCATCGTAGCCAAAGAAGCTCAGACGTGGTATTAGTAAGGACACAATATTCTGCTTCAGTACTGGAGTGAGCCACATGAATTTGTTTCTTGCTTCGCCAAGAAATCAGAGAAGAACCAAGAAGAAAGCAATAATCAGTGGTGGACCTGCGATCAGTGGGATCTCTTGCTCAATCAGCATCAAAAAATGCACGGAGAATAAGAGGAGACTGAGTAGAGAGTGCCCTTTAAGTACCGAAGAATGCGCAAAACAGCAATATAGTGAGTCAATAGTGGAGCAGACAGATACTGGCTCACCTAGTGAACAACATAGGAAATGTTTGGACGAGTAACAATGAGATAAACTAGGTTGCCAACTAAGTGTCTATAAAGAGAGGGATTAGACAATGGTTTCCTCCTTGAAGGGGTTAGATGCGCATTAAACTCAACTGGAGTGCCAACAGTTTTGCTATCAGTGAGTCCAGCTAGAGACAAAAGTTCAGAGGCATACTTGGCTTGAGTAATATAAAATCCATCTGTAGAATGAGTAATTTCAAGACCCAAGAAGTAGTTGAGATGTCCAAGATCTTTCATCTCAAACTGCTGACTGAGAAAATCCTTAAGTTCTTGAATGCCACTAAGGTCATCACCAGTTATGATCATATCATCCACATACATGAGAAGTAAAATAGTGCTTATGTAAGTGCGATGAAGAAATAAGGCAGAATCATAATGGTTGGCCATGTAACCCAAGTGAGAGATGGTAGAGCTGAATTTGGCAAACCAAGCTCATGGAGCTTGTTTAAGGCCATAAAGTGCACGTCGAAGGTGACAAACCTTATTTAATTCAGCAGAAAGACCAGGAGGAGGTTGCATATAAACTTCTTCACTTAAATCCGCATTAAGGAATGCATTTTTGACATCCATCTGGAAAATGTCTCATTTACTGGCAGTAACAATAGCTAAGAGAGCACGAACAGATGAGATACGAGCAACCGGAGCAAAGGTCTCTTCATAATCAATCCTATACTCCTATGTAAAACCTTTTGCAACAAGACGAGCTTTGTAGCATTCAATGGACCCATCAGAGTGAGTCTTAATCTTATAGATCCACTTACAACCAACCACAGATTTTTCAGGGGGTAGAGTGACCAAGTCTCAAGTATGGTTTTTAGATAATGCATCAAGTTCCTCTTTCATACAATCTGCCATAAAGGCTTAGTGGAAGCCTCACAATAGGTGTGAGGCATGTAGTCAAGTAGATGTGCAGGAATAGATCTTACTTGAGTTGAGCAACGAGGTGGAATGTCTTGTGCAAGATCTTCAGATGGAGCAGGAGTAGGGGACCTAAGCTCAGCTCATCTTAGACCTGTTCATCTCCCACCTGTTCGTTAAAGGGGGAACTAGGAAAAGAATCAAAGATATCTAGTGGTCGAACAGAAAAGTCTACAGGAGAATCAGGAGCAGTTATAGAAGAATCAGAAGCAGCTACAGAAGGGTCAAAAGCAGCTACAGAAGGAATATATGCCTCATTTGGAAATAAATCTAAGACAAATGAGGAAGATAGAGAAGCACGGAAGTAAGAAAGCTCAACAAAGAGGCGATGTTCCCAAAAGACAACATTGCGGGAGATACGAGGACGATGAGAAACAAGATCATAACACCGATACCCCTTTTAAGTTTCGTCATAGCCAAGAAAACAACAAAGCCTTGACCTAGGCTCAAGTTTGTTATGCTCATGTGGCTGAAGAAGAACGAAACAAGCAAAACCAAAGGAATGAAGTTGGTGATAGTCTGGAGGTGACCCAAAAAGGCGCTCATATGGAGTTTGATCTTGGATGACAGGATTGGGAATGCAATTAATAGCATGAACAGTATGAAAAGTAGCTTCACCCCAAAAAGGAGCAGGAACTTTGGCAAAGAAAATGAGAGCACAAACAGTGTCACAAATATGACGAAATTTTCACTCGGCTCTACCATTTTGCTGAGAGGTACCTGGACAAGTTAGTTAATGAACAGTGCCATAGGAATGCAAAACAACTTGGAAAGCATAGTAAGTGTACTCAAGAGCATTATCAAATCGAAAAATTTTGATACGTTTGGAAAATTGAGTTTCAACCATTTTTGCAAAATTAGAATATACTTGCAATATTTCTGAATGATATTTCATATTAAAAATCTAACAATAGCGAGAGTAATCATCAACAAAGACAACAAAATATCGAGATCCACTAATACTAGAGACAGAGGAAGGCCCCCAAATATCAAAATGAACAAGGTCAAAGATAGCAGTGGATATTGATTCATTAGTATTAAAAGGCAAAACTAGTTGTTTTCCTAACTGACATGAAATACAATCAAAATTTTCTGTAGACACTGAACTTAACAAATCTCTAGAAGCCAACTGTTGTACCCAAGAAGAAGATGCATGACCAAGTCAAGCATGCCAAAGTGCAAGGGAAGGAATAGAAGAAACTGCAGCAGCTGCGGCAATAGAAACAGGAGCAACAAGTGGAAGACGAAGGTTGTCCGTGGGAAACTTACACCCAACTCTGGGACTAGTCCCAAGCTCCTGTCCTGTCCTTAGATCCTACACAATACACCCAGAATAATTAAATATAATGCGATAACTCAACTCAGCTAATTGTCCCACAAAAAAAAAATTGTAAGAAAGGTCAGGAACATTAAAGACCCTAGGAACTAAGGTTTGAGGTCAAAACGGAACCTATATTATGACCAGACATTGTAAAACCATTTGCTGTGTGAATATTAAGAGGGTGTGATGCAGATTTAAGTTCAGAGAATAAAAATGAGTGAGGTGTCATATGATTGCAACAAGCAAAATCCATAAGCCAAGAAGAATGAGACATACCAGATAAAGCTGAGAGATAAGAGGAATAAGATGCATTACCAACCATACGAATGACATTGGCGATGATGTCTTTAAAATCATCTGTGGACATGGTGAAAGTGCGATCTGAAGACTTAGACTATGCAGAGATGGGAGCCATTGATTGGACACTCTTAATGTTAGCAATAGTAGCAGCAGAAATTGAAACAGTTGATTTGTTGCGATGATAGCAAGTCTTAATATTGTGGTCAAAACGTTTGCAAAAATTGCAAAAACGTTTGCTGGCTTGTCGGCGACGATTATTGCAACAAGAAGAAGACCTATCCTTATTCTCCATTTAAAAGAAAAATATGCAAAAATGGATTGCAAAAATGAAATCTACTCGAAAAATTGGGTAAGGAGCACCTGGACAACAAAAAGTCAACCCAGAGAAAAGTCAACGATCAAAGTCAACGTCTGGTCAATGCATGTCAACGGTCCGGTCAACGATGATGTGGCAGGTGACGTCAGTAGGAAATAGACTATGACGTCAGCTGATGACGAGGCAGTGATGACGTCACCTAGGGCTGACGTCAGCAAGTGCAAATCTGGCGCGTGCAGCACATGTAAATGTGTGGCAACGCATGAGGAAGGCTTTCGGCGCATCATCTTCAGTGCAGAATCTTTGGGCAGCGCGTGAGGGCGCGTGCTGACTCCGATGACTGTAAGGTTTCCACGATTGAGTATATTGGGATGAGACGATCACTATGGTACCTAAAAAATACTTATCGGAGCAAGATGCACGGTGAAGACAGTAAGTGCAGTAGTCTGTGTGGTGCGGGACTCCTTAACAATGGTGGTTGCAGGTTTGGAACCCAAGGATAATGACTAGAAGACGTCGGAGGTTCTATGGCAAAAACTACGGCGACTGCTGTGATGGTGGAAGCGATGTAACCAAGCCTTAAAATTACAGAACTTATATAACCAAGCCTTAAAATCAGGATCATAGAAATCTGAGAAAGAGCAAGGGATACTACTAACAACCCAGAAATTCCTAGCAATGATACAGTCTCTAAGGACATGAATAATGGATTCTTCTCGGTTTTGACATGCCATACATTTAGAATCAATGGGCACGGCCCTATGGGCCAGATTAGAGCCAGTTGGGAGACATTGAAGCCAACACTTCCAAAGGAAGAATTTAATCTTGGGAATGATATCTAATTTCCAGATCCAGGCACCATCAAACTTGATAGGCCAAAAACGTATTGACCCCTAGTAATGGATTAAGTTGATTAATTAGCCAAGTTATTAATTAATCAAATTAACATGCAAAATGCGTTGTAGCACAAACAAATCACCAATTAAACTAAGTATGCAGCGGAAATTAAATGACTCAGTGATTTGTTTTCAAATGGGGAAAACCTACACTACAAAAACCCCACCGGGTGATTTTAAGGTCACCACTCCCAAAATTCCACTATTATCATAACAAACGGTTACAAGTAAAGGAATCCCAGTACCTTATACCAACCAACAGTTGAACTCTTACCCCAATACCCAATTGGACTTGTTTTGTAGTGACAATTTCTCCTTTTAATGCACGGCTCCCAGTACATGACTAACTAATTGCATGGATCCCAGTACGCGACTTCAATCACCAACTAGAGAAAGTTGTTGGCTGCAAAATTCTTCAATTCATCCACACGATGAAGATCAAGAAGATACTTGGTTACAAAACCCTTTGGTGCAAAGACATAGCAACTTCTTTACAAAAGAGATGAACTAGGGCAAGAACTTTGTCTCAGATCACAACTAGCTTGAACAAGGATTTCTCAATGCTTGTGCAACTTGTGTCCACTTTTACGGCCCTTAAAATAATCCTTTTATATGTCTAGGGTTAGAAAAAAAGAAGGCCCAAAGACACATCAACGGATTGGAATCAAAACAGAATTTCAAAATCTATTTTTCGTAAATCTCGACAGTTAGAGGTGTTGAGGTGCTGTCCAGCAACTGTCGAGCCTCAAGGCTGAACAACTTCTTTAAAGCTCGATAGATGAAGCTATCAAGCTTTAATGACTGGCACTTCTCAGCTTGAATCTTGGACATACTTGCATTGCTTTAACACTTGATCTTGAAACCTTGTTTCTTGAAGTATTAAAATCATCCTAGATTTACCAAAATACAAGCTAAGTGGGTTTTGTCAAAGGATAAGCCAATTACATAAAAGAATGACATATGTTCTAAACATATGAAACACATATGTCCTAACAAAACTGAATAGGAGGCACTGAGATGGCGGCAACAAGATTGTAAGCATTTCTAGGATCAAATTCACCACATGAAGAGGAGGCCCAGATAATGCAGTCAATGTTAAAGGAGGCACTCCTAATAGGAATTGCCTTAATGGAATGAACCAACTGAGGAGAAACATCAAAGGAAATATAACTGAAATCCCACACCCCATTAACAACCACATCTTTAACCCTCAGATTTTCTTCATTTATGTTAAGGGGCCCTTGGATTAGATTCTGAAGCACCCCAAAAGGAGACCAATTATCATACCAGAAACTAAGGTTGGAATTGTTGCCAATTTGCAATCTAGTAACTTTAGTGAGAATGATATGGCCTTTCTTGATAGCAGACCAGATTTTAGAGCAAGGCCTACCTAAAGAGAAGTTTTCTTTATATTTCTTAAGGAGAACCTAAGCCCATAAGGAATCTTTTTCATGGCAAAGCCTCCACCTGAGTTTAGCCAAAAGAGCAAGGTTCTTTGGTTTGGCTGCTTGCAAACATAAACCACCATCTTTTTAGGTTTGGTTATCTTCTCCCAGTTGACAAGGTGCATTTTCCTTTTATCAGGATTGGAGCCCCATATGAAGTCCCTACTTGATAGGCCACAAATGCGATGACCCCTTGTGATTAATTAAGTTGATTAATTAGTCAAGTTATTAATTAATCAATTTAACATGCAAGTTGCATGGTAGCACAAACAAATCACCAATAATCTAAAGTAAGTAGCGAAAATTAAATGACACGGTGATTTGTTTACGAATGAGGAAAACCTACACGGCAAAAACTCCACCGGGTGATTTAAGGTCACCACTCCCGAAACTCCACTATTATCACAACAAGTGGTTACAAGTAAAGGAATCCCAGTACCTTACCAACCTACAGCTGAACTCTTACCCCAATACCCAATTGAACTTGTTCTGTAGTGACAGTTTCTCCTTTTGATGCATAGCTCCCAATACGTGACTAACTAATTATGCGGATCCCAGTACACGACTTCAATTCACTAATTAGAGAGAGAGAGTTATTGGCTGCAAAGTTCTTCAATTCATCCACACGATGAAGATCAGGAAGATGTTTGGTTACAAAACCCTACAATGCACATACACAGCAACTTCTTCACAAGAAAGATGAACTAGGGCATGAACTTTGTCTCGAATCACAAATTGCTTGAACAAGGATTTCTCAATGCTTGTGCAACTTATGTTCTTAGTAACGGCCTTTAAAATAATCATTTTATATGTCTAGGGTTAGAGGAAAGGAAGTCCCAAAGACATATCCATGGATTGGAATCATAACAGAACTCAAAATCTGTTTTCCTTAAATCTCGACAGCTAAAGGTGTCAAGGAGCTGTTGAGCCTCGGGGCTGAAACAGCTTCTTAAAGCTCAATAGATGCATATGTCGAGCCTAGGTGTCGAGTTTTAATAACTTGCACTTTCTAGCTTGTTCTTGGACAGACTTGATGACTTCAATACTTGATCTTGAAATACAGTTTCTTGAAGCGTTAAACACATCCCAAATCTACCCAAATACAAGTAAAGTGCATTTTGTCAAAGGATAAGCCAATTACATAAAATAATGACATATGTTCAAAACAACTTGAATCACATATGTCCTAACACTACTAATCTTATCCACAGCATTGGTGACTTTCCCAGGGGGAGCAACTGTTGGAAAAACATAGTTTGTATCGCATACAAAACATACAGAGCGAAAAATTAATGGATCTACTTCATTCGTAATTGATAACATTTACTATGCAAATTTCATAATTTAAGAACAGTAGAGCGTACTTTGGTGTGGTGAAATTCAAAACCAAAGATTAAAAGTACTTGGGAACACTTTCAATCTTCACTCCAATTCCACTTCCGCCCAAGAAGTATGGTCTCTCAATTAGTTTACACGTATGCACTCAAGGGAGAATAAGAGAGTGGCTTATACTCACATACATACAATGTCATTCCATTTCTCTTCTTATATCTAACTAATTATCTAATTGGACTAGCTTTTGGGGCCATTCCAATTGAGCTTTAGTATATAGCTTGGAGTGGGACAAAAAGGAAACAAATAAGACTCTAGCTCCAATGGGTTTGGGGCTTATCCGTCAACTCGTGACAAGTCCAAAATTACCATTAATTATATTTAATACCACTATATAAATATAATTACACTCTAGACCTTATTAATATCTCCGTTAAGAGATTATGAATTCCATCTTGAGAATATATGTACCTCCAACATTAAATGCAGCTGCCCAACATAATGAGGTTTTTATCATGACTTTAAATCTCACTCCTGATATATCAAAGTAACCTACACTTCATGATCAGATTCATTATTCTCTGAAGATTGAGAGTTCGTGTAAATAGAAGTTGTGAGATTTATTATTCATTTGACAGTCGTTACTAGAATAATAAATCTCACAGCGGACTAGTTCAATATATCTTAACTCTTAAAACATATCAATATATTAACTAGAAGTTTCACTTTCATGATCAAGACAAATCATCTTAATTGATATGTTATAGTCTTCGCAAATGAAATACGTAATTTCATCACCAACTACGAACTAAAATTTTGAGTTTATAAAGAATTTGTAATTTATATCTTTTGTGACAGAATCACATACTATGCATCTCGTGGACTATATGATAATGTCCAAATATTCATGTTACTTGATAATAACAAAAAGAATTTATTAATCATAACATAATATCACACATAATGTCATACATAGTATCATACAATAGGATTTAAAATGCACATATCTTAGCAGCAACACCCTACATGATATAAGTAGGGATGGCTGAGATGGAAGCTTAGGTGAGAACCACTCTAACTGTAAAGGAAAGCAAATTTGCTTTCCAGCCAGCTAGTTTGCTTTGCACTCTCTCTATGATAAAATTATAGTCTTGATTAGTGGATCCCAAATGTTTTAAAGGGAATCCCAGGTATATCCCTAAATTAGGGGTGGAGTGAAAGCCAAGCACCTCACAGAGAAACAGTCTAAGAGCTTCGGGCACATTAGGGGAGAAGAAGACCTTGGATTTGGTGAGGCTTACCTTCTGACCAGATAGCATATTGAACTTATCCAACCCTCCCTAAGACTTTGACATTTTTTAATGTCAGATTTTATAGAAAGGATTAAATCATCAGCAAAGAAGAGATGGGAAAAAGCTGAGCCATCTTTAGAAGCTTTGACGGGGGACCAAAGATTCGTATTACACTTGTTTGTAATAAGATAACTCAACACTTCCATGCACAAAATAAACAGGTAGGGTGAAAGCGGGTCTCCTTGTCTAATACCCCTTAAGGGCTAAAAGGGATCTAGAGCACCACCATTGAAAATGAGGGAGATTGAATTAGTGGATATACAGTTCATGATTAGCTTAATAAGGTTCTCAATGAAATTAAAGAGAAGGAGAGTGTCTCTAATAAAGCTCCACTCAAGCCTGTCATAAGCCTTCTCAAGATCAATCTTGATGGCCATGCACCCTCTTTGCCTTTTTTGAGGCCAATGGAATGGATAAGCTCCTGGGCTATAACTACATTATCCAATCCTCTTCTTTCGGGAACAAAGGCAGTTTGGAGAAGGGAGATAAGATTGGGGAGCAAAGGTCTGAGTCTATTCATAATAATCTTGGTGACAACCTTCTATAAGGTATTGCATAAGCCAATAGGCCTGTAATTTCCTAAAGATTCGGGGTTATCACATTTGGGAATGAGGGTAATGAGAATGTGGTTTAAAGGGGGGGGGGGAATGGATTTGCTTTTAAAAATATTTTGCACCTCCAAAATGACATAGTTGGCCACTATAGACTAAGAGTGTTAGAAAAACCCCACATGTAAACCATCATGACCAGGGGCTTTACTGTTGTAAAATCTAATTTTTTTTATCTCATACAAGACACACAGCGGAAGCAATAATCATGGATCTACTTCATTCATGAGAGATAACATGTAACCTTGAATTCTAGAACAAAGAATAAAAAGTGTACCTTAATGTAGTGAAATTCAAAACCAAGACTTAAGAATACCTTTAATCTTCATCTCAACTCCACATGATGCCCAAGAAGTATAGTCTCTCAATCAATTTACATGTATGTGTTCAAGGAAGAATAAGAGAGTGGCTTACATACGCACCATTTTTCATTTCTTTAAAAAACTGTATGTTTTTCTCCTTATACATAACTGATTATCTAATTGGGCTAGCTTTTTGGGTCTGCTCAATTGGGCTTTAGTTTATGGCTTGAGATGGGACCAAATGGAACAAATAAGACTCTAGCTCCAATGGGCCTTAGGCTTTTTTGTCAACTCTTGACAAGTCCAAAATTATCATTAATTATATTTAATACCACTATATAAATATAATTGCACTCTAGACCTTATTAATAAATTATATCCCAAGACTCTAATAATATCATTTGACCCCTCCATGATATATCCATAGTAAACAAAGTCATAAAGAATTGTCACTTTGTAAACAACTATTTTATCATTAAGTTCCCGGTTTAATCTTTTAGTTATTCACATTTATTGAAAGCAAATTTCAATAAATATAAGTTTTAGTAACTCCTTACTAAAGTGGGCGCCCTGAATAACCAGTTCTCATTAAACTTATCTCAAGGGGATATTTCGTGTCTATATTAAAAAGAGATTATGAATTCCATCTTAAGAACATGTGTTCCATCAACGCTATGTGTGGTTACTCAACATACTAAGGTTTTGACCGTGAATATTAGATGTCACTCCTGATATATCAAACTAACCTACATTTCATAATTAGGTTCACTACCCTTTCAGGATTGAGAGTGTATGAAATTAGAAATCACGAGATTAATTATTCAGGTGACAGTTATTGATTGAATAATTACTCTTACAGCGGTCCAATTCAATATGTCTTAACTCTTAAGACACATCAACTAGAAGTCTCCATTTCTATGATCAAGACAAATCATCCTAGTTGATGTGTTATAGTCTTCGCAGATGAAACGCCCAATTTCCTCATCGACTATGAACTACATTTTGAGTTTACAAGGAACTTGTGATTTACATCTTCTGTGACTAAATCACATAAATCACATACAATACCTCTCATGGACTATGATAATTTCCCATTAATTCATTTATAAATAGCCTCATATAATTAAACAATTTAATTATTTATGACATGCCAATAAATTGGATTTTAGGGCATAAACCCCAATATTTACTAGGCTTGAGGGACCATAAAACCTTCTTGATCTCCCTAGTAGTAACTTCTTCATCAAGAGAGGCAGCCTCAGTAGCAAAGACAGATAGACCAATTAGAAGGAGACCAAGCTCATGCCAGCGGTGAACAGGGTGATGTAGCCATTCCTAATGAAGTTAGCCACTTCATTTAGGTCAATCACCCAGTTCCCCATATTATCCTTGATGGCTAAAATTTTGTTTCTCCTTCTTCTATTGATGGTGGTAAGGTCATATTTCTTTCTCCTTGAATAAGCCAATTTATTCTGGACTTACTTTCCCAAAATTTAGCTTCCTGGTATAGAATAATGAGGTACTCCTCCCTTAACTCCTTCTCAAGGCAGACCAGGTAGGGATTTAGGTTTTGGGCCAAGGCTTTTTGAATACCCAACAGTCTAGCTTCAATCCTTTACTTCTTGTGGAAGATGTTCCCAAAAATATTCTTGTTCCAGTCTTTCACAACAATTGTAAAGTCCTTTATTTTGTCCATAATTGTGCCAGAGCTATTAGACCAAATACTCTTGACTAAATCAGGGAAGGTTGGATGGGAAAGCCACATGGGTTTAAACCAGAAGGGTCTAGGAAGGTTTATATCTTGATCTTTCTCTAGAGAAAGCAGGATAGGGTTATGATCAGAGTAAATTTTGGTTAGGTGATGGATTTGGGCCTCCGAGTACAACATTCTCCAAGCCACATTAACAAAGCCCCTATCGATTCTTTCTTGGATAAAAGTTCCAAATTCTCTTTGATTAGTCCAAGTGAATTTTGGGCCATGAAAGCCAAGATCAAGCATGCCACAAGTATCCAAACTGGATTTGAACTTTAAGGCCCTACTAACATTGACAAGGAGACCCCCAAATTTCTCATTATTGCTAAGTATTTCATTGAAATCCCTAAGCATGACCCAAGGGAGATTATGCAGGGAAGCAGCAAGAGCAAGATTATCCCAAAGCAACCTGCGCCCAGAATATCTAGGAATAGCAGATATAGCAGAAATTAACCAAGGAAGAGAAATTTACCTTCACCAAAGCATGGATTTCCTATTCAGTAGAGGAGAGTGAGGAGATCTCCACAAAGTCAGAGAACCAGAGAAGCCAGAATCCTACAGCATATCTCACTGTGTCAGCATGCAAGGCACCATCAAAAGGGAGTAGGTCCATGATCTCCTTGGCATGACTACTCCCTACACGGGTCTCAGTGATAATCATAATGGCGAGACGATGAATTCCAATCAAGTACATCATAGTAGTCTTAAAATTTGCTCATAACGCCCCACGGCAATTCCAAACTAAAATATTCATTGATAAACAGTGGAGAGGGGAGAGGCACTCTTCCTTATATGGGAAGGCTTGCCTCTGTTCCTTCAAACTCCATCCCATCTTCCTCATGTAGAGGCTTGTATATCCTTGGCTTAGAGCAAGAGCTATTAGATGCTTCATTATCCCTAATTTCAATCGCTTCTGGCAAAGCATCAGAGTAAATGTGGTCATTGTGTGGAAGACCAGGAAAAGTGTGTAGTAGGCTCGATTGCCCCAGCAGTGGAAGGCTATTAAGTTCATCTCCAGCATTCTCCTCTCTAAAGCTCTACTTCTGGTTCCGATTCTTGCCAAATTAGCTCCGGCAAAGCTATCGGTAATGTTCTCTAGGCTAAAATCTTGCTTTCTCTAGGGGTCAGAATGTCTACCAAAAAGTTCCACCATGGATTTGCCCATTCCTGCCTGTTAGAAAATTTGGTTTTGCATCTCATACAAAACTCTCAACGAAAGTGCAACAAACACGAATCTACTTTATTCATGAAAGATAACATGTAACCTTGAATTCTAAAACAAAAAAATAGAAAGCGTACCTTGATGCAGTGAAATTCAAAACCAAGACTTGAGAATACCTTTAAAATTCATCTCAATTCCACATGTTGCCCAAGAAGTGTAGTCTCTTAATCAGTCTTTGTGTACGTTGATTCTCAAAGAAAAATACTTCTTCTTCTCCTTGTAGAGAAAAACTGTTTTCTTTCTTTTCATCGCACGTACATTCTAACTACCTTGGTAGTTACTTTATTTAATAATTCTTATTAAATAAAAACTGATTATCTAATTGGGTTAACTTTTTGGGTCTACCCAATTGGGCTTTAGTTTGTGGCTTGAGATGGGACCAAAGGGAACAAATAAGACTCTAGCTCCAATGGGCCTTGGGCTTTTCTATCAACTCTTAACAAGTCCAAAGTTACCATTAATTATATTTAATATCACTATATAAATATAATTGCACTCTAGGCCTTATTAATAAATTATATCCCAAGACTCTAATAATAGCATTTGACTCCTCTATGAAATATCCATAATGAACAAAATCATAATAAACTGTCACTTTGTAAACAACTATTATATCCTTGAGTACTCGGTTTAATATTTTAGTTATTTACATTTATTGAAATCTAATTTCAATAAATATAAGCTTTAGTAACTCCTTACTAAAGTGGATGCCCTAGATAACCACTTCCCATTAAACTTATCTCAAGGGGATATTTCGTGTCTCTACAAATAGAGATTATGGATTCCATCTTGAGAATATGTGCTCCCTCAACACTACGTGTGGTTACCCAACATATTAAGGTTTTGACCGTGAATATTAGATCTCACACTTGATATATCAAAGTAACCTACATTTCATGATCGGGTTCACTACCCTCTCAAGATTAAGAGTCTATGAAATTAGAAGTCGAGATTAATTATTCGGGTGATAGTTGTTGATTGAATAATTAATCTCACAGTGGTCCTGCTCAATAGGTATTAACTCTTAAGACACATCGACACATCAACTAGAAGCCTCCACCTCCATGATCAAGAAAAATCATCATAGTTGATGTGTTATAGTTTTCGCAGATAAAACGCCGAATTTCATCACCGACTATGAACTACATTTTGGGTTTACAAAAAACTTGTGATTTACATCTTTTGTAACTTTTCACATAAATCACATACAATGCATCTTATAGATTATGATAATGTCTCATTAGTTCATTTATAAATAGTCTAATATAATTAAATAATTTAATTATTTATGACATGCCAATAAATTGGATTTTAGGGAATAAACTCTAACAATCTCCCACTTGCCCTCAAAGACAATTTACCATATATCCGACACTTATTTCCCTTTAGAGTAATTCATAATCACTCTAAAAAAATGTTTGGAAACAAGTTTTGTTAGGACATATGTAGTTCAAGTTGTTGACATATGTCACTATTTTATGTAATTGGCTTATCCTTTGACAAAATGCACTTTACTTGTAATTGGGTAGATTTAGGATGTGTTTAGCACTTCAAGAAACGATTCAGTGTTGAAGTCATCAAGTCTGTCCAAGAAACAAGCTGAAAAGTGCAAGTTACTAGATCTCGACACCTAGTCTCGACACATGCATCTATCAAGCTTTAGAAGCTGTTTCAGCCCCGAGGCTCAACAGCTTCTCGACAGATCCTCGACACCTCTATCTGTCGAGATTTAAAGAAAATAGATTCCAAGTTTTATTTTAATTCCAATCCGTGAATGTGTCTTTGGGACTTCTTTTCTCCTGACCCTAGACATATAAAAGGATTGTTTTAAGGGCCGTCAAAGGGATGCAAGTTGCACAAGTATTGAGTAATTCTTATTCATGCAATTTGTGATCAAAGACAAAGTTCATGCCCTAGTTCATATCTTGTGAAGAAGTTGTTGTGTATTGTGCATCGTAGGGTTTTGTAACCAAGCATCTTCTTAATCCTCATCGTGTGGATGATTTGAAGAACTTTGCAGCCAACAACTCTCTCTCTAAGTTGGTGAATTGAAGTCGCGTACTAGGATCCGCGCAATTGGTTAGTCACGTACTCGGAGTCGTGCATCAAGAGGAGAAACTATCACTACAGAACAAGTCTAATTGGGTATTGGGGTAAGGGTTCAACTGTAGGTTGGTAAGGTACTCGAATTCCTTACTTGTAATCACTTGTTGTGATAATAGTAGAGTTTCGGGAGTGGTGACCTTAAATCACCCAGTAGGGTTTTTGTCGTCAGGTTTTCCTCATTCGTAAACAAATCACCGTGTCTTTTATTTTCCACTGCATACTTTAGTTCTGGTGATTTGTTTGTGCTGCCACATGAATTTGCATGTTAATTTGATTAATTAATAACTCAGCTAATTAATCAATTTAATTAATCACAATGGGTCAATGCGTTTATGGCCTTTCAAGTGGTATCAGAGCGGGCATACTCTGATTAGGGTTTAATTATTGTTGTGTGATCCACTGACCCCTGTTATCATGGATAGAGGTCAATCTCTTATTATACCTCCATTGTTTGATGGCGCTAACTATGTATACTAGAAAGTACGCATGAGAGCTTTCTTGTAGCCATTAGATGAAAAGGTGTGGCAAGCTATGGAGATAAGCTGGACCAAGCCTACAGAAGCGCCAGCCGATTGGGATGATGCCAAGATCAAGGCGGCAAATTTCAACAGTAGAGTATTGAATGCCCTATTCAATGCGGTCACCAATGAGGAGTTCAAGAAAATTTCCTCCACAGAAACTGCTAAGGAAACATGGACCATTCTCCAGATAACCTATGAGGGAACTAAGACTGTCTAGAATTCGAAGCTACAGAGGCTCATTACAAGCTTCGAAGAAATTAAGATGGAGGAAGATGAGTCATTTGATGAGTTCTACGCAAAGCTCAAAGACATAGTAAACTCAGCTTTCAATTTTAGGAAAACCATTCCTGAACCCAAGATAGTAAGGAAAGTGCTCAGATATTTGCCCGAAAGATTTCATGCTAAGATCACAACAATAGAGGAATCAAAGGACATTGACAGGATTCCTCTGACTGAGCTGGTTGGAAATCTGTAAACCTACGAGCTAGGGCTGACAAGGATGGGAAAATCAAGCAAGGGAAAGAGCATGGCACTAAAGGCCAAGAGCAGTGATACAGATGATTCTTCAGACGATGAAGATTCTAAAATGAAGTCCTACATCACCAGGCAATTTAAGAAATTCATGAAGAATGCCAACGGTAAAGGCTTCAACAAGGACCGTAGGCAATCCAGTTCTTCTCAGTTTAAGAACTTAGATAAATGGAAGAAGGATGCCAAGGATGGCGGTCAATACACTGTTCCCTTTGGACTGAAATGCTTCGGGTGTCAAGGCTTCTGACACATGAAACAAGAGTGTCCAACGTACCTCAGGAGCATTGGGAAGAACAAGGCACTTGCTGCTACCTTAAGCGACACGGACCCTGAGGATGATTCCGAAAATGAAGATGACGGAATCTTGAATGCCTTCACCGCCACTGTTAACCCTACTGATGGGGTTACTGAAGAAGTAGATGAAGGAAAGGAATTGATGGATGCTAAGTTTGAAACTATAGATGATCAAGATGATATCCATACCGCCTATGAGAAACTATACAAGCTTTCTGAGAAGCATGAGAAACTCTATAGGCTAGCCACCAAGAAACTCAGTGATGTGGAACTTGACCATGAGGAGCTTTCCACTAAGGTTGATGAAGCAAATCAGACCATTAGGGCGCTGAGATTCGAGAATAATTTCTTATCTGAGAAGACCAAGAAGCTTAAAGCGGAGCTGTTTCAAGTTAGAGCACAATTGGAGAGGGCATCAAGTGCAAAGCTGGACGAGATGCTAAGTGTTCAGAAATCTTCTTCGGATCGTACTGGATTGGGGTATGAATTCTCTCTTTCTAATACTCCTTCTGCTAGTACTACTGTTTTTGTTCCTCATACTAATAACATTAAAATTGAGGATAAAAATGTTAAAACTAAATTAGCAAGTGAGAACGTAGACAAAGGCAAGTCTATCCTAGGAGCACCCCCTAAGCTTGAGAAAAGGGAAACTAGAAACCCTAGAACTAAGAAGACTATCTCTCAAAAGCCCAAACAGAAGAAGCAGCATCTCTGTTATCATTGTGGTGTTGCCGGTCATACATGACCAAATTGCTACAAGTGGCTAGCCACTCAACAAAGCAATGGCATGATAGCATCTGGGAACCAAAATCAGCTTCAGACCTCTCTTGCTCCTCTTGGAGACATTCTCAAAGCCCTCATGTTCCTTTCGAACTTGAACGGTTTAAATTCTTCTCCCTCATCACCGGTTCAAGGGTTGACAAAAAGGAAAGGTTCTTCCAAGGTGTGGAAGGAAAAGGGTTCCAAGTGATTTTGTTCCCTTCTTCTTCTCTCTCCCCGTTTTACTGTTTTGCATTACTTATGTGTTACTTTACTGTTTTGAGTCAGTCTAGTTTTATGCATTGTTTTGCTTTCTTTAACTTGTTTTTGTTTGTGTGTTTTCAATTTTGTGTTTTATTTTTTGCTTTTCTGATAAAAAAATTGAAAAATACAAAAACAGTGTGTGTTTGTGTACATTAGTTCTTGTGAACCTTAAAATGGCCATTGAAACAGAGTTTTCTAAACTTTGTATCACCTATAGCTTAGATGAGCATTTTTATGCATAACTAAGCAAGTGAGTTTTGTAGCTCTTTGTTTGTGATGAGTAAGGTTAAGTGATCTCTTGTACTTAACACTCGGATCACTCTTTTTGACGGGTAAGACTAGAAAATCCTAAGAGAATGGCATAAATAACCATCTCACCACTGTTACTCGCCAATCATGATATGACATCTGTATGCTTCGGCATAGCAAAAGTGCAATGTCAATGACATCCGTATGTTTCGGCATAGCAAAAGTGCAATGTCGAAAGCTTAACATAATTGGGTATTTCTTTTCTCTCTCTTGTATGCCCATGCATGATATGCTTAATAAAAGAAAATATGCAAAGAAATAAATGCAAAAAGATTAAAATGCTTTAAAATATGGTTACAAGCGTGTTTTCTAGGAGATGTGGGAGTTATAGGATGTACCTCGAAAGTGATAGTCTCCATCAAACAGTTATGATTGTGTGTGAGTTAAAGTAATTTTCTCATATCTCAAATCGTTATAACTTTGAGACACTTATGCAATCTTGCGATGTTTTCACACACAACACGCAATATTCTTTGCTATTCTTGATACATGTGCAGGTACAATGTGATTTGGTCATCACAAGGTTTACATGCGTTAATGTATACTCACTAAACTGTCTTAACTCATTTTTGAAATATAAAATTGGTTAGACTTGTTTAGTGTGTGTGTGTGCGTGTTTTGGGATCTATGTGCTTTAAATTATTGTTGAGAGATGATTTTGAGAGCTTAATGTGTTGTTTGGATCATTGGTTGAGTTGCATGCGAGATTGCATTCATGTCTATGTTTTTCCTCTCTTGAAAAATTATTTTTAAGGCAATCTCGACACCTTCTCGACACCTAGCTATCTGTCGAGTTTCTTAGTCTTTTTCTAATCGCAGTCTCGACACATTCTCGACACTTGGTGGATCAATCGAGAAACTTTCTGCCTACTCAATAGCTTTTCGACAGCTTCTAGATCGATCGAGATTCTTTAATGGTTGATCTTTCTTTCTCGACACATGTCCTCGATAACTTCATCTGTCGAAGTTCATTTCCTCGATACCTACCTCAATAGCTATCTCAACACCTCTCGATACCTGCATCTGTCGAGAATTACTGAAGGGCTATATAAGGATTCCTCGTGATTTTCTCTCTCTTATTTTGTTCAATCTCTCTCTCGATACTTCTCTGTTTTCTCTCCCAAAACCTCTCTCACTCACTCTAAACCCCTTCCTAAGGATTCTTCAAGTGTTTCTCAAGATATTCTTCACTTGGTAAGCTTCAATCCTCTCATTCTTCATGCATTTCATGTTTTAAAAACCTAGGTTTTGAGGTTTTTGAAAAATTTTGGGGTTTTTCAAAATTATTAGGAGTTTCATGAAATTTTTGGGTTGGTTTTATAGATTTGATCCTTAAAACTATATGCATTGCATCATATTAGCATTCTAACAGTATTTTCATACATTTAGATGTGTGCAAACTTGTTGTGTGCTGGTAGGATTGGATTGGGCTGAGCCCATGATGTTTTTATATTGCATGTCAAATGTTCATGCATTTCCCATGCATACGTTCTTTCTTTTCAATATTCTCTTCCTATATTGAACTGGTTAGGACTTTTCTGTGTGTTTCTCTCTTTCTCCCTCTCTCTATGTTTGCGTTAGTAGTGTCTATGGCACCTAAGCGTAAATCCATTCCATCCCAGAACCCTCTGCGTTCTAAGGGATCTTCTTCTTCAGATTCTACTCCTTTGTCTGTCCGGTTTAGTGATGAGAAAGCCCAAAAGGACTTTTAGGAGAACTTCTCTAAACGAGGTGTTCATTCGGAATGCCAAGTTGTCCTGGCATACTTTGCTGACACTGACCTACCCGATGTCATTCACAGTCGGGCTTGGGGGTCACTGTGTGCCGTCCCGATCACTTGTCCTCTCGTGTTGATACAGGAATTTTACTCTAACATCCACGAGATTGATTCTTCAGTACCTCTCTTCTATTCTAACGTTCAAGGTACGCGCTTTGCTGTCACTCTGGAGTTAGTCTCTGAGTTTCTTCATGTCCCGAGGGTGGATTATCCTGATTACCCTGGATGTGAGTGTCTATGGACTGTGTCCAAAGACGAGATAATCTCTGTGTTTTGTAAACGCCCTTTCGCATGAGAAGATCATCAGTACACACCATGTAGGCCTTTTGCTAAAGGTCCTCGTTTCCTTAACATGGTGATGACTTTTGCTTTGCACCCACTATCTCATTACAACTCTATCACAGAGCCTCGAGCTCGATTTTTGTTGTCTCTTCTAGAGCATCTCACTATAGACTTCCCTTCGCACTTTATCTTCTCTATCATAGATGTCTATAGAGATACAGCCACCCGTGATAAGCTCATTTTCCCTTCCGCTATCACGAGGATTCTTTGCCGTTTTTCCATCCCCTTTCCATCGTCCAATCCATTTCATGTCATGTCTGTCATAGACGCCGCTACAGTAAAACGTAGTGAGGCACAGTTTAGATCGCGACAGTCGGATACTGCTGTTCCTTCCTCACGTCCGACTACATCCAGATCTGCTCGAGTGACATCAGCTCCTTCTTCTTCTTCGAGCGACGTCATTCTTAGAGACATCATGGCGCAGCTTCAGTGCATGGATGCTCGCCTCGATACACTCTCCACGGAGTTGTATCAGGTGAACGTTCATGTTGGTCGCATCGCCAGGCGACAGGCGACCTTGGGCAGCTTTGCTTCTGAGGCTTCTCCTCCGCCACCTCATATTGCTTCTAAGACTGAGAATGATGATGACGGTGATGACGACGATGCTTCTGATGATGATGATGGAGATGCGAGCTTTTCTGATGAGATGTCTACTTGGCACTTTACCCTTTGTCACTCATGACAAAAAGGGGAAGTAGTTTTGGTGTATGAGAGTAGTCTTGGTGTATGAGAGTAGTAATACTTAGGGGGAGAGCCAGTATAGGACATTTTTGATAGGGGGAGTGTTGATATGAGGGGTGTAGTGAGGATTACATGTATTTCTTTTCTATCTTTTTAGAGATACATTGATCATGTACCCCGGTCTTGTGACCATTTATTGACATACATTGTGATTACTTTTAGATATATATGTTGATGTATGTTTCTTTCACCTGTCTCTCCATGTGTTGTTTCTTTTCTGTCTTTATACACATGTTTCTTTTACTTGTATACAATCTATTATTTCTACTTCACACAAAGATGCCTTGATGTGTTTTGTTTGAAAGTGTTTCAAAAATACAGGTTGTCAAAGTCTACTTGCCATAAACTCTCTTCTTGCAAAGTTTTTCAAGAGTTTGTGTTAGGATAGATTTTATTGTATTTAACAAGTGAATATAAGTTCAGTGGTTTATAACTTCTCTCATATCTTCATTTATTTGTTGTGGTTTTGTCACGGATTGCCAAAGGGGGAGATTTTTAGGACATATGTAGTTCAAGTTGTGGACATATGCCACTATTTTATGTAATTGGCTTATCCTTTGACAAAACGCACTTTACTTGTAATTGGGTAGATTTAGGCTGTGTTTAACACTTCAAGAAACGATTCAGTGTTGAAGTCATCAAGTCTGTCCAAGAAACAAGCTAGAAAGTGCAAGTTACTAAATCTCGACACCTGGTCTCGACACATGCATATATCGAGCTTTAGAAGCTGGTTCATCCCCGAGGCTCGACAGCTTCTCGACAGATCCTTGACACCTCTATCTGTCGAGATTTAAAAAAAAACAGATTCCAAGTTCTGTTTTAATTCCAATCCGTGAATGTGTTTTTGGGACTTCTTTTCTCCTAACTCTAAACATATAAAAGGATTATTTTAAGGGCCGTCAAAGGGATGCAAGTTGCACAAGCATTGAGTAATTCTTGTTCATGCAATTTGTGATCAAAGATAAAGTTCATGCCCTAGTTCATCTCTTGTGAAGAAGTTGTTGTGTATTGTGCACCGTAGGGTTTTGTAACCAAGTATCTTCTTAATCTTCATCGTGTGGATGATTTGAAGAACTGTGCAGCCAACAACTCTCTCTCTAAGTTGGTGAATTGAAGTCACGTACTAGGATCCGCGCAATTGGTTAGTCACGTACTCGGAGCCGTGCATCAAGAAGAGAAATTGTCACTACAGAACAAGTCCAATTGGGTATTGAGGTAAGGGTTCAACTGTAGGTTGGTAAGGTACTCGGATTCCTTGCTTGTAATCGCTTGTTGTGATAATAGTGGAGTTTCGGGAGTGGTAACCTTAAATCACCCGATGGGGTTTTTGCCGTTAGGTTTTTCCCATTTGTAAACAGATCACCGTGTCTTTTATTTTCCGCTGCATACTTTAGTTCTGGTGATTTGTTTGTGCTACCATGTGAATTTGCATGTTAATTTGATTAATTAATAACTCGGCTAATTAATCACTTTAATTAATCACAAGGGGTCAACACGTTTGTGGCCTTTCAAATTTCAGCTACATTTATTGCATAAATTATCTTTTCTACTATTACATATCTCTCTAATGAAATAATACTTACGCTTAATGTGTATCTTCACCACCTAGGATGAACACATATCTTAAAGTCCAACTGTATGAATCATAATCAAACTACAAGTCAATATTTGTACAACGAGTAACCATCTAATCCTCACTTTGATGGACAAGCATATTATCCCTCATTCTCCTAAGATATTTGAGTATATGCTTTACTCCCACTAAATTAAGTGACCTTAGATTTAATTGATATTTTTTTACCATGCCTACCACAAAATAGATATTTAGCCTAGTATATAACATAGCATAAAGACTTCCTTTTGATATGGTATAAGGAACCATCTTAATATGCTCTTCCATTTATATGTCTTAGGACTATAGTCCTACATAAAGGAACTTCAAACTTAAGAGGAAAGAATCCTTTTTTGAAGTATAACATGCAATGCTTGGCTAAAATCTAATCTATTTAAGCAGTTTGAGATAAACCCAACATCCTAATTCTAAAATTTTAACAAAGTTTAATTCTTAGGATGTGACCAGTCTTTCCCAAATACTTTATATCAAACTAGACTAGACAACCAAAAACTCCTTTGATGACAACAACTCAACATCATTTTAAATGATTAGAATGTCATCAACATACATTAAGAAATTCATTATTCTATATAACTTTTACACACATAAGGCCTTTTAATATATGATCAAAATCAAACAACTTGATTGCTTGATCAAAGATGATATTTTATGATTCAGATGCTTGCTTTAGGCCATAAATGGACTTTAAGCAATTTGCATACTAAACACTGCTAGTTCTTTACAATGAATAAGTCTAGTTACATCATATAGATGTCTTCCTCAAGATTGCCACTAAAAGAAGCTTTCTTGATATCCATTGCCATATTTCATCCAAAGGAAATATAATGAATAAGAGAATCTAGATAGAGTCAAACTTGACTATTGATGAAAAAATCTTTTCATAATCGAACCACTTCTATCTGAATAAATCTTTTTGGCATTATTCTTGACTTCGAAGGTTTGCACCTTCAAATCTATCGATCTCATTTTCTTGTAGACCTATTTGAAAATAATAAGCTTAATGCCACTAGGCACCTCTACAAGTTCTAGACTTTAAATAAAATCCAATTCTATTCACATAACCTTGATCCAGTAACCTATATTCATATCGTCTATTTCCTTTACGTAGGACCGAGGATCAAATTCATATCCTTGTGGAATGACTTCAAAAATTTATTCCAAAAGTATGAATTTATTTGGTAATTGATAATCTTCCCACTACAATATTGTACTGGTGTAATAGTTATCTACATAATAATATCTTGTGGTGTATCTAATACAACCCTCTCATTTCTAAATGTATTTTATAGTTGTCTTGCAACAAATTCTGACATTTTTCTTCTTTAACATTCTACCTTTAAAAGAGCCCTATTCCTCCTTTATGTATGCACTAACTTAAAGAAGTCATTGGAATTTTATTCCTTTAGAAAAGGAACCCTAGATCATATTATCCTCTAAATGGAATTCATAGACTAAGAATATAACAAAATAATGGTTCTAAAAGCCCATCTTTCTCCAATCTTGAATATCATTTAGATTAATAAGATCTAGACATAAGTGCCAAAACATACAATACCAAAGGATGGAAACTTTCTCTTTAAAAAAGTAAAACATGTAAATTTCTATCTAGAAAACAATCATGAACAATGCTTAACCTTACCAAAATTGAAACACTTTCCTTTTGGCCATACTTTTAAGTCTAATTTCCTTTTGGAAACTTCTAGGGCAACTTGCTTATCCAACTATTTGATACTATAATTCCTATTCTTATCACCCTTACCTTTCGGTTCAGGCTAAGAATTTGAATTAAATCACATTAATCCTAGCCTTAGCTTTTAGGATGTCTTTCGTTGCATAGAACTCACTCATCAATTCAGATAACGTAAAAAAGATTTATTTTCAAAACAATCTGAATTGATCAAATGATTCTAACAAGGACTTGTGAATCATATCCATATGAGATTAATATTTAATCTCTACATCCAAGAATTCCAATTCATTTAAAAATAAAATATTTTTATAAAATGATATAGAATTGGAATTCCTTAAACCTTTCTCAGCACTCAATTTGATTCATACTAATTATCTCATTCAGACTTAATATAAAGTCTCTAAGTCTAGTACTAACTCTTGCATCTTATGCTGTAGCACAATTGAGCAAGAAGCCAATGTAATATTTTAGCATTTCAATGGAGACTATGATCACATCATAAGCTGCCTTCAATAAATGCATCATGTATAGGAAATTATGACAATGCTGAATCGAAACACATTTGTGTACTTCAGCTCCTTTAAGCACCATGTCCAAAATTATTTCTTAGTTAGTGTGATTCATTTAAAATAGTAGTTAGAGAACAAAAATTTATGACAACTTTATTTTGAGACTATGAACATAATTCCAAGGACATTATATTTTGCAATCATAACCATATAATATGGAACCCGAAAACCATACTATACTAGGTGCAACGACAACCTAATCCAGCAATTAATATTCCTCAGCATAGAGTAAATACCAACCACTATGATCAGGTGAGAATTACTCTCATTATTAATGTTGTCATGGTAACTCTTACCAAACAAAAATAATTTGCTGCTCTTCCTTTAGCCTCTAAGTAATAATAGCAAGAACTCAGTATAGAGGATACTATCAAACTTAGTATAGTGTACACCATTGCCTAGACACATGTGTAGCCACATAACTCTACCCTTGTAAGATTTAATTTTGTGGTACCATGATGCAAAACACCTTTCGCATGGAACGCAAGGCTCGAGGCCAAGACGAGATGTTTACTCCACATCACTATGAACTGACAATGGAGGCCGTGAGATCCAACTCTTGAATCTCTCTCCCACTAGAAATTTTAGAACAAGTGGATTGTATTGAAATCATTGTGATCTTATCACAATTTTAACCCTACACATCAAATGTGTTTAATTGTTTAAATTCAATGTGATCTAACTAAGTCACGTCACAATAGCGTAACGAACATTCGCGTAATCACAAAGAAGTTTAACTTTGTAATCCGTGAGGTAAATACCCTCCGCATGGAATGCAAGACTCGAAGTCAAAATAAGGTATTTATTCACATTACAATAAACTTAACAAAATGGTTATTTCAACACTCTCACTCGTTATTTGGGTTTTTCTTAAATAGTTGTGATCCCATCACAACTAATAACCTTGCACTTGATAAAGACTCTAATCTCATTAAAATCACTAACTAAAATGGAAGTCGTAAACTATTTAGGATTCCTTAAACACTAATGAATCAAAAATTAGTTATATATAACTCTATCCTTAATTTACTAGATAAAGTATTCTAATCTCATTAGAAACTATATACCTTTTAATTAGAATTATAATCTCATTAAAAAACCTCTAATTAAAATAAATTAAGGACTTTTATTCTTACAAAAATTTAGGACTAAGAGTTCTATTTAACTAACATCTTTGATCTCATTAGGTCTTTTTGTTAGATAATGATTAATGTATGTCCTTAACTTTTAAAGACTATAAAATTAATCACATAGCCTTGCTTTTTATCAAAAACACCTTTGATTTTATGAATAAAGATTCACAGATCAAACACTAAGATTTTCAAGATTATTATCAAAGAACCCTTATAATGCTAGAAACCCTTGAAAATATAATCCTAATCAAAATAGGAATAAATTTCACAATCCTAGCATTAACTTGATAACATGTATATCAGCAATCTTGATGAAATATAAATTTATGCGTTCATTGATAATGTGAAGATTATCATAACACGGCATAACTACGAGATATGATCATATGCAACTTGTCATAACATGCATATACTAATATATACTATCATATCATGGATACAATCTCATCCTAATGAAGTTGGACCATCAATCCTCTATGAACATTAACGGTGTACCTCACTAATTCAAAATCTAGTAAAGATGGCACCGTAACTAAAAGATATACCATGGTCCACTTAGAAAAATTGTATCCAACGTATATATCTCATATTTATAAATCATGGTATATATTAATCAATGCATTCCAAGAAGACAAGAGAACAACACATCAAACTCTATTAATGCCAAAACAACACATCAAACTCTATTAATGTTTTATAGGTTTATGTGTCCATCCCTAATACAAACACTATCAAATATATACATCCAGCCCCAAAACAAAAGCAACTGACAATGTTATATTCAAGCTTTAAATAAAACATTCATTCTACGTACATAGAATTACTAGCCATTCATATTAAAGGAGTATCCATGCACTTTTCAACTTGTCAAATAATTTAACAAAAGAATCCCTATTGAAAAGAATCAACCATTAGACCATGGTCTAGGAGTTTCTTATCCCGAAACAGTGCCTACAATCTAAACCGTTACAAGTTTTATACTTCTATCATGAGGGCTATAAAACAATATCGTCTAGAAGTCTATGGCCAACGAAAATTCTTTTGAAGATGGAAATCCATATTAAAAGAAATTCACTTCACATCAACACTAAGTCAATTACCAAAAATAAATTATGAAATCAAAAATTCTATAAACGTGATTATATAGAACAATCACTACAAAATGCCAAAACATCAAGAAAATGATTTTCTTTTATTCTAAAACTCAATCACATGTTATACAAGCATGATATTGAATACCGCTCTGATACCAATTGTTTGAAAATTTGGTTTTGCATCTCATACAAAACACACAGCGGAAGCAACAAACACGGATCTACTTCATTCATGAGAGATAACATGTAACCTTGAATTCTAGAATAAAGAATAGAAAACGTACCTTGATGCAGTGAAATTCAAAACCAAGACATTATAAAGACTGATTGAGAGACCAAACTTCTTGGGCACCATGTGGTTTTGAAAATCGGGTTTTGCATCTCATACAAAACACATAGCGGAAGCAACAAATACGGATCTACTCTATTCATGAGAGATAACTTGTAACCTTGAATTCTAGAACAAAGAATAGAAAGCGTACCTTGATGCAATGAAATTCAAAACCAAGACATACATAAAGACTGAATGAGAGACCATACTTCTTGGGCACCATGTGGTTTTAAAAATCTGGTTTTGCATCTCATACAAAACACACAGCGAAAACAACAAACACAGATCTACTTTATTCATGAGAGATAACATGTAACCTTAAATTCTAGAACAAAGAATAGAAAGCGTACCTTGATGCAGTGAAATTCAAAACCAAGACTTGAGAATACCTTTAATCTTCATCTCAATTCCACATGGTGCCCAAGAAGTGTGGTGTCTCAAGCAGTCTTTATGTACGTTGATTCTCAAAACAAAATCCTTCTTCTTCTCCTTGAAGAGAAAAACTATTTTCTTTCTTTTCATCATACGTACATTCTAACTACCTTGGTAGTTACTTTATTTAATAGCTCTTATCAAATAAAAACTGATTATCTAATTGGGTTAGCCTTTTGGTCCTACCCAATTGGGCTTTAGTTTGTGGCTTGAGATGGGACCAAAGGGAACAAATAAGACTCTAGCTCCAATGGACCTTGAGCTTTTCTGTTAACTCTTAACAAGTCCAAAGTTACCATTAATTATATTTAATGCTACTATATAAATATAATTGCACTCTAGACCTTATTAATAAATTATATCCCAAAACTCTAATAATATCATTTGACCCTTCCATGAAATATTCATAGTGAACAAAGTCATAATAAACTGTCACTTTATAAACAACTATTTTATCCTTGAGTACCCGGTTTAATCTTTTAGTTATTTACATTTATTGAAATCCAATTTCAATAGATATAAGGTTTAACTCCTTACTAAAATGGGCGCACCCTGAATAACCAGTTCCCATTAAACTTATCTCACTGGGATATTTCGTGCCTCTACAAAAAGAGATTATGGATTCCATCTTGAGAATATGTGTTCCCTCAACACTACGTGTGGTTACCCAATATACTAAGGTTTTGATCGTGAATATTAGGTCTCACACCTGATATATCAAAATAACCTACATTTCATAATCGGGTTCACTACCCTCTCAGGATTAAGAGTCTATGAAATTAAAAGTCGTGAGATTAATTATTCAAGTGACAGTTGTTAATTGAATAATTAATCTCACAGCGGTCTAGTTCAATATGTCTTAACTCTTAAGACACATCAATACATCAACTAGAAGTCTCCACTTCTATGATCAAGAAAAATCATCGTAGTTGATGTGTTATAGTCTTCACAGATGAAACGCCGAATTTTATCACCGACCACAGACTACATTTTAAGTTTACAAGGAACTTGTTATTTACATCTTTTGTGACTTTTCACATAAATCACATACAATGCATCTTATGGACTATGATAATGTCCCATTAGTTCATTTATAAATAGTCTCATATAATTAAACAATTTAAATAATTTATGACATGCTAATAAATTGGATTTTAGGGCATAAACCCCAACACTGACATGCTGGATCCGTGAGGGGAAGATGACCCAAGTGTAAACTTAGTGGTGTGAGTGGGAAAATGTGCCTCCAGGCCTTCATTCAATGTTGATCGAACCAGCCCCAAATGTGGGTTGGATCTGCTTTTATCTGTTTAATGATCACATCCAGAAGCTCCATGATTTTCCCTTGAATGAAGATTGCCCATCGGTGTGGGTTTGGAAGCTCTAGGTTGCTTGGCTTTCCTAACATTGGAAGGGGTTTTCCTTTCATGACTTGCTGACTGAGAAGGTGAAGGGCTCGAGGAGAAGATAATCTCAGCTGATTTTTCTCCACTAGATTTGTTTGGGGAATGAAGCACGGGACTTGATGGGTTAGCCTCTGAGTTACAGTCTTGGGAAGCCAAATCCTGGTCAAAATCCACACGTTGTGGTTTAGGGGGGGAGCACGTGTCTTTAGATTTGACCCTAAGAAGATCTTTCATATCTCTTTATCTTGCTTTACGTTTCCCTTTAGGGTGTGTTTGTTTCGACTGAAAATCACTTTCGAAAATTGTTTTCCGTAAAATAGAGTGTTTGGTTGGTTTGTCAAACTGAAAAAGTTTTCAGTTTGACCGAAAATTAGGCTTGAAATGGTGGAAAATGATTTCAGTTGGAATTTTCACTTCAAACTGAAAAAAAAAAAAAAAAAAAAAAAAAAAAAAAAAAAAAAAACAAACAAAAAAAACAAAAAAAACAAAAAAAAAAAAAGCACGCACTCCTCACTAAGATAAAAGAAAACACCCTTCTCTCACACGCATTCCTCACACCCAACGCAGCACCTCCCAACAGAGAGAGAGAGAGAACACGAAAAGAGGGAGATAGAGAACAACGAGAGAGAGCACGACGAAGAAAGAGAGAGAGAGAGCATGACGATCTCGCGCCGGCGATCGCGAGGCGGCGATCGCCAGATCGCGCAGCGATCGCGAGGCGGAGATCGCGATCTCGAGACGCGATCGCGAGGTGGCGATCGCGAGATCGTGCCACCTCGCGATCGCAATCGCGATCTCAGCGCGACGCCTCGCGATACCTTGCGATCACGACGCAATCTGGCCGGCTAGATCGATGATCGAATGGGTTGTTCCTGGTGTTGTTTGATTGAATGGGTTGTTCATGGCGCGATCCTCCCTGTCTTACCTCGCTTCTCAGTTTTGACCGAATGGGTTGTTCGTTGTTTTGATTTTTGTTTGTTTAAAAGTTGATGGATTGTAATTTGGTATTATAAAATTTGTTTGGAATGTGAGAAAATGGCTGAAAAAATGTGAGAAATCAGTGGAAAATTTACATTTTCAGAATGTTACCAAACACTTGAAAATATTTTTCAAAGTATTTTCTAAAATGCCACCAAACACTTAAAAATATTTTCATTTCCCGAAAATGTAATTACCTGAAATTATTTTACACCTGAAAAAAGATTTTCGTTGAGCCAAACGCAGCCTTAGTAGGGACATAAGTTGGACTTTGACTAGGGTAAGGGATTTCTCCATGCTAGGGCCAACGAGGCTGTTGGTTCCAACAGGATACTGACTTGGGCCCAAATTGCACTAGATCATTTTGAACTAGCTTTTCGGCTACTTTTTGGTGGCTTTCCTTCAGGTA
This sequence comes from Castanopsis chinensis, assembly GCA_032878915.1. Lineage (NCBI taxonomy): Eukaryota > Viridiplantae > Streptophyta > Magnoliopsida > Fagales > Fagaceae > Castanopsis > Castanopsis chinensis. Next base: position 17,080,910 of record JAVQMG010000122.1, read on the forward strand.
ACTACAATCTAGGGCCCATATTGATCAACCTCTTCCATCTGTGAGGTTTTGGCCTTGTCGTCTTCTAGTGTTTGATCGTAGTCCAGATTGACAGTCTCTCTGATTCTATACTGGCAGGTTTCTTTCTTGTGTCCAATTCGGCCACAGGAAAAGCACAGGGATCTAAGTCCCTCATAAAGAACTTGCTGATAGTGCTTGCCAATCACTACTTGCTTAGTCAGGGGTTGCTCTAGATCAACTTGGACACAAAATCTGGCATCTCCCCCTAGAGCCAGTCTCCATGTGAGAGTCTATTCTAAGGATAGGGCCAATGGCTTCCTCCATCTCCTAGAGCACTTCTAAATCATAATATTCAATGGGAAGCTTTGGAAATCAAGCTCAAATTGCAACTGAAGAAACGGAGGCAATAGAGAGCTTGAAGTTAGGCACCCAAGATCTAATGGTGAGTAAGTGTTCCGCGATAAACCAAGGTCCTTCTTTAAGGACTCTATCTAGGTCTTCCTTTAATCCAAATTTAACCAGGAAAAAATCCTTTCCTATATCAACTACATCTAGCCTCCCTCCAGGCTTCCATAAGCTTGTGATTCTGGAGTAAAGGAAATGAAAACCCACAGTGCATCCAAAGACTTTAACTATAATGGCATTGGACCACCTTCCACCATATCCACCATCTTCATAGGAGTTGAAGTTAAAAGCCTAACAGTATGTACTAGGGATTTTGCCCTTCAACTTATCTCTATAGGATTGATTATTCGAGGGAATGTTTGAAGATTCTAGAGTTTCCTTGACTTTCTTGGTGCTTCTTTGAAGTTCATCCTCTTCCTCGCACGTGCGGTCCTGAAAGCTGCTCTCACTCATCTCATAAACTGTTTGAAAGTTTCTTACTCGTTTATTAAGTCTTGGCCCTCTCCCCGACGTGAATATGTATCATACTATTATGTATTAGCATAATTTATGGTAAAATGTAAATACCCGATATTTTACACAATTTTTTCCACAATTTACTACATGATGAATTGTAAAGAAAATATTATGGGTTCATATTTCTATTATTCATTACTCACCTTATGAAGAATTGTAGCAAAAATTATGTAAAATATTGTGGTACTAACATTACTCTAATTTGTTATACACCAGTGTTTTTTTACTCATAAGGTTTTTGGTTTATTATTATTATTATTATTTTTACAATTGATGATAATGAATTGATTTTTGAAACACTGTAATAAAGTTGTAATATGAAAAATACATTTTAAAAATAGTCTTTATATTTATTTGGATTATTTTATTCAATTTTTCAATTTGTACTAATATTATATATTATTTATATTTTAAATATTTATAAAATTAATTATGACATCATTACGGTTTGACCTCGATCGGACCTCGGTCCAACCTTAAAAACCTTGAACCTTCACCTTTTACGGTCCTATGAACAATCCAGATTTTAAAAACTTAATTTAATCATGTTAAAAGGGAGGTTAGTTGTTTGGGTCATGCCTTTTGCAATGATTTATTTTTTAATAAGGGGCAATTGTTTGGCCTATGCCATTTGTAATGGTTTACTTTTAAGGATTTTGTTAATAGAGAATTTGTTAATAAATTAGTTTAAGAAAGTTTTTATGAAAAAAAAAATTTTGATTATTTGACAACTTTGAGAAAAATGGCTTAACACCCCTGATCTTTAAGGTAGTGACCATGATATCTCTTGAAAGCTAAACCATGCTTCGGGAATTGAAGTTTAAAGTTAAAACTGGAAAGCCTTTCTAATGAAGCTGAAAATCATTAGTAAGCCACACGGTCCTCACATGGCCCCGACGAAATACCTGCACAACAAAAAATCTAAAGACCTTAAGAGGAGTACTGGTTTGTTACTAGCCAAATACCCTCCGATGGTCAAGTTAGAGAAAACTCTTGTTCATAACTCTAGAGTGCCAGAGCTAAGATGAATTATGCGTTCCTTGATTTGTGAGGGTTCTGGGGTATTTATATTAGTGTTGGGTTGACATCTATACCTTGGTCAAGAAGTTTTTTCCTTCTAGGAGAGTAACTCGTGGAGATCAGGTAAGGTTATGGATAGATTTGGCAAAGGTTCATATGTCCCTTCAGCTTATTCCCGTCAGCTTGCAGCCTTCAGCTTAATGCTGTCAGCTTATTGCCTTTAGCTTGATGTCGTCAGCTATGAAGAGTGGACTACAAGAAGGTATTTTCATGAGTAAACCTGACGACCTCGTCATATCCGTCGCGTTTCATTTCGTCAGGGGCTAATCACAAAATTATCCTTATCAGCCACCCCCTACTTTATGACCTCGTCAGCTTTAGTTGACGAGTTATGGAGTTAACATCGTCGATAGGTCATTCATGCATGGTGCCTCGAGCCACCTTCTTTAAATGCTGGAACACGTGGCATGGACTAATTGGTTCCTTGTCTTGATGAGCGTGTCACCTCGTCTTCTGTGCCCTCTTTGCCTATAAATATCTCACCTCCTCTCTCATTTCCAACTTTTCATCCTTTGCCGATTTTGAGAGAGAGACCGTCGCCTTCTGAATTTATTTCATTCATCAACCTACTGGCCTCGTCATCTTCGTTGTCGTCAACTTCCTAGGATCGTCACTTTACTCAAGGAATCACCCATCTGTAAGTTCTCTTTCCTTTTATTCTACCCTTTTTTTTCTATTTTTCTAGTTAGTACCCTTCAATGAGATCGTCGACTTAGGTTCTTAGAATGAATCTGTCATTTATAGGTAGTCAGATATCTAGAGAGGCGATGGGTGAACAATCATCGATCTGCGAAGGAGCAGGTTGTGATGAGGTCTTCCAATCAGGTCGTGGGCTCGAAAAGGGCTTCTCCCGGACGTCAGAAAGGGAAACGTCAGCCCATTCTTCTAACGAGGAAGTAAGGAGTTGTGGAGAAGATGAAGTGAGTGAGGGCAAGGACGAGGATGATGAAAAGGAGGAGGAAAGAGTAGGTGATGGAAACGATGAAGGGGAGAGAACCAATGTCGGGGGTGAGAACGATGCTGGTTAGGAGATCTTAGAGAGTGCCTCGGGAGCCCCCAGTGATGACCGTCCTTTCATTCTACCCAAAGAATGATCCGTCAATGAGTTCTCACCGACGATGTCGGTCAACATCTTTAAAAATTTAAATACCCATTACCAAATTCCAAACAACATCCCAATCCGTCTTCCTGAGGAGGGTGAGAGATGTTACTCAGGGCAAACCACGAATGTTGGCATGTATGACGCCATGTTCGTGGCAGGATTGATTAAGGCTACCACTAACGGCATTTCACCATCAACTAGCTAATTTTTTGGGATTATCCATCAGCCAAATTGCCCCTAATGCTTGGCAGACATTTATTGGGCCCGAGATTCTGTGGGGTTGTCTGAATGGCAAAAACTGTCAGTTAACTGTTGACGAGTTCTTTTGGTGCTATCGACCCCAGCACATCTCTTCGTCCTAAGGAATATGTCACTTTGCAGTGAGGAAGAAAGAGCTGAAGCTAGTGTCAGACATACCAGATTCAAATAGGAATTGGAAGGGAAGATATTTTTTTGTCGAAGGGACTAATTGGGTGTGCCATCAAGAAAAGTGGGAGTCAATGCCCTATGGCTTTGACAACACTTGGGCTTATGTTAGGGACTCATGTCGATCCCATCTGCTTCTTTACATAGTCCATTTGTTTCAAATTTTTAACACTGTCTGCTTGTCTTTTCAGCTAGCATTCATTCACGTATCACAGCAAAGCAAGAAGACTTTATACGTCGAGTAATAGCCATCTCATTGGACGAGCGGAAGTGTCGAGACCTGATTACTCTTGATGCCTTACATTTATACTATGGTGGTTCGGAGCCGACACCAAAAGCTCACAAGCTGAACGCTTATTCCCGTCGATGTGAGCATTTCTCAATTTTTTTTGTCTCTTTTCTTGTATCGTTTCTTCCCTAACCTTTACTCTCCACCTCTTGCAGAAATGGAGGCAGCTAAGCAAAGAATACGGGCTGCTGCTGCCAAGAAGAAGGAAGAGGAGAAAAAGGCAAAATGGGAGGGGACATCCTCGTCAGCCTCTAAGGTCGTCGGGAAGACAGCAACTAAAAGGAAAGCTGATGAGAAAGACCTTCGCCCTAGGAAGAAAGCGGCCATAACTCCTCGGGATAAACCCCCTAAAAAGCAATCACCTCCTAAGTCTAGCCATGGCGCAGGCAAAGGGCTGATGACGACATCCGGTCTCGTCAGCTAGAGGCCTAATCGTCGCCTTCTCACCTATAAGGATTATGCCATGGAGGTGGTAGAGTCCATTATAAAAAGTGAAGAGATGGACCCCTGTGCTGAGCAAGCGACGGAAGAATTAGGGGCATCAGGCCTGTTTGATCTTGCTTGGGTATGCTTCTTTCCTCATTTTGATGCTAGACGAGTTTCAGTAAGCTGACATCATTTTTTCTTTTTCTTTTTCTTTTTTGGCATGTAGGCCATGGTTCGTATGAAGGCTTTGCAAGATAGGTGCGTTGCTAAAGAGGGGGTGATTACCCGTTTTCATACGCGTATCAAGAACCTGATCAATGGGCAAGGGCAATACAAGGAGACTTCTCGTATTCTTGGTAAGGAGGTGAAGGAGTTAAAGGAACAATTGGCTGAGAAGGGTCATCAGAGGAAACTGGAACAAGAAGCTAAAACGGCAGCGGAAAAGGAGTTGAAGGCCCTTTTGGGCTAGGTGGAAACGGCTAGGAGTGACACCGTGATAGAATTTAAGGACTCACAGTCCTTCATAGATGCTTGTGTCGTCTGCTATGGTGACGGGTTTGAGGACTGTCTGAAACAGGTCAAGTCTGTTTACCTCGACTTGGATTTTTTCAAGATTACTATGGACGAGCCTCTACTGTCGACTCCTGTGGGCGACACTATCTATGAGGAAAGTGAAGTCGCTAATAAAATTGAGGCAGACCAAAAAGATGATAGTGCTGTCCTTGCACAACTGGTCGTAGACAAGCCCGTCACTTTGACCTCGTCAGCCAATCCTCACGTCGACGGCCTCAATGCTGAAGACCCTTCTACTCTAGGGGTTTAAGTCATTCTTGCTAAGGGTGATAGGAAGTCTTAAGACCCCCCAGCTTGATGAATTTAAGCTTTTTCCTTCTTTTTACTGTAAAATGTAAGCAAAGTTTAATGTTTGACTCTTGTTGATTTGGGCTTTTGTAAAAACAATACTTTATTTGTAGTATTTACATTCGTCACTTTCAATTATATGTGTTGCTTTATATTTGATGTGTATGTCTTCCCTCTGCACTTGAATGCCAAGCTACTTAGTGAAATGAGGCAAAACCGTCTACTTATTTTATCCTTAGGCTCATCTTCTATACAGATTTTACCCCATTATTATGGGTATGGATCCGCCAGCTTATGTATGACGGCGTTAGCTTTCTTTTAGCTAACTATTCATCTAAATTTACTCATTTTGTGGGTTTTGTAACGAACTCATCGACTTAGTGGACGTTATACTGAACCCGTCCACTTTATGGACGTTGAATCTGTTCACTTTGTGGGATCGTCCACTTTGTGGACATATGCTCATCTACTTTGTAGACTTCATAGTAGTTTTTTGTCTAGTTTTTGGACATATTTTAAACTCGCCTACTTTGTAGACTTTTATGAATTCGTCCATTTTGTGGACTTAGTGCTAAATTCGTCCACTTTGTGGACTTTGTAGTAGAATTGTCTACTTTATGATCGTAGCTGTAGGTTCGTCCACTTTATGGACTTAGTAATAAGGTCGTTTACTTGGACTTTATAGTAGACTTGTCCACTTTGTGGACTTAGTAATAAATTCGTCCACTTTGTGGACGTAGCTGTAGACTCGTCTACTTTATGGACTTAGTAATAAGGTCGTCCATTTGGACTTAATAATAAATTCGTCCATACAACAAATACGCTAATTGTTTCTAAATAAACTCCTCTTATTATGATGAATGCATATATAAGTAAAAAAATTTTCCAAAACGAATAAACGTCAACCCTTTGGTCTTGAAAAGTACTATAGGCAAAAGTAAAAAGATAAGTGACTAAAAAAAATAGACTGAATGACGAGTAGCATTCTTCTTGCTGTCTTCTATTGGTAGTATTTCCTAAAATGCTCAATGTTCCACGGATGGCATAGCTTCTACTCGTCAAGAGTTTCCAAGAGGTAGGTGCCTTTCCTTAGCGATGACGTGATCTTGTAAGGTCCTTCCCAGTTGGGGCCGAACTTTCCTTGTGCGGGGTCTCTAGTGGCGCCCATTACTTTCCTCAAGACAAGGTCTCCAACTTTGAAGTCCCGGTGTTTGACTCGGGAGTTGTAGTGTTTGGCCATGAGGTCCTAATATCGTGCGAGTCTTTGTTCAGCTGTCATCCTAACCTCGTCAACTAGATCAAGTTGTAGATGTATGGTCTCGTCATTCCTCCCCTCGTCATGATTTTTCATCCTGTAGCTCGTGAGTCCAACCTCAGTTGGGATAACAGCCTCGCTTCCATATGCTAGTCCAAACGGAGTTTCTCCTGTAGGACTTCTGACTGTAATCCTATATGCCCATAGTACGCTGGGTAGCTCCTCTGGCCATATACTCTTTGTCCCCTCAAGCCGAGTCTTGATGATCAGAAGCAAGGATCGGTTTGTGACATCAACTTGTTAGTTGGCTTAAGGATGGGCAAGGGAGGAGTAATGGTTCTTGATTCCTAATTGTGAGCAAAAGTCTTGGAATGAGTCATTATCAAATTGCTTGTCATTGTCCGAGATCAAGACCCTTGGGATTTCATACCTACAAATGATGTTCTTCCAAATAAAGCTCCGTACGTTCTTCTCAGTGATTGTGGCCAAGGCTTCAGCTTCTACCCATTTGATGAAGTAGTCTATGCCGACTATTAAGAACTTTAGCTCTCTTACTGTTATTGGGAATGGGCTCTTGATGTCCAATCCCCATTGGGTGAATGGCCACAGAGCGATTATCTGGGTTAGCTCTTCCGTTGGTTGTCTGATAATATTGTTGAACCTTTGACACTTGTCGCAGGCTTTGACATATATCTAGGCGTCCTTCTGCATAGTCGGCCAGTATTATCCTTCCTAAATCAACTTATGTACCAATGACCACGACCCTGAGTGGTTGCCGCAAACCCCTTCCTGTATATCTCACATGATGTAATCCACCTCTTCGGGGCCTAAACATCTCAAGTATGGTCGGGAGAAACCCCTTTTATACAGGATGTCCTTTATCAAGACGAATCATGCTGACTGGACCTTCAGCTTCTTTACCCCTTCCTTCTCGTCAGGCAATGTGCCGTCTTTTAAATAAGAGATTAAGAGGGTGGTCCAATTGTCTTTGGAACCTATCTCCTGTACATCGACTACATCTATCAATAGTGAGAGCTGAACAAAGGAGAGTACCTTGTTGGGGGTGATCATGTATTCCACTGATGCGATCTTGGCAAGACGGTCAGCTTGCTAATTCTCTCCTCTTGGAATTTGGACTATCTTGGCTTGCAGCTTATCTACCCTTCTATTTACTTGCTCCAAGTACTTCTTCACCTTTTTGCCTTACATTCATAATCGTCGTTTACCTAATTTGCGACAACCTGGGAGTCGCAATGAATAATTATGTTCTCAACCCCTACAGCTTTGGCGAGATCTAAACCTACTATTAGGGCTTTATACTTCACTTCATTGTTAGTTGTAGAGAAATCGAGACGAACCATGCATTTGATTTCGTCGCCTTTTAGAGATTTAAGTACGACCCCCACTCTACCAGCTTTCTTGTTGGATGATCCGTCCGTGAACACACTCCATTTGGGATATTCTGGCCCCTGGCCTTCCGCACTAGTGAACTCCGCAATGAAGTCGGTGACCACTTGTCCCTTGATGGCGATGTGCGGGCAAAATTGTATGTCGAATTCGCTCAACTCTATTGCCCATAACGCCATACGTCTGACAGCTTCAAGACTGCTCATCACTCACCGCAAGGGCTTGTCAGTTAAGATGACCACCATATGAGCTTGGAAGTATGGCTTGAGTTTACGGGTTGCAGTGACTAGAGCGAAGGCGAGCTTTTCCATTGGGGGGTACCTTTCTTCTGCGCCATGAAGCGCCCGGCTGGTGTAATATACGGGTCTTTACACCTTGTTGTCTTCTTTGACTAAGGCCACACTGATGGCGGCCAGAGAAACAGCCAAGTAGAGGAACAATTCTTCTCCCGGTTGTGAGGGACTTAATAGCTATGGTGAAGAGAAGTAGGCCTTCAGGTCCTCAAACACCCGCTAACACTCAACCATCCATTCAAAAGACTTCTTCAACGTGCAGAAGAATGGTAGACATTTATTCGTCGCTCTGGATACAAATCTATTAAGCGCGGCGATCTTGCCATTAAGGCTTTGTACTTCTTTTACGTTTTTAGAAGGCGTCATTTCTATTATAGCCCGGATCTTGTCCAAGTTAGCCTCAATACCTCTTTGGGACACCATTGACAGGCCACAAATGCGTTGACCCTTTGAGATAATTAGATTAATTAAATTAGCCCAGTTATTAATTAATCAAATTAACATGCAATCGCGTGGCAGCACAAACAAATCACCAAACTAAGTTAAGCAGCGGAAAATAAATAACACGGTGATTTGTTCACGAATGGGGAAAACCCTTACGGCAAAAACCCCACCGGGTGATTTAAGGTCACCACTCCCAAAACTCCACTATTATCACAACAAGCAGTTACAAGTAAGGAATCCCAGTACCTCACCAACCTACAGTTGAACTCTTACCCCAATACCCAATTGGACTTGTTCTGTAGTGACAATTTCTCCAGTTTAATGCATGGCTCCCAAGTACGTGACTAACCAATGTGATGTGCGGATCCCAGTACGCGGCTTACTCCTTTGCACGAATCCAAGTACGTGACTCACTCACCAACTTAAGGAAGAAAGAATGTTGGCTGCAAAGTTCTTCAAATCATCAGAGATGAACTAGGGCACGAACTTTGTCTCACAGATCACAATTTGCATGAACAACGAGTTCTCAGAGAAGATGCAACTTGTATCTTGTGATTCCTCTTTTGACGGCCCTTAAAATAATCCTTTTATATGTCTAGGGTTAGGAGAAAAGAAGTCCCAAAGACATGCTCACGGATTGGACTTGAAACAGACTTGGAATTCTGTTTTCTTTAATTCTCGATAGATAGAGGTATCGAGAGGTATCGAGACAGCTGTCGAGGCTCGGGCTAAACAGCTTCTTTAAATCTCGATAGATGTATCTGTCGAGGTATCTATCGAGCTTTAAAATCTTGCACTTCCTTGCTTGTTTCTTGGACAGACTTCGACGGCTTCAACACTTAATCTTGAACCACAGTTTCTTGAAGTGTTTAACACATCCTAGATCTACCCAATTACAAGTAAAGTGCGTTTTGTCTAAGGATAAGCCAATTACATAAAATAGCGACATAAGTTCACAGACTTGAACTACATATGTCCTAACAATCTCCCCCTTTGGCAATCCGTGACAAAACCACAACATACAAATGAAGATATGAGAGAAGTCATAAATCACTCAACTCATATTCACTTGTTACATACAGTAAAATCTATCCTAACACAAACTCTTGAACAACTTTGCAAAAAGAGAGTTTATGGCAAGAAGACTTTGACAACCTGTATTTCTGAAACACTTATAAACAAAACACATCAAGGTATCTTTGTGTGAAACAGAAATAATAGATTGCATACAAGTAAAGAAGCATGTGTATAAAGACAGAAAAGAAACAACACATGTAAAGGTAGGTGAAAGAAAAACATACATCATCATATATAGAAAGAATGTAAGTACAAAGTATGTCAGTACATGATCAATGTATCTCTAAAAGATAAGAAAAGAAAAAAATACATCTGATCACCTCACTACATCCCTCAATCCACACTCCCCCTAACAAAAATGTCCTATGCTAACAGTCCCCCTAAGTATGACTACTCTCATACAAAACTACTCCCCCTTTTTGTCACGAGTGACAAAGGGTAGAGTGTCAAGTAGACATCTCATCCGAAGAGCTAGCATCTCCATCATCATCATCGTCGGAAGCATCATCATCATCGCCATCATCATCAGCCTCTGTCTCAGTCGACACATGAGATGGCGGAGGAGAAACCTCTGAGGCAAAGCCGCCCATGGTCGCGTCGCCTGGCGATGCGACCAACACGGACATTCACCTGATACAACTCTGTGGAGAGTGTATCGAGGCGAGCATCCATGCGCTGTAACTGCGCCATGATGTCTCCCAAAGAGATGTCGCTCGAAGAAGTAGAAGCAGAAGCTCGAGCGGATCTGGAGGTGGTCGGACGGGTGGAAGGAGTGGCCCCGTCAGTCTGTCGCGATCTCAACTGTGCCTCGCTACGTTTTACGGTAGCGGCGTCTATGGCGGACATGACGTGGTACGGATCGGACGAAGGGAAAGGGATGGAAAAACGACTCATGATCCTCGTGATAGCGGAAGGGAAAATGAGCTTATCACGGGTGGCCGTATCTCTATAGACATCGATAATAGAAAAGATGAAGTGAGAAGGAAAGTCTATAGAAAGATCCCCTAAGAGGGATAGCAAAAATCGAGCACGTGGCTCTGTGATAGAGTTATAGTGAGAGAGTGGGTGCAAAACAAAAGTCATCACCATGTTAAGGAATCTAGGACCTTTAGCAAAAGGTCGACATGGTGTGTACATGTGATCTCCCCAAGAGGTAGGGCGCTCACAGAACGCCGAGATCATCTCGTCTTTGGACACAGTCCAGAGACGCTCACAGCTAGGGTAATCGGGATGATCCACCCTAGGTACATGGAGAACCTCTGAGACTAGCTCTGGGGTGACACAAAAGCGCGTACCTCTAACGCAAGAATAGAAAGAAGGTACTGACGAATCTATCCTGTGGATGTTGGAGTAAAACTCCTGAATCAACACGAGAGGAGATGTGACCGGGACGTCACACAGTGACTCCCATCCCCGAGTGTGAATGACATCGGGAAGGTCAGTATCGGCAAAGTCTGCCAGGACTACGTGGCGTTCCGAATGAACACCGCGTTTAGAAAAGTTCTCCAAGAAGTCCTTGTGGGCCTTCTCATCACGGAACCGGACAGAAGTAGGAATAGAATCAGAAGAAGATTGTCCCTTAGAACGCAGAGGGTTTTGGGACGGAATGGACTTACGCTTAGGTGCCATAGACACAGCTAACGCAACCATAGAGAGGGGGAGAGAAAGAAAACACACAGAAAAGTCCCAAACAGTTCAATATTGACAGAATAATATTGAATAGTAAAGAACGTATGCATGAAAATGCATGGACATGTGACATGCAACATAAAAACATCATGGGCTCAGCCCAATCCAAACCTAACAGCACACAATCGATTTGCACACATCTAAATGCATGAAAATACAATTAGAATGCTAATGTGATGCAATGCATGTGGTTTTGAAGATCAAAACTAGAAAACCAACCCAAAAAGTTCATGAAAACCCCAACAATTTTGAAAACTCCCAAAAATTTTCAAAAACATAAAACCTAGGGTTTTAAACAATGCAATGCATGAAGATGAGGGATAATGCGCTTACCAAGAGATGAAGATCGCAAGGAAACTCTTGAGAAAGCCTTGGGAGAAGGTTTGGAGGGAAAAAGAAAAAAAATTTGAGAGAGAACAGTGAGTTTTCGAGCGAGAGAGATCGAGAGAATGAACTGAAAATCGCGAAGGTTCATCTTATAGCGCTTCAGTAATTCTCGACAGCTGAAGGTATCGAGAGCTGTCGAGGTAGCTGTCGAGGTAAGCTATCGAGAAGTGCAAGTGGACAGATGCAGCTATCGAGGTCAGCTATCGAGGGAGAAGAAACAAACAAGAGGGAACCTCGATCGATCCAGCAGCTATCGAGGAGTTATCGAGCAAACAGAAAGTTTCTCGATCGATCCAGCAGCTATCGAGGTATCTGTCGAGACTGCGATAAGAATGAGTCTAAGGAGCTCGACAGATAGCCTATGTGTCGAGAGGTATCGAGAGGTGTCGAGATGCCTTGAAAAGCAGTTTTTCAAAAGAAGAACAACGCAGACATGAATGCAATCAAGCATGCAACTCAACCAAAGATACAACCAACACATTTAGCTCTCAAAAACATCTCTCAACAAGAAATATTTATGCACATGAATCTCAGAATACGCACACACACACTAAACAAGTCTAACCAATTTTATATTTCAAAAACAAGTTATGACAGTTTAGTGATCATACATTAATGCATGTAAACTTTGTGATGGCCAAATCACATTGTACCTGCACATGTATCAAGAATAGCAAAGAGTATTGCGTGTCGTGTGTGTAAACATCGCAAGATTGCATAAGTGTCTCAATGTTATGACGATTTGAGATATGAGAAAATCACTTTAACTTCACATGCAATCATAACTGTTTGATGGGGACTATCACCTTCGAGGTACATCCTATAACTCCCACATCTCCTAGAAAACACGCTTGCAACCACATTTAAAGCATCTTTGATCTTTTTGCTTTTTATTTCTTTGCATATTTTCATTTAACAAGCAAATCATGCATGGGCATACAAAAGAAAGAAAAGAAATACCCAATGATGTTAAGCTTTCGACACTGCACTTTTGCTATGCCGAAGCATACAGGTGTCATTGACATTGCACTTTTGCTATGCCGAAGCATACGGATGTCATATTATGATTGGCGAGTAACAGTGGTGAGATGGTTATTTATGCCTTTCTCTTAGGATTTTCTAGTTCAACCCGTCAAAAAGAGTGATACGAGTGTTAAGAAGAAGAGATCACTTAACCTTACTCATCACAAACAAAGAGCTACAGAGCTCACTCGCTTAGTTGTGCAGAAGAGTGCTCATCTAAGCTACAGATGATACAAAGTTTAGAAAACTCTGTTTCAATGGCCATTCCAAAAGTTCGCATGAACTAATGCACACAAACACACACTGTTTTTGTATTTTTCATTTTTCAATTTTTTTTTATTTTTATCAAAGAAGCAAAAAATAAAACACAAAACTGAAAACACATAAACAAAAACAAGTAAAGCAAAACAATGCATAAAACTAGATGCACATGCATAAGGAAGAAGAGGGAAGGGAGGAGATCAGTCCATGGAGATGACACCGATGTTTTGACGGAGGAACTCAAAACGTTTGCTATCCAGAGGTTTGGTGAACAGATCAGCTTTTTGGTCATCAGTATGGATAAACTCAAGGGTGAGAACACCATCTTCGACAAGCTCCCTAATGAAGTGATGTCGAATCTCTATGTGCTTGGTTCGAGAATGTTGAACCGGATTCTTAGAGATATTGATGGCACTGGTATTGTCACAGTAGATGGTGAGATGTTCTTGACAAATACCATAATCATGAAGGAGTTTTTGCATCCAGAGGAGTTGGGTGCAACAGCTACCAGCGGCAATATACTCAGCTTCAGCAGTCGATAATGAGATGGAGTTTTGCTTTTTGCTCATCCAAGAGACCAAATTATTTCCCACATAAAAACACCCTCCTGAGGTGCTTTTTCTGTCATCAGCATTCCCAGCCCAATCAGCATCAGAATACCCAGCTAAGACATTATTTGTGTCTTTGCTATACCACACACCAAAGTTGGCAGTAGTCTTGACATACTTGATGATTCTTTTTAAAGCAATCATATGTGACTCTTTGGGATTAGCCTGATATCTAGCACACACTCCTACACTGTAGCTAATGTCAGGTCTACTAGCAGTAAGGTAAAGAAGACTACCTATCATGCTTCTATAAAGTGAAGAGTCTACACTTTTACCTAACATGTCAACAGTGAGTTTAACATTTGGGCTCATGGGGGTTCTAACAGAACTAGCAGATTCCAAACCAAATTTTTTCACAAGATTCTTAGCATTTTTAGATTGAGAGATGAATATACCTGAATCTTGTTGACGCATCTGCAGTCCAAGGAAGTGAGACAGCTCTCCAATCATGCTCATCTCGAACTCTGCTTGCATGAGTTTTGAGAATTCTTGAGCAAGCTCATCCTTTGTTGATCCAAAGATGATATCATCAACATAGACTTGAGTAACCACCAGCTCACCAGCTTTTCTTTTGATGAAGAGAGTTTGATCAGCCTTTCCTCTTGTGAACCCATGGGATATCAGGTATTGAGTCAATCGGTCATACCAAGCTCTGGGTGCCTGCTTTAATCCATAAAGGGCCTTTTTGAGATACAACACATGATCCGGAAAGTGAGGATCAATGAAACCTTTTGGTTGAGCCACATAAACATCCTCTTTAAGCAATCCATTCAAGAAGGCGGTTTTCACATCCATCTGATATAACTTGAACTTCAAGTGACATGCTAAGGCGAGAAGGATTCTGATGGATTCCATACGAGCCACTGGGGCAAAAGTTTCATCATAGTCTATATCCTCCATCTGAGTGTATCCCTGAGCTACAAGTCGAGCCTTGTTGCGGATTACATTGCCCTCCTCATCAGTCTTATTTCGGAATATCCACTTGGTGCCGATAACATGTTCGCCTTCCGGTCTGGGAACTAAGGTCCACACATCATTCCTCTGAAACTGAAGCAGTTCATCATGCATTGCTTCTACCCAACTTTCATCCTGAAGAGCTTCCTCAACTTTAGTGGGTTCAACCTGTGACAAATAACAAGAGTATGACACAAAGTTAGCAACACATTTATCAACTGTGCGTTTCCGCAATGTGAGTTTATTCATGTTTCCCACAATAGTTTCTGGAGGATAATTTAATCTGATTCTGGAGGAAGGTCCTTTGTCTTCATGACACTCAGACTCTGGTGATGAAGGAATGTCTGCTGGCTCTTCTACAACACTAGGAGTACCAGGAGTACTTGGGGATGTAGGCTCTTGTTCCATGAGCTCCGGAGCTCTCCTAGGTTCTGGAAGGAGTATCTCTTTAGGAAGTTCCTCATCAATTTTCTCAGAATTGACATCTGAAGACTCATCAATAACAACATTCACTGTTTCCATGACTTTCATGGTTCTTTTGTTATATACTCGATAAGCCTTACTTGTAGTAGAGTATCCCAGAAATATCCCTTCATCGCTTCTGGAATCAAACTTTCCTACATTCTCTCTATCCTTTAGAATGAAACAGGTGCTTCCAAAAATTCTGAAATACTTCACATTTGGCTTTCTTCCTTTCCACAACTCATATGGAGTCTTTTTGGTCCCGGGTCTGAAGTATACTCTGTTCACTGTGTGACATGCCGTGTTAACTGCTTCTCCCCACAAATTTCTAGCCACATCCTTACTGTGCAACATGGCTCTGGCCATTTCCTGGATAACCCTGTTCTTTCTTTCTACCACACCATTCTGCTGAGGAGTGATGGGAGCAGAGAATTCTTGAGATATACCTGATCTTGTGTAGAATGACTCCATGTATGAGTTCTCGAATTCTTTACCATGATCACTTCGAATTCGGTCAATTTTCAGGTTCTTCTCATTTTGTAGTCTTGTACACAGTGCTTCAATGTGCTCAGGAGCATCAGACTTGGATCGTAGAAGAATAACCCAAGTGTACCTGGTGAAGTCATCTACTACAACCATGATGTATCTCTTACCTCCAAGAGATTCGGTTCTTGTAGGACCCATGAGATCTAAATGCAATAGCTCCAACGGTCTGGATGTAGCTGATGTCTGAGTGCTTGGATGCTTAGCTTTCGTCTGTTTCCCAAGTTGACATGGTCCACACACAACATTTTTCATCCTACTCAGCTTTGGCATCCCTAGTACAGATTCATGCTTAGATACAATAGAAAGATGTTTGTAACTAGCATGCCCCATCCGTTGGTGCCACAAGTCTTCATTTGGCAACCGAATACTATTGCATACAATGTCAGCATCAGGTACCAATCTGTAACAGTTATCTAGAGTACGTACACCACTTATGAGTTTCTTTCCAGATTCATTCATAACAAGACATTTTCCTTTGGAGACTAACACCATGAAGTCTTGATCACATATCTGGCTTATACTCAACAGGTTCACTCTTAGGCCATCCACGTAGAGAACATTTGCAATGTCTGGTAGTCCAGGTAGAGAGATAGTTCCTTTCCCTTTTATCTGTGATTTGCTTCCATCACCAAAAGTGACATTTCCACCTTTCTTAGACTCGAAGACTTTGAAGAGGGATCGGTCTCCAGTCATGTGTCTTGAGCAACCACTATCAAGGTACCATAAGCACGTGTCCATCACTTTAAAGGCGGACTTCATCATGAAACACACTTCATGCTTAGACAGCAGATCAGTGAGAATGGTATCTTCTCTCATCTGCCTTCTCCGAGCCAGGCCTTTAACTTTAACTCTGTTCAGACATACTCCTTTGCACATTTTGAATTTGAGACAGTCTAGTTCCTGCTTATACAAACTGAGATCTTTTCCAATAGTCATCATGGAGAGAATCAAATAACTTTTAGACTTGTATTTTCTGAGACACTCAAAGAAGGGAGATTAGAAAAACAAGATGTATTTGATATCACAG
This sequence comes from Castanopsis chinensis, assembly GCA_032878915.1. NCBI lineage: Eukaryota > Viridiplantae > Streptophyta > Magnoliopsida > Fagales > Fagaceae > Castanopsis > Castanopsis chinensis. The sequence continues at coordinate 17,097,448 of JAVQMG010000122.1, forward strand.
TTCTCTTCAAATGAGAGATTGACTTTTATCCATGACAACAGGGGTCAATGGATCACACACAATAGATTAAACCCTAATCAGAGTGTGCTTGCTCTGATACCACTTGACAGGCCACAAATGCGTTGACCCCTTGAGATAATTAGATTAATTAAATTAGCCCAGTTATTAATTAATCAAATTAACATGCAATCACGTGGCAGCACAAACAAATCACCAAACTAAGTTAAGCAGCGGAAAATAAATAACACGGTGATTTGTTCACGAATGGGGAAAACCCTTACGGCAAAAACCCCACCGGGTGATTTAAGGTCACCACTCCCGAAACTCCACTATTATCACAACAAGCAGTTACAAGTAAGGAATCCCAGTACCTCACCAACCTACAGTTGAACTCTTACCCCAATACCCAATTGGACTTGTTCTGTAGTGACAATTTCTCCAGTTTAATGCACGGCTCCCAAGTACGTGACTAACCAATGTGATGCGCGGATCCCAGTACGCGGCTTACTCCTTTGCACGAATCCAAGTACGTGACTCACTCACCAACTTAAGGAAGAAAGAATGTTGGCTGCAAAGTTCTTCAAATCATCAGAGATGAACTAGGGCACGAACTTTATCTCACAGATCACAATTTGCATGAACAATGAGTTCTCAGAGAAGATGCAACTTGTATCTTGTGATTCCTCTTTTGACGGCCCTTAAAATAATCCTTTTATATGTCTAGGGTTAGGAGAAAAGAAGTCCCAAAGACATGCTCATGGATTGGACTTGAAACAGACTTGGAATTCTGTTTTCTTTAATTCTCGATAGATAGAGGTATCGAGAGGTATCGAGACAGCTGTCGAGGCTCGGGCTAAACAGCTTCTTTAAATCTCGATAGATGTATCTGTCGAGGTATCTATCGAGCTTTAAAATCTTGCACTTCCTTGCTTGTTTCTTGGACAGACTTCGACGGCTTCAACACTTAATCTTGAACCACAGTTTCTTGAAGTGTTTAACACATCCTAGATCTACCCAATTACAAGTAAAGTGCGTTTTGTCTAAGGATAAGCCAATTACATAAAATAGCGACATAAGTTCACAGACTTGAACTACATATGTCCTAACAACCATGTATCCTAAGAATTTACCCGCAGTCACTCCGAAGGCACACTTGCCTGGATTAAGCTTCATGTTGTAGGAGCGAAGAATGTCGAAGGTTTCCCTGAGATCCTTCAAGTGTTCGTCTTCCCTTCGGCTTTTCACTAGCATCTCGTCGACATATACCTGAACGTTTCTCCCAATATGTTGTGTGAACATCTTGTTCATGAGCCTCTATATTGCACCCGTGTTCTTTAAGCCGAATGGCATAATCTTTTAACAAAAAAGGCCTTGGCTTGTTATGAATGAAGTCTTCTCCTGATCAACTTCGTCCATTTGGATTTGGTTGTATCCTAAAAATGCGTCCATGAAGCTCAACAACTGGTGTTGAGCCGTAGAGTCCACCAGGAGGTCGACTCAAGAGAGGGGGTTGATAGACCACAAATGCGTTGACCCCCTTGTGATTAATTAAATTGATTAATTAACCGAGTTATTAATTAATCAAGTTAACATGCAAATTCACATTACAGCACAAACAAATCACCAATAACTAAAGTATGCAGCGGAAAATAAATGACACAGTAATTTGTTTATGAATGGAGAAAACCTGACGGCAAAAATCCTACTGGGTGATTTAAGGTCACCACTCCCGAAACTCTACTATTATCATAACAAGCGGTTACAAGTAAGGAATCCCAAGTACCTTACCAACCTACAGTTGAACCCTTACCCCAATACCCAATTGGACTTATTCTGTAGTGACAGTTTCTCCTGTTGATGCACGGCTCCCAAGTACATGACTAACCAATTGCGCGGATCCCAGTACGCGAGTTCAATTCACCAACTAGAGAGAGAGTTGTTGGCTGCAAAGTTTTTCAAATCATCCATACGATGAAGCTCAAGAAGATGCTTGGTTACAAAACCCTACGGTGCACATTACACAGCAACTTCTTCACAAGAGATGAACTAGGACATGAACTTTGTCTTAGGTCACAAATTGCATGAACAAGAATTTCTCAATGCTTGTGCAACTTACGTCACTTTGATGGCCTTTAAAACAATCCTTTTATATGTCTAAGGTTAGGAGAAAATAAGTCCCAAAGATACATTCACGGATTGGAGTCAAAACAGAACTTGGAATCTGTTTTCCTTAAATCTCGATAGATAGAGGTGTCGAGGATCTGTCGAGAAGCTGTCGAGCCTCGGGGCTAAAACAGCTTCTAAAGCTCGATAGATGCATGTGTCAAGACTAGGTGTTGAGCTTTAGTAACTTGCACTTTCCAGCTTGTTTCTTGGACAGACTTGATGACTTCAACACTTAATCTTGAAACACAGTTTCTTGAAGCGTTAAACACGTCCTAAATCTACCCAATTACAAGTAAAGTGCATTTTGTCAAAGGATAAGCCAATTACATAAAATAATGGCATATGTCATCAACCACTTGAACTACATATGTCCTAACAAGGGTAGCTATCTTTAGGGCACACTTTGTTAAGTTCTGTGAAATCTACACACATCCTCCATTTTTCGTTGTTCTTCTTGACCATCACGACTTCGCCAACCAATCAAGGTAGTAAACTTCCCTAATAAAACTCGCCTCTTGTAGCTTGCAGACCTCTTCCACCACAGCCTGGTCTTTCTATTGGGCGAACACCCGTTTCTTCTGGCAGACGGATGGAAAGAAAGGCAACACATTCAACCTGTGCACCATGACTGATGAGTCGATGCCTGAAATGTCTTCATGACTCCAAGCAAAGACATCCTGGTTCTCTTTGAGGAAAGTTGCAATCGCTTGGCGAATCGTCGGGTCTGCAAGGGTGCCGATCTTGGTGGTTCTTTCTAGTCGGGAATCATCAAGAGGTATATCTTTGAGTCTTTCAACGGGCTCCGTCGTTGTCCAGTGTTCCTCTATGCTCAAGGCCTGTATGTGGTCATCCATTTACATCATAGCTACGCAACATTCGCGTGTGGCCACCTGATCTCCTCGCAATTCTCCTACTCCATAGTCAGTAAGGAATTTTATCATCAAATGGTAGGTTGAGGTTATAGCCTTTCACGAGTTGAGGGCAGGTCGTCCTATGATGGCGTTGTAAGCCGACGAGCAATCGACCATGAGGAATGTTATATTTTTAGTGATCTACTGAGGATAGTCACCTATAGTCACAGACAAAGTGACAACGCCAAGGGGGAATACCCTCGTCAATCCAAAGCCAACAAGTGAAGCTTTGGTTGGAACTAATCGCTCCCTACCAATCCTCATCTGCTGGAATGCGGGGTAGTAGAGGATGTCAGCTAAGCTGCCGTTGTCAACCAGGACCCGGTGCATGTTGTATTCTCTTGCTTGTATGGTGACGACAAGTGCATCGTCGTGCAGGTGGTGAAGACGTCGCGCATCTTCTTCTGAAAATCCAATGAGGGGATAGTCGATCCACAACATCCTGAGTACGGAACCCATCAGCTGGATGTTCTAAACCATCTTGAGGTAAGTATTGCGAGCCTTTTTTGATGACCCAGTAGTCGCAGTGCCTCTTACAATCATTCTAATATCTCCTACGGGTGGCCTGGGGTGATTGCTCTCTCGTCGGGGAGCCTGTTCCTGGGGCTAGTCCGTTCTTTCCTTACTAACGAACTTCTGCAGCCTGCCCTATCTAATAAAAGCTTCTATTTGTTGCTTTAAGTCATAGCAGTCCGCCGTGTCGTGGCCATGATCACGATGAAAACGATAGTATTTGTCCCTTGACCTCTTGTTAGGATCTCCCTTCAGCTTGGCGGGAAAAGTCAGGGCTCCTTATCCTTGATCTGCATCAGTACTTGGTCGATTGGGGTAGTCAGGGGGATGAAGCTTATGAACCTTCCTGCGGGTGGTTTGGAGCATTAATCCTCCCGTCATTCTTCAGTTCTAGCGTTCTTCCGCCCCCTATCTAATCGTGCTTCTTTTTGTCTTTCCCTTTTTTTAGGCTTCTCTTCTCGGGCCAGTAGTGCATCTTTCGCGTTCATGTACTTGGTCGCCCTGTAAAGCACATCTGACATGGACTTCGGGTCGTTCTCATATAGGGAAAATAAGAACTTACCCTTCCACAACCTATTGGTGAACGCCGCTACTAGTATCTTGTCGTCTGCTTCATCGATCAAGAAGGCCTCCTTGTTAAAACGAGTTATGTAAGACTTCAACGTCTCATCTTCCCGTTGTTTAATGTTCATCAGGCATGTGGTGGATTTCTTATACCTATGCCCTCCGATGAAGTGCGATGCGAATTAGGCACTTAGCTCTTTAAAGGTACCAATGGAGTTGGGCATCAGCCTACTAAACCAGATCCTCGCGGGTCCCTTCAGCATGTTGGCATGATGGGGAATGCTCTGCACATGATCGTGTCTGGCACTCCTTGAAGGTGCATCAGGGTCTTGAAGAACTCCAAGTGATCTAAGGGATCCTTGGACCCATCATAGCTTTCTACCTGCGACATGCGAAACTTCTATGGAAGAGGGAATGAACTAACGGATGCTATGAATGGCAAGTCAGTTTACTAGACCAGGTCATCAAGGTCGCTGGATACCTGTCCCTTGAGGGCATTCATCATGTAGTCCATTTGCTCCTTTATCATCTGCATCTCATCGACTATATGAGGTGGGACGATATCGGTAACAGATGGCCAGCTTGTGTCCTGTCTTTCTGGCCTGCTTGGATCGTTGCTTCCTTCCGGCCTTTCCTAGTTCCTTCTCTCCACGCTAGTTCCTTCTTGGTCTTCTTCCTGGGTGTTGGCACCAGCGTTCTTCTGGCGCAGTTGTTCTTCCAAATCCTGGTTTTGTTTGGTGAAGCGTTCCACAGCAGCGGCCAGGGTTTGGACTTGCCTCTTGAGTGCTATCGTGCATGGTTTGTCTCCTTGAACATTGTTGGTGGTCGCCATCGAGCGAGTAAGTACCATGCAACTCTTTGTCCGAGAAGTGATAGCACAGCTATACAAGTCATTAAAGATTCCCATAGACGGCGCCAACTGATGAAGCTGAAAATCGTCAGTAAGCCACACAGTCCTCACGTGCCCCTAATGAAATACCTGCACAACATAAAAGCTGAAGACCTTAAGAGGAGTACTGGTGTAGTACCAACCAAATATCCTCCGATGGTCAAGTTAGAGAAAACTCTTGTTCACAACTCTAAAGTGCCAAAGTTGGAATGAATTATTCGCACCTTAATTTGTGAGGGTTTTGGGGTATTGGAGTATTTATAGGAGTGTGAGGTTGACATCTATACCTTGGTCAAGAAGTCTTTTCCTTCTAGGAGAGTAACTCATGGATCTTACATATCTTCTAGAGTTTTTTTCCTTATAGCAGTCTCCTTAATTAGGGTTGAGCGTGTAGCACAAAAATTCTCCTTATACACGCATGCGTGAAGATCAGGTAAGGTTATGGATAGATTTGGCGGAGGTTCATATGTCCCTTCAGCTTATCCCCGTCAACTTACAGCCTTCAGCTTGATGCCGTCAACTTACTGCCTTCAGTTTGATGTCGTCAGCTATGAAGAGTGGACTACAAGAAGGTATTTTCATGAGTAAAGCTAATGACCTCGTCATATCCGTCGCCTTTCGTTTTGTTAGGGGCTAATCACAAAATTATCCTTATCACTTTCAAAATAACCACAAAAGGATGACTTCATTTATCAATGGTACTATTTACTAGAAGAGCTTGTTAATCTCTATTTAATCCCATGTATTGATATTGTATTCTGAAAGATTTTGGAGAAAAAGCTATAGTTTTGATGTTTCTTGTGGGTATAGATCGCTTATTTTGTAAAGAATTTGATGTTATTTGAATTAGGTCTTGTAAATTTTGTCCATTTGGATTCAAAGAAAAATTATGGGTGTGAGTTTGATTTAATTATTCAGTGTCGTGTGAGAATTGAAGAGATTTTGACATTTTTTGAACTCGGTTTTGACTGCCATGATAAATGATGGTGTTTATTAATTTATTTGGATTTTTACTTAGGTGACATTGGGGTTTGGTACTGCCAAAGAAAGAAGTATACTTTTTGTAATATAGGAATCAAGAGTCTTTGTTTTCTTTGAAATTTGTATTATGTTGAGTTCTGAGTTGTTGGATGTCATGGCTCAATGGAGAGAGATTCTCTCTCTCTCTCTCTCTCTCTCTCTCTCTCTCTCTCTCTCTCAACTAAACTAAAATTTCTCTCCCTTCTCAATCGGCTGCTTTTTTTTTTTCCAATGAGCGGAACAGCAAAGTGACAAAAGTATATATTTGGTAAATGTATGAAGTTTAGGAATTAAATTAACTAAAATAAAAGTTCAGGGGATGTCATAGTCACTACCTTAAAGTTTGAGGAATGTCATGACATTTTTTTATGGCTTTTTTTATTTTATTATTTTCCGTAAAAGTAGTATCAAAACTTTTCTAAAATAGTTTATCAACATCATGCGACTTCACCTACCCCTGCTTTCTTTGGTGCACATTTGCAGTAAATCACCACTTCATCTATGTACAAACCATTAAGCCAACTATGGTAATTTGTCCCTTCTATCGATTTTTCAATGTCCAGTACCTACCAAACATCTACTTATAACTAAGAAAGAAGGGGAAGGTTTGAAGAGTAATAGCAGAATTCCAACCAGCATACCTTTTTTTTAAGCCAAGAATTTGTGGCTCTTTGACTTGCCCTAAGGGCACCTGCTAACTAGACCCATTAACCACGTTAAAAGAGAGGGCAATTATTTGGCCTACACTCTTACTAGAAGAGCAATTTTATATGTAGATTTAGATATATGAGTAGAAGGAGTCAATCTCTATTCCAAAAAGATTTTGTGCAATAAAAGGTAGCTAACCTTTTCCTTAAAAAAATGGAAGGAAAAAGGACTCATCATCTGAGTCACAGACTAATAAGTGTTAAACTTCTTTCTTGTGGGGGTTTCTCCCCCTCAAATTCTCCAAGAAAGTTCATTGTTATACATAGGGGTACATGTTGGTGGAATGAGCTTTTGAGATCGATGAAATAATTAGGGCTATTGTACCATACAATATTCTTTCAGTGGTTTAAATTAAGTTAACTTTTAATCTTAGCAATCAGATAAAAAATTTTAGAAAATTTAAAAAAAAAAATTTTAAAAAAATTGAAACTTGTTATGAGTTATTTAGGGTTATTGCATAGTACAATAACCCTAACAATTGCCTAGTTGTGGTTTTGGAATTAGGCAAACCAATTTGCAGTGCCATGCCAAAAAGAAATTTGGATTTGACATGGTATTTTGGCTGACTACATTCAAACGGTCTATGTGTCAGTGCGATTAATTCAAGTGTTTTAGCATCATCTTTAGAACAACTGAGAAATTTCCTAGTTTCATGTCATAATCTTGGATTTTTATTAAGTTTCGATGCCCAAAAAAAGTCAAAATTTTTCATAAGAAATTGTAAAAACTTTAAAATCCCATAATTTCATAACTAGGTTGACTAACTGGAAGCACAGCATACAATAAGCAGCAATAATCAACTTAATATTTAGAACAAATCAACCAAGTGTCAACATTTTTTAGAGTAGAGCGAATTGTATTGATTTCAATGTGTAAAATTACACATTAAAGCATATATATATATATATATATATTGTAAGGTTGAATTTATTCAACCATTTGTTGGCTTTATTCAGTGCCAAATTTGCTTGTAATTCAGCAATTAGATACCCTGTATTTAGGTGGTAATCATGTAAGAGTTGTGTATGAGAGAGTGTGAAGAATTCAAGTATGTGTGCAACTAAGAGGATTCTCATGACTGGATCTCGTGAGTGGCTCGCCAGTGGTGACTCGCTAGAAGTGCCACACATGTGAAGCATGCAGGAAGCTGAAGGGTCATGATAGTTGGAGCACTACAGGACAAAAAGTACAGTATGGCCAGTTAGTTATTTCGCGACTAAGACTCGGGACTAGTCCTAATAGTCAAGTCGCCAGAACCTCCTGTTATATAGAAAAATGACTTTTCACATTCCTTCTCATACCCTATTATAAATACTCTTATACCCACGAAATGTAAAGAGCTTCTAAAGAGAATTTTGAGAGAAAAACCCTAGAGAAACACCATATTGACTCATCCACAATCTTATACCTTTGATTCTCAAATTCCTCTACTCTCACCCTCTCCATTGACATACCCTTGAGAGGACCTTTAGCCAAATCCTTATCTTACCATACCTATGTCAGTGAGAAGGTTATTTAGTGTTTAGGAAGCAGTTCAGAGAGAACCAATTCATTTGGTTGATGCAATGGGCTTATTATGGGATCTGGTAATCTAGAGAAGACAAGGTTAGGCTTAACCCTGTTAGAGCAAGAAACTTGGAGGGTTTAGGTGTATCGGGTAGATTAGGCTTGGAGGGTCTATTGCTATTCATATATCTTAACTGATTTTCTAGTGGATCATTTTACCACTTAGAGAGCGGCAGAGAGGTTTTTCACCGAGTACTTCGGTTTCCTCTTCAATAACACGTGCTAATGTTATCTTGTATTTGCATCTCTCTAACCCTTACTCTTTGCTTTTAATTACTGCTGTGTTGTAATTAAATTATGGCTTAGAGTAGTTTATGTGTTTGTGTATAGTTTATATTTATTAATTCGCACATACATTGTTTAAATATAAGCTTGTGTTGGTAATTTGAAATTGGGGGTCTAAACATTTACTAGTGTTTTACACACCAAGTGAACCTTTATATGTATGTATATATATGTATATATATATATATAGAGAGAGAGAGAGAGAGAGAGAGGACCAAGCCTAAGCTAATCTAGCCCTAATAGGACTAGGATTGCTTGCCCTAAGAAGTGTAAGTTTAATTTATATGTTTGAGTCCAATTAGCTTCAATATATTGTTCTCCTTGAACTTAAGGTGACAAATCTAAGATGAGCTTGAGTTAGGACAGAACGGTAAAAAAATGACCAAGAGAAAGAGATTTGGTGAATGTGTAAGCTAGTTGATCCTCAAAAGAGTCAATGGAAGGAGAAGAATATGGTAATAAATGAAATGATAATTAATCTCAATATTTGGTCCGTTCACAAGAGTAAGGACTTTCAGAGGTAGCTTCACCTTTCATAATATAGTACATACATCATGGCCAGCCCAATATAATTTGAGGTTTAAGGCTAAAAATTTATGTGGGGCCTGTTATATGTAAGCACTGATTAAATAAAATTATTAATTAAGACTAATTTGATGTATTAAATATAGAAATTGATGAATAATACTAATTAAACTAAAGTTAATTTCATATAGAGGATTAAATTTCATATTTTTGAAGCATAAATTTTAACAAAGAGCTAAAAATATATTTTATTTTAAAAAAAAAAAAAACTTACTTTAACTTGGATACATGACTATGTATAATTAACTAAAATTGTAATTTTAATTTTAATTTTATATCTTCTTTTTAAGAGGAAGAGATAGATAGATATTATTTGGTGCGCGGCTTTGTAGGTGATTAGTTTACAAAAATTAAAGTCTCAAAATATTAAAAGAGATTAGTCATCATTAATGATTTAACACGTTTGCAACATTTTTTTTTTAACATTTTAGGGTTTCAATTAGGTTAACTTTCTGTTGATCTTCTATTTTGGAAGCCTTGTTAGATATAAAAAGAAAAAAATACTAAAGATACTACAAAATGTTCACAATATAATGTGATAATGACTATGATTGATGAACTTCAACAAGCTAATTAATGAATGTTTGAATTACTTTTTCAGGTAATTAGTGACATGTCAGTTTGTAAACGTATAGTAAAATTTGTAATATCTTTAGCATTATTCATTTAAAAAAAAATTATATTTTTATATAATTTTGAGTCTTTTATAGTGGGGTATAGGGCCTTCTTTTCCTAGGTGTTTTTTTGTTGTTATCGTGGGGCCTTAGGCCTAGGCCTTGAGTCGGCTGTGCCGGACATCATTGTGTATATTCAAGTGTCTTACAAGATTTGGATTGTTTTCCATGTAACTTTTATGGAGCAGATTATAGGCTTTGTTGACTTGGTAATCTCTTGAACTTTAGTGTTTCCACAATAGTTTATCTTTCCTCACTTCAATTTCTGGAGTGGGAATACGTAAGATTTCATGACTGGTAGATAAGTGGTATAAGCTCCTTAATAGTGTTAGTGTTCCAATCGTGTGTGTTTTTGGCAAAAATAATTTTTGCCATCTTATTTTATTATTCAGTTTATTTTTGCTACTAGTTATAAGTCTCACTGCACTTTTTGATACTATTCATGGGTTTTACTATACTATTTCAGCTAACTTTTATCTTTATTTACAATACTTTTAGGAAAAAGTTTTTAGTTTCAGCAAAATAAGCGAATCCCAAATAGACTCTGTGTGTGAAGTTATTGGTCAGTAGACTGATATTTTGATCATCTGGGTTCAAGTCTCATTGGTAATTGTTAGCCCATGAAGGATGATTTAAATAAATGTCCAAACCATCTCCCCTGCTGAATAATGGGATTATGAAATATACCATTGCATAGAATTGGGGAAAATTGTCGCTAAATTATGGTTATTGAATTATATTGAGGATTCTCAACAGAAGGAAAAAAAAAAACTATATATATATATATATATAAATTCATTTTTTTTTAGACTTTCCAAGTCGACATGTTTGGCCTCAACAATTGAAAATGCTGGCGTGGTACTGGTACATCTCTTGGATGTAGATTGTATTGGCTTTTATTACTAGCTATCACCGTTTTCACACTCACAACCAAGTAATGGTTGGATGAGAGGAGATTTGCTAGAAGATTTTATCTGATTGTTCCCGGCCATTGAGGGAATTGCCAAATTTTCTTTAGCAAACTGTTCTCTTCACTTTTACCCACACAGCCAGGTATAGTCCAACACTCCAACCACAATCAACACTGCTCCAACAACCCTGCACAATTAAACAAATAACAAAAACATTTTGAAAAAAATTTATAATGAAGGCATGAAGGGAATATGCCAAGAATCTGTAGGCCAAGAATCTGAATTTTTTTTTCTTTTTCTTTTTTTGAGCTACCAGAAAAACTAAAGGAATTTCTTGTCGGATTGTGGACATGGAAAGCTTATGATCTACTAATCTACATATATATATATATATATATATATATATAAAACCGAAGCCTTTGAAACTTCCACAATTTTTCACGTCAGCACAATATTTAAAAAATTAAAATTAAAATTAAAAACTCAATTTCACTAAAAAAACAAAACCCTATGGATTCGACTAGAAATGGCAACGGGTCGGATTCGGGCTAGGTTTTTGCATACCCCTGACCCAACCCGTGGGCCAAGACCCGAGACCCGGACCCAGACCCGGCCCGATTATTAATCGGGTTTTTTCTGGGGTCCAGACCTGCCCTGCCGAGCCCCATGGGCCCCGTTTATCTTCTTGGACCCAAATTTGGCCCAAATTCAAGCCATATAACATGGCCCAAATGCCAAAATTTGGCATTTAGGCCACGTTATATGGCAGCAAATCAATCCAAATCATAAATTAATCATAAATCACCTGTTAATTATACATCAATAAATCATAACTAAGATTTTCAATCAATAAATCACTTAACTAAGATAATCATTAATCAACATAATCATAGCTACAAAATATCATAAGTCCAAGAAATAAATATCACAAGTCCAACAAGTTCAAGAAATTAAAAAGTTACAAAATAAATCCCACTAATCTAAGAAATTACAAAAGGCTTAGAATAATTACAAACCAACAAAAGGCTTAGAATAATTACAAACCAACAAATTAATCCAACAAGTCTAAGAAATTAAAAATACCACTAAATTATTACAAAATGTCTAATCCTCTATAATTGTGACACAACTCCCATCCTCTTCATTAAGCTCCCCATCATCAAGAATTGTTTGAAGATCACATTCTCCAGACATGGTTGAAGAACCTACAACAATGAATTAAAAAAAGAATAAACTTAATCAAATTGTAACTAGCAAATATAAAACTACAATTTTGATTTTATAAATAAAAATTAGATAACTGCTAACTGTTGACGAGGAACAGCCGCTTGGCGAGGAAGAACTAGATTTGTTTCTCAAGGGAGAGCCGCTTGACTAGGAAGAACTAGATTTGTTTGTGTCTTTCATCTCCGTTTTAGGCTCTGCATTCCCAACAAACACAAAAAGCAATAAACAATTTCTTCCATTAACACAAAATGGTTGAATTTTTAGTTTTTCAATTTCACAAAAAATCTAAATATCTTGGATAAATCAATGCAGCAATAATAAGGATCTAAGCACACACATCTCAACAATCAACATAAACTGAAAATGCATGAAAGTCTCAACAACTTATCATTACAACAACTATATTTAGGAAAATATTCTACAGCATATATTGTGAAGTTCATTGTGCTTCTACACTGTAATAGCAAACATAAAAGGAATTTCACATTTTCACCACAACCCTACTAATAGATTTACATCCCCTGTTAGCAAACCATTACCTCCCATAAATTTTAATAACCTAATTACTAGGAGAAAATTTCCTCATGGATTTTTCTTTTATTATTTGATGTTTGCTAGTCAAAAATTAAAGGATGAAATAACTTATTTCTAACTCAGTATCTAGCATTGAAAGTCGAAACCTGTACTTCACATTGTGAAAATAGCTTATTTCTAACTTAGCATTAAGATCTATCCTTTTCATTGAATGCTTTGTTTGTTGAGGTCGTAGCTTTATAGTGAGTGACTCGTGTTGCTATCTTGTTTTTGCTCCTCGTGTTATGCGCGCTTTAAGCTTAATTTGTGTACATTGTGAAGCAGGGGCGGAGGGAGGGGGGAAAGGGGGGGCAGTGCCCCCCCTGAAATTTCAATTGTTTGGACCTGAAATACCATATTTGCCCCCCCCCTACACAAAAGACAAAAAAAAATTCTCTTTCACGTGACATTCCAGCTTTTTTTTTTCTTTTTTTTTTTTTTTTTCGGTTGACAGAAGTGAAAATAGCTTTTTAGCTTTCCTAGTATCCTATTGCTAGTAGATTTCTATAGTTCTTATCCTAGTAGTAGTAGACCTGATGACTTGATGCTCACTTGATAATGATTAAAAAAATAAAAAAAATAATAAGTTTGCTACACCTACACGGATAGAAGTCCTTGTTAGTATAGAACATTGAAAAAAAAGACTATATATAATGCAAACAATGAAACAAGGCACGCCTCCATCAAAAAGAAAAAATTTCTTTTCAATCCGGTGTCTTTCTTTGGATCTCAGAGTTGCTGTGCAGTTTTTAAAAGCATTCAAATTGGGTTTTTAATACTTCTAGGTATGCATACTCTTAATACTTTTTCTTTGATTTATTTATTTATTTAATATTTTAAAGAATCAAATTATATGTTTAAACTGTTTATATTTAGATGGATCTCTTGATTTGACTATTTTTAACCATAAATTTATAATTCAAATTATATGTTTAAACTATTTGTATTTATAATTATCTCTTAATTTGATTATTCTTAATCATAAATTGTAATTTTGTTCTTTATTTTAATGATATGACATATATATTTGTAGTTAATTGAGATTAGAGGAGAATCCTGATCATAATAATGAGTCTGAATCAAGTCCTAAACGAGCTCGTATCGAAGTGGATGTTGCAAATCTTCCCACAGATCCTGGTTTAAGAATAAAAATTTCTAACTATCATCCTAATGAAAGAGATCAAATTAGAAGGCATTATCTACAAAGCAAACCTTGTCAACCAGTTGATCATGATTTTCCACAAAGTCAATTTGGCAAAACAAAGCGTCGATTTAATCCAGTGTGGTTCAAAGATTATCCTAGTTGGTTGGAATATAGCATTACGAAAGATGCTGCTTATTGTCTATTTTGTTATCTATTTCGACCTGATACTGGTGATCAAGGAAGGGGAGACTCATTTGTCACTGAAGGATTCAGAAATTGGAAAAAGAAGGAGAAATTACAAAATCATGTTGGGGATCACAACAGTGCACATAATATAGCTCAAAGAAAATGTGAAGCTTTGTTAAACCAGAGACAAAGTATTCAAACAGTTATAAGCAAGCAAAGGCCGGGTTGCATGCTGACTATTGAAGAACAGATGTTGAGAAAAGGGAATATCGAACTCGTTTGAATGCATCAGTGGATTGTATTTGTTTTCTACAACGGCAAGGATTAGCATTTCGTGGCCATGATGAATCTAAAGACTCCAATAATCAAGGAAATTTTCTTAATTATTACGGTTTCTTGCAAATCACAATGAAGAAATTGATAAGCAGTCCTGAAAATGCTCCTGAAAATCATCAAATGACTTCTCCTGATATCCAAAAAGAAATAGCAAATGTTGCAGCCGTTGAGACAGTAAATGCTATTATTAAAGATATTCACTCATTATTTGCTATTATAGTTGATGAATCACGTGATATGTCTATAAAGAACAATTGGCAATTGCTTTGCGCTATGTGGACAAACAGGGACATGTGAATTTCTTTCAGGGATTACACATGTTAATAATACATCAGCAGTAACACTAAAGAGTGCAATTGAGGAAGTATTTAATAAACATAGCTTAAGCATTAGTAGATTGCGGGGACAAGGCTATGACGGGGCAAGCAACATGCGAGGTGAGTTAAATGGACTAAAAACTCTTATTCTGAAAGATAATCCTTCTGCCTATTATGTCCATTGCTTTGCACATCAACTTCAATTAACATTAGTTGCAGTAGCAAAAAATCACATCCAGATTGCAACCTTTTTTAACTTAGTTGCAAAGGTATTCAATATTGTTGGAGCATAATGCAAACGTCGAGATATTTCTTCGTGAAAAACGTAATGCAGAAGTTATAGAAGCACTAAAAAATAATGAAATTTCAACTGGTCGTGGCTTGAATCAAGAAATGAGTTGTAAAACCTGGAGATACACAAACATTATGAAAACTGTTAATTATTCACATGTTTTCTTCTGTAATTGATGTGATTGAAACTATTATAGAAGATGGTTTAGATTCTAATCAAAGAGCAGAAGCAAATATCTTAATTGGTTTACTCCAAACATTTGAATTTGTGTTTGATTTACATTTGATGAAAGGTGTGCTTGGCATAAGTAATGAGTTGTCACAGGCATTACAACGAAAAGATCAAGATATTGTGAATGCTATGAAGTTGGTTGATATTTCAAAGCAACGTTTACAAGTCATGAGAGATGATGGGTGGAACTCTTTGCTAGAGGATTTTCTGCATTTTGTGCAAAAAATAATATTGATGTTCCTGATATGGATGAAAATAGCTTACCCTAACTTAGCATTAGATCTATCCTTTTCATTGAATGCTTTGTTTGTTGAGGTCGTAGCTTTATAGTGAGTGACTCGTGTTGCTATCTTGTTTTTGCTCCTCGTGTTATGCGCGCTTTAAGCTTAATTTGTGTACATTGTGAAGCAGGGGTGGAGGGATCGAATTTGAGAAGTTGCTTAATTAATTGCTTTGTGAGTGCTCTTTGAAATACCATTTTGCCTCCCCTACACAAAAGACAAAAAAAAATTTTTTCCCACGTGACATTTGTTTAGCTTTTTTTTTTTTTTTTTTTTTTTCGGTTGACAGAAGTGAAAATAGGTTTTAGCTTTCCTAGTATCCTATTGACTAGTATTTCTATAGTTCTTATCCTGTAGTAGTAGACCTGATGATTGATATACTATATAATGATATATATATATATATATATAAATATATATATAACCGAAACCTCTAAAACTCTCATAATTCTCCACGTCAGTACAATATTTAAATAAAATTATTTTTGTTTAGTCCAAACTTAACAAAGAATAAAACTCTATCTCTCTAACTAGTCCATCTTAAACTCAAACTTATCATTATCAATTTTTTAAATAAAATTAATTTTGTTTAACCCAAACTTAACAAAAAGTAAAATTTTATCTCTCTAACAAGTCCTTCTTAAACCCAAACTCTTCATTACCATTTTTTTAAAACAAAATTATTTTTGTTTAATCTAAATTTAACAAGGAGTAAAACACTACCGAAGCCTCTAAAGCTCTAACAATTTTTCACGTCAGCATAATATTTATATAAAATTATCCTTTTCTTCCAAAATGAACCCTGCTCCAAATAGTGTTGAGAAAGAAGAGAATATGTCTAATCTAGAAACCGATAATAAATTCAAACAGATCTTGTCAACCATCCCAAAAGGGTTCTGGGAAGGTAGATTTCTACCAGTATGAAGGTTTTTGGTACCCTTTCTTCCATATACCAGGGGTATTGTTGGCTCAAGAACATTTCAAGCCACAACCCAACCAGGTGGTCTTGAGCAGTTTTCCAAAATGTGGGACAACTTGGATTAAGGCTCTAGCTTTCGCCATTATGACAGGATCCTATGAAAGCTAGCCTACAAACCCTTTACTCACAAGAGCGGCACATGAATGTGTACCCTTCGTTGAGTTGGATCTTAGATCACCCCAACAAAATTTGAGTCTAGATGTTCCACTTGCGGCTATACACTTTCCCTACACTTCCCTACCAAAATCCATTATAAATTCTGGTTGTAAAATAGTTTATATATGCAGGATCCAAAGGATGTATTTGCGTCTTTATGGACCTTTCAAAGCAAGATAACTACTCTGGCGAGACTCCCAATAGATAAAAATATTAAGTATACACTTGAGTTCTTTTGTGAAGGAATAACTACCGCTGGACCATTTTGGGATCATGTATTAGGCAACTGGAGAGCAAGTTTGGAATCACCAGAGAAAATATTGTTTATAAAGTTTGAAAATTTGAAGAATGAAACCGTATATTAGATAAAGGAATTGGCTCAGTTTATAGGTTCCCCTTTCTCCTTGGAGGAAGAAGATAAAGGCATGGTGCAAAAGATTAAAAATTTATGTGATTTTGAAAATATGTCCAGTTTAGAGGTGAATTAAAATGGAGTGATGACATTGTCGTTTGGAATCAAGAAAGATGAACTCAACACACATAAGGTCAAAAATAGTACATTTTTTAGGAAAGGTGAGGTTGGAGATTGGAAAAATCATCTTACACAAGAAATTGCAACACGACTTGATCAAATAAATGAGCAAAAGCTAAGTAGTTATAGCTTGACATGGAATGTCTGACCTAATGGATGAACGAGGAGTCCAAACCACATTCATGGCTTGGGAGTATGACAACTAAATAGCAGCATCAAGACTTCGTGTAGTATGTCAAATGGAAAAAGGATCCTTTTATTTGTCTCAAAATAAAGAGGATTCATTTCATAGTTTCTATTTAGTTTTTATTAATTTAATGTGGCGTTTAGTACAGAGGAATCCACATTACTCCTGGAATGTAGTTATTTCTATGTTTGGTTTCATTAGGAATCTATTAAAATTCCTAGGAATGTGAGATGATAATGTTTAATTTATTCCCAGGAATCTTAAATGAATTTATTTATTTTTCCCATTTTATCCATGGATTTGAATGTGAACTACCAAGTCCTTTTGATAAAAAAAATCTTCCTCTAAATAAATAATGAAAAACCAAATATAAACTATTAATTATGACAAATTCATTAAAATTTAGTCTAACATTTCAAAATGACAAGTACAATACAAAAATAACTATTTAAATTCTTAAATACTTTTATTTTTAATAATAATTTTTAAAAGATTTTAATCCATAACAAAACAACTTTGACAACTTTTTTTTTTCCACGTGTGAAACCTAAATAAAATTTTGTTAAAGAATATATCAACAAAGTTGTCTATCCTGTTTATATTATTTTGGCAGGAAAACATATAGACAAGTGAAAAAATATTGATGATTTGTTTTATATTTTGTCTTAATTGCTTAAATGATAAGGAAAATAGTTAAAATTGTCAATTTATAAAAAAAATACAATTTCCTTTTAGCTTGGGAATGTGGATTCCCACCTATTTTAAAGGGAATTCACATTCTTACTAAGAGGGGTTTAAGGGAGGAATCCAGATTACCCTGGTATTTGATTCTCTGGCATAATTTGCAACCAAACATAGAAATCTTTAAATTTTCCGGGGAATCTTAAAACATTACCCTGTACCAAACACCACATAAGGGTATGCATGATGTTTTATTATTTTAAATTATTTTTCGTGTTTAAGTTAATAAGGTAAGGAAACATTAAGTGTTAATGTATCTCCCTAAAAAAAAGTATTAATGTATCTTTAGTGTTTTGTAATTGTTAAAATTTGAAATATTAATCTATATATATATATATATATATATAAAGCCGAAGCCTCTGCTAGCACCACAATTTTCCACGTCAGCAAGATACAATATTTAAAAATTTAAAAATAAAATTAAAAACTATTTTTCTCTTGAAAACCCAATACTTATCTCCTTTTTTTCTTTTTCTTTTTTTTGGATAAAATCTGATATTTTAAGCTGAATTTAATCTAAAGATGATTATGTAAAAAAATTTGCAATAAAATGATAAGTATAGGCTTTATTGCAATAAACCCAAAAACAAAGTTAATTAATTTTTTGAAAACCCTACAACCAAACTTCTTGAACTCTACGTTATAGAATATCATTTTTTTATTTCAAAATCTTTTGATTATGCGTTAATTTATATTTTGCTATTATATATTAGATAACAACAAAAAATTAAATATATATCACCATATGCCACACCCACAAATACCATTATGTCCTGATGCCATTCAAACTCATAAATTTATTTGGGACTCTAATTCTATCGTTTAATTTTTTTAAATAATATAATTTTTTATCAGATATATATATATATGTATGTATTGTTTCAATAATTTATTTGCTTTGAATCATTTGATTCATTAATTTTCTTTGTTGGCATTTTGAAAGTTTTAATATCTACATTTTTGTGTTAGTTATTGCAATATCTGAACATGTTTAGCAGATTTCAACGGTTATACCATGAATTATATATTCTTTTGAAGATAGCCTATGTTTCTCATTATATTTCTCTATTGTGTGGTTATATATATATTTTTTTTGTTTTTAAAAATTTCTAGGTAGTCTTCTGATTCATTAATATTTTTTGGCCTTTTGAAAATTTTAATATCTATTTTTCGCAAGATATTGCATGTTCAAATAATGACTTTTGATCAAATCGTAAAAAAAATTGAAGTGAAACATGAGAAATTCATGAAATGGTATAGTTTCATAATCAATTTTAAATTTTATATAATTATTTTAGTCTACCACACAAACAAGTAGGTGTGGAAAAGTTGAATGCATAGCACGGGTTCCAACCAAATTAATGTTTAATTATTATGGAACCTCAATATTATTATTTCCCTTTTTTTTCCAGAGAAATGTTATATTTACAACATTTTAATAAAAAAATTTACGTGGTAAGTTGCAATTTGCAGTTATTGGTAGAAAAAATAGTAATTTCAATGGTGGATTTAAATTAAAAAAATTAACATCTTTAATACCTAGAATTTATTTTGAAAGTACTATGAAAATGTTATGGGCAAATTCTGAAAAAACAAAAAAAAAAATTCAAGAAAATGTTATAAGCATAACATTTCTTTTTTTTATTTAACACTATTTGAAGATTGATATGAATTGGTTGACATAAAGACTAATCAACGTTGCAATATGATCCTATCCAAAAAAAAAAAAAAAAAAGCTTTGCAATAGAAATAGAATACATATTTTAACGTCTATCAATTACCTAATTTATTATTATTATTTTTTCTTCAAATTTTCACTTTAGTAATACAGGATAAACTCTTTTTATGCAAACGTCTCAAAGACGTTATAATTCAGTTTTTTTTTTTTTTTTTTTTTGAGGAAAACGTTATTATTTCATTTATAATAATTAAAAAAATATCTTTCAAAATATGAAAATATAATAAAATTCAAGTTTCAACACTTAATATTCACCATTTTAAATTTCAAAATTTTTATAAGGGGGACAATTTTAAATAATCAAAACCATTCTAGATTTTATAACATGTCAACTTCATTTAAATAGCATACCTCTAAAAGTGAAAAAATATATCGTTCTCGTGGTGAATCACGTCGTTTATCCATTATTTCACTAAAAGACTACGCATAAAATTGCTAAGTTAAATTTAACTATTTATTATTATTATTATTATTATTATTATTATTATTATTGTAAGCGTGAAATATATTGGAACAGTACCAAAAAGTATGTCATAATGAAAGCATGGAAGATATTGCAGTAGTACTCATTATAATGGCGTCAAAATTGTTAATAATTGTACTTTTCTTTTTAAAAAAATTCCCTTATATTTAGAGCAGGTGAGAAGATTGAAACCCAGGTGTTAAGATGGTATGTACTTAAGAAAAATCACATGATAATTTACATCTAATAAGTCAGAAAAAATTGGGAAAAAAGTGTTAATGGGAAACCTTGACCTCAAAACAATAAAAACTTGATGAATGCAGTCAACAAACTACAACTTTCATTACATCTTTCTGCACAATCTTAACATATTACCATTTGATCCGTACAACAAACAGCAACAGCCAAGTGGTTTGTGTGGAAAAGCTGAATGACCAAGAAGGAAATATGCAGTCGGTTCCAACCAAATTATTCATCTTTCTGCAGGGATCATGGATCCTTAAAATAGTATTGTGTTTTCATGTTCAAAGTTAAAGGATCTATATCAACGTAACTTAAAATACTTACGTTCTCCACCAAGGAACAAGACCAAAAGCAATTCAAAATGTGTCCATGAGCTGTAATTCTGTAATATAGATCACAACACCTATTTACACTAGTAAAGTGAGAGTGACTTTAAAGAGTTCCTGATGTATTAAATGATGTGAGACATCAAGTGAGGAGGAAGGATTCTGCAGTAACACTGCTACAGATTTGGCACGTAATAAGAATCAAGAGAATGATGGTTAGTGGTGTCCAAGTCAACCCGCCAACCGACCCACCCGGCCAATCCGGCCGATCCGATCCGAGAACCGGCCGACCCGACGCCGGTGACTGGTCGGCGGCGGGTCGCCATCCCCAAAACCCGAGACTGGCGAGTCGGTTGACGGGTTTGATCATGAAAAATCAAGAAAAACCGATCCGACCGCATTACACCGGGAAAAGTCGTCCTTTTCCGTCGATAGGAGCATTTCGCCGGTGATTTTAGTCCAATCAGTCGAGAAATGGCTTGATCTCTGCGAGATTCTTCGAGATCCGGCGAGATCTCGTCGAGCATTTGCCAGATGCTCGTCGAGATCCAGTATCGAGATCCGGCGAGATTCGTCTAAATTGGCCTGATCTCTTCGAGATCCGGCGAGATCTCGTCGAAATCTGGCCAATCTCAGTTTCCGAGCCCATTTGGTACAAATCTGGTGGATTTCAGCAAGATCAGTCTCATTTCAGCAATTCCGGTGTACTTTTGTATATTTCAAGTCCGACCGAGAGGCAACCGGTATCCGTGGAGGTCCGACGGCCCGAACCGACCCCTCTTCAGCGGTCTTATTGGCAGGGTGAAGAAGATTTAGACCCGAAGTAATCGAGTCGGTTCCGGGTTGTGCACAAACCCGACCCGGACCGACCCGTGGA
The DNA here is from genome assembly GCA_032878915.1 of Castanopsis chinensis. Lineage (NCBI taxonomy): Eukaryota > Viridiplantae > Streptophyta > Magnoliopsida > Fagales > Fagaceae > Castanopsis > Castanopsis chinensis. Next base: position 17,119,069 of record JAVQMG010000122.1, read on the forward strand.
CAGCTTGTTATTTTGCCGGGCAAGAATGACGGAATTGGAAGCAATTCAAGACATCCTAATGGTGTATGAACAACATCGGGGCCAAATTAACCGAGGAAAAACCGTATGATGGTGATTCACGGCAGACTTCAAGGCGAGACATTACGAGGCCAGCATATTTCAAGGATTACCTTCCGTGGTTGAAGATAATTTTATGTTTCCTCAGTTGTTATCATATTTGAATTTGAATTTGTGTTAGTATCTCTAGAATTAGTTTGTTTACCAACGTGCACTCTTGGTGTAATAGTTACTTTACAAGTATAAGTACTTGTGGAGTGTGAGAGTAAGAGCCAAAATTCAAATCTCTAAAAAGGAGCTTCACACACATATACTTAGATTAAGATTAAAATAGAATTTTATCTCAGAGCAAAAAGAGAAAAAAGAATTAGTTTGTTTCCAGGGATATCTGAGAAAGATCATCTTTTGCAATATAGAGTGGTACATAAAAAGTAGTACAGACAATTTGAACTTTTTAATAAGGGAATTTTGTGATGTCATCCCCAATGAACTTATGGCTACATTACTGCCAACGAGGGATATTCAACATTGCATATATCTTGCCCCCGGATCTAGTTAATCAAATAAACCACATTATTGCATGACTCCAAAAGAATATAAGGAGTTGAATAGACAAGTGGTGGAGCTAGCTGACAAGGGATTGATTCGTTAAAGCATAATCCCATGAGCGGTTTCCGCTCTTCTTACTCCAAAGAAGGATGGGTCATGACAGGTGTATAGATGGCCGCACGATTAACAAGATTGCAGTCCAATATAGCTTTCCAATTCCTTGTTTGAAGGATATGTTTGATCATCTTTTGGGTTTGAAGATCTTCTCCAAAATTGATCTCCGCAGCGAGTACCACCGAATACGAATCTACCCTGGGATGAATGGAAGACCGCGCTTAAAACACGCGACAGGTTGTATAAATGGTTAATTATTTTATTTAAATAAAATTATTATTCTTAAACAAAATTATTTTTTTAAAATAAAATTATTTTTGTTTAATCTAAATTTAACAATGATTAAAACTCTATTTTTCTAACAAGACCATCTTAAACTCAAATTCAGTTTGGGGCATGGTCCATTTGGTTTACAAGAAACAACAGGTATATTATTAATTTATTAAATAAAATTACTTCTGTTTAGTCCAAACTTAATAAGGAGTAAAACTATATCTTTCTAATAAGTCCATCTTAAACTCAAACTCATCATTGTCATTTTTTTAAACAAAATTATTTTTGTTTAATCTAAACTTAACAAGGAATAAATCTCTGTTTCTCAAACAAGTTCAACTTAAACTCAATTTGAGTTATTTAGTATCTGAAACTATCTAACAAATTACTTGTAAGCCACGTTCAAACAGTAGCTTATTCATCAAATTATAACACAAATTGAAGTCATACAAGAGTAAATCATGCAATGGTGCAGTTTTTTAATCAATTTAAGATTTTATAAAATTATTTTAATCAATCTCACAAATAAGTAAGTTCCTGTTCATAACACGGGTTAGCGGCTAGTATCAATGATGATGATGATGATAATATATGATATAATAGCAGGGATCAATGGAATACTATATAACCAATCTTTATGACATTAGTTGTACGCATGAAAGCAAGTGATATGTTAATATAATAAAATTATATAACTTATTTACCAAAGAAAGGAAGAAATATATATATTCTTAGTACTAAGTAAAAGTTGAGGTAATTTGTAAAATAAATTTTAAAAAATCACACTGGTGGAGAATGTCATGGGTCAGAACAGATATCAACTAAACATAAAATACTTCAACCAAACTAATCAGGCTCCAAACTTTATCCAAGGTTCATGGGAGCATAGAGAGGCAACTGGCTTCACAAGTTGATCCCAACGGGCAATTGCTCTTCATGAAGTGTAAAGACACAATTGTTTTACAAAATTTTTCTTAATGGCTATTATGATTTTTTTTTTTTTTTAATACAAGATAGAATTTCTACTTTAGTCTAATCTAAGTATATATATTTGTATGAAGCTCTCTCCTAGAAACTTGAACCCCAGCTTTTACTCCTCACACCCCATAAACGTTTATACTTGTAAAGTAACCACCACACTAAGGAGGATCACTGGTGGCTATTATAACTTGACTTGCCATACGTAATAAAAGTAGTTTTAGTGTTGAATTAAGGTGAAATTAATGTTGTTCCAAATCATATCAAGTTAAGTTATTCTGCTAAACTTTCCTTTGCTAGGAGTATGTTGTAGCTCCCAATCATAATGATTATATATATATATATATATATATATATATATAATCAAAGGTAGAGATAGACCCACCCTCCCAAGTAGAACTCTTCACCTAAAACAACAAAGGCCATTAATGCTACTAGTAAGGTCTGTACAGGTAGATACACTGAAACAAATACCGGTCCAGCCCGGTCAATAACCCATGTTTGTACTGCAAAGAACAATGCTGAAGCCACCAGTCCCTGCAACCACCAATATGCTATGTCATTCCATAGAGTTCGTTTGGAAAAAGGATGAAACTCGCCAAATTTAAGTTGCCACAAGGATCATGAAATGCGCAATACAGTTGCTTGTGTGTGCATATATACATTTATACATAAACATTAAATAAGATGAAAAATTAATTTCATTTTAAATGGAGAGAGTCTAGCTATGGTTATGATTTTATTTCCTAAATCTATCACATTATTTAAAATTTTAAATATGTGACATTGAACAAGATTTTTAATGTTTGTATGAAGCATGAAATTGATTGATTTCTAATAGAGAAATTCCTAATACCAATAATTCAGGGGAAGGAATGCCAGGATTTGTTAACTTTCACTTATCACTTATTGCTAGCTACACACCTATGGTCAAGTAACCAGGTATTTGATCCTGTTAGAAATATTGAATAATTGTATTGTATTTTTCAATTAAATAATATACATGTGTGCCTTTATATAGGAGGCATAGGAGCGCAGTACAAGTAAAGGTGTAGTACAAGAATGTGTGCTATACAAGTAATCTAGTTGGGCCTAAAGCCCATAACACTATACACATTAACAGCTCCCCTCAAACTCAAGGTGGATGTGAGACCAACTTGAGATTGTCAAACAAAGTACAAAGGCGTCCCCTAGGATGTGACTTAGTGAAGATATCTGCAAGTTGATCTATAGAGGAGACTGAGATTAGCTTGAGAGCACCATGGACAAGATGATAGTGGATAAAATGACAATCGATCTCGATATGTTTAGTCTGTTCATGGAAGACATCATTGTGAGCAATATAAATGGTACTTTTGTTGTCACAATAAAGAGGAATGGTAGAGAATGTAAACACACCTAAGTCTTTGAGAAGCCATTGTAGCCAAAGAAGCTCAGATGTGGTATTAGAAAGAGCACAATATTCTACTTTAGTACTGAAGCGAGTCACATGAATTTATTTCTTGCTTCGCCAAGAAATCAGAGAAGAACCAAGAAGAAAGTAATAATCAGTGGTGGACCTGCAATCAGTGGGATCTCTTGCTCAATCAGCGTCAGAAAATGCATGAAGAATAAGAGGAGACTGAGTAGAGAATGCCCTTTAGGTACCGAAGAATGCGCAAAACAGCAATATAGTGAGTCAATCGCGGAGCAGACAGATACTAGCTCACCTAGTGAACAGCATAGGAAATGTTTGGACGAGTAACAATGAGATAAACTAGGTTGCCAACTAAGTGTCTATAAAGAGAGGGATTAGACAATGGTTTTCCCCTTGAAGGGGTCAGATGCGCATTAAGTTCAACTGGAGTGCCAACAATTTTGCTATCAGTGAGTCCAGCTAGAGACAAAAGTTCAGAGGCATACTTGACTTAAGTAATATAAAATCCATTTGTAGAATGAGTAATTTCAAGAACCAAGAAGTAGTTGAGATGTCCAAGATCTTTCATCTCAAACTGATGACTAAGAAAATCCTTGAGTTCTTGAATGCCACTAAAGTCATCACCAGTTATGATCATATCATCCACAAACAGGAGAAGTAAAATAGTGCTTGCGTAAGTGAGACGAAGAAATATGGCAAAATCATAATGGTTGGCCATCTAACCCAAGCGAGAGATGGTAGAGCTGAATTTGAAAAACCAAGCTTGTGGAGCTTGTTTAAGGCCATAAAGTGCACGCCGAAGGTGACAAACCTTATTTGATTCAACAGAGAGACTAGGAGGAGGTTGCATATAAACTTCTTCACTTAAATCCGCATTAAGGAATGCATTTTTGACATCCATCTGGAAAATGTCTTATTTATTGGCAGCAGCAACAGCTAAGACAGCACGAACAGATGAGATACGAGCAACCGGAGCAAAGGTCTCTTCATAATCAATCCTATACTCCTGTGTAAAACCTTTTGCAACAAGACGAGCTTTGTAGCATTCAATGGACCCATCAAAGTGAGTCTTAATCTTGTAGATCCACTTACAACCAACCACAGATTTTCCAGGGGGGAGAGTGACCAAGTCCCAAGTATGGTTTTTAGATAATGCATCAAGTTCCTCTTTCATGCAATCTGCCATAAAGGCTCAGTGGAAGCCTCACGATAGGTGTGAGGCATGTGTAGTGTAACAATGATAGTCAAGTAGATGTGCAGGAATGGATCTTACTTGAGTTGAGCAACGAGGTGGAATGTCTTGTGCAAGATCTTCAGACGGAGCAGGAGTAGGGGACCCAAGCTCAGCTCGTCTTCGAACTGTTCATCTCCCACCTGTATATTAAAAAGGGAATTAGGAAAGGGATCAAGGATATCTAATGGTTGAACAAAAAAGTCTACAAGAGAATCAGGAGCAGCTATAGAAGGATCAGGAGCAGCTACAGGAGGGTCAAAAGCAGCTACAGAAGGAATATATGCCTCATTTGGAAATAAATCTAAGACAAAGGAGGAAGATAGAAAAGCACGGAAGTAAGAGAGCTCAATAAAGAGGCGATGTTCCCAAAAGACAACATTACGGGAGATACGAAGATGATGAGAAACAGGATCATAACACCGATACCCCTTTTAAGTTTCGCCATAGCCAAAAAAACAAAAAAGCCTTGACCTAGGCTCAAGTTTGTTATGCTCATGTGGCTGAAGAAGAACGAAACAAGCAGAACCAAAGGAATGAAGGTGGTGATAGTTTGGAGGTGACCCAAAAAGGTGCTCATATGAAGTTTGATCTTGGATGACAGGATTGGGAATGCAATTAATAGCATGAACAGCATGAAGAGTAGCTTCACCCCAAAAAGGAGTAAGAACTTTGGCAAAGAGAAGGAGAGCACAAACAGTGTCAAAAATATGACGAAGTTTTCAGTTGACTCTACCATTTTGCTCAGAGGTACCTGGACAAGTTAGTTGATGAACAGTGCCATAAAATGCAAAACATCTTGAAAAGCATATTAAGTGTACTCAAGAGCATTATCAAATCGAAAAATTTTGATACGTTTGGAAAATTGAGTTTCAACCATTTTTGCAAAATTAGAATATACTTGCAATATTTCTAAACGATGTTTCATATTAAAAATCCAATAATAGCGAGAGTAATCATCAACAAAAACAACAAAATATCGAGATCAACCAATACTAGAGACAGAGAAAGGCCCCCAAACATCAGAATGAACATGGTTAAAGATAGTAGTGGATATTGATTCATTAGTATTGAAAGGCAAAACTGGTTGTTTTCCTAACTGACATGAAACACAATCAAAATTTTCTGTAGACACTGAACCTAACAAATCTCTAGAAGCCAATTGTTGTAACCAAGAAGAAGATGCGCGACCAAGTCGAGCATGCCAAAGTGCAAGGGAAGGAATAGAAGAAACTGCAGCAGCTGTGGCAACGAAAACAGGAGCAACAAGTGGAAGACGAAGGTTGTCCACAGGAAACTTATACCCAACTCTGGGACTGGTCCTAAGCTCCTATCCTGTCCTTAGATCCTACACAATACACTCAGAATAATTAAATATAATGCGATAACTCGACTCAGCTAATTGTCTCATAGAAAACAAATTGTAAGAAAGGTCAAGAACATTAAAGACCCAAGGAACTAAGGTTTGAGGTCGAAACGGAACCTATATTATGATCAGACATTGTAGAACCATTTGCTGTGTGAATATTAAGAGGGTGTGGTGCAGATTTAAGTTCAAAGAATAAGGATGAAGAGGTGTCACGTGATTGCAACAAGCAAAATCCATAAGCCAAGAGGAATGAGACATACCAGATAAAACTGAGAGAGAAGAGGAATAAGATGCATTACCAACCATACGAATGACATTGGCAATGATGTTTTTAAGATCATCTGTGGACATGGTAAAAGTGCGATATGAAGACTTAGACTGTGCAGAGACGGGAGCCATTGATTGGACACTCTTAATGTTAGCAATAGTAGCAGCAGAAATTGAAACAGCTGATTTGTTACGATGATAGCAAGTCTCAATATTATGGCCAAAACGTTTGCTGGCTTGTAAGCGACGATTATTGCAACAAGAAGAAGACCTATCCTTATTCTTCATTTAGAAGCAAAATATGCAAAAATGGATTGCAAAAATGAAATCTACTCGAAAAATTGGGTAAAGAGCACCTGGACAACAAAAAGTCAACCCCAAGAAAAGTCAACGGTCAAAGTCAACAGTCTGGTCAACGCAGTCAACGTCTGGTCAACACGGGTCAACGGTCTGGTCAACAATGATGTGGCGGGTGATGTCAGCAGGTACATGGACTATGACGTCAGCTGATGACGAGGCAGTGATGACGTCACCTAAGGCTGACGTCAGCAAGTGCAAATCTGGCGTGTGCAGCACGTGTAAGTGTGTGGCAACGCGTGAGGAAGGCTTTCGACGCATGATCTTCAATGCAGAATCTTTGGGCGGCGCGTGAGGGCGCGTACTGACTCCGATGACTGCAAGGTTTCCACGATTAAGTATATTGGGATGAGGCGATCACTATGGTACCTGAAAAATACTTATCGGAGCAAGATGCACGGTGAAGACAGTAAATGCAGTAGTCTGTGTGGTGCGGGACTCCTTAACAATGGTGGCTGCAGGTTTGGAACCCAAGGACAATGACTGGAAGATGTCGGAGGTTCTACGGCAAAAAACTACAGCGGCTGCTGTGATGGCGGAAGCGATGTTTGAGAATGGAGTAACACCAATAAATACAAGACTGCTAAGAAAATGTCAGAGCAGTGGCTCTGATACCATGTTAGAAATACTGAATAATTGTATTGTATTTCTCAATTAAAGAATATACATGTGTGCCTTTATATAAGAGGCATAGAAGTGCAGTACAAGTAAAAGTGTAGTACAAGAATATGTGCTATACAAGTAATCTAGTTGGGCCTAAAGCCCATAACACTATACACGTTAACAGATCCCACTTAACTAGCTTGTGATGATATTGAATTAAATTAGATTATAATCTTATAGGACAATGACAAAAAGTGATATTTATGCAGAAATATGTGATAATTAAATTCACTTACCATGTAAAAAATACTGAAGAGCTCACCATCAAAGTGAACCTGCTAGGCTTGCAAGTCTCTTTCATAGCTTGCTGCAATTACCAGAAATTGCAAAGTACTAAAGAAGCAAGAATACAAGGTGACTGAAAGCCGAGCCGGGTATTTCTGAAAGACGGGTGCCTATCCTATAGGCCAACCAAACCAACATAGGCAGTGAGCAATGAGATAATTGCAACCCAAGGTCCAATTCTTCCTGTAAAGTTGTTATTTACAACTATTTTGTGTTGGTTTTAATTCCATACCAAATTTGATTGTAATTTTTTTCAATCATGTTTACCTTGTATTCTATGTGGGATTTCATTGTATGGGTTATGTGTGAGAGAGAGTGTGAAGACTCAAGCGCCTATTGAAGATAAAGTGGATTTTGCAAGAAGTTTCACAAGAAGCTTTCCCGCGAAGTGAGCCACATGCAGAGCATATAACTGGAATGCGAAGAGTCATAACAGTTGGTTTTCGCGAGTAATTCGCAGGTAAGACCTTCCAGCGAAATACTCACGAAATATTCTGTTTTGTTAATTTGGCATATCTGCTACACCATGTCTTCACCCACACTATATATACCCTCATTACCCACATATTATAAGGAGTGATTTTCAAAGAGAAAACCCTAGCATACACACTTGAGAGTTAGAGATTGTTATACCCACAATCCTTTGTGGTTTTCCTCAAACTCCTACCTCTACATATCCATATCCTTGAGAGGTTGATAGCCCAAACACTTACCACACTCATTCTAAGTGTAAAGTGAGGTTTTGATGCTACTGGAAAGCATTGGAAGAAACTAATCATTGGCGGATGCAATCGGGCTGAATTGTGTGATCCCGAAAGCTAGACAAGACAGGATTCCAAAAAGCCTTATTAGAGTAGGAGCTTGAAGGGCTTAGGTGCATTGGGTAGATTAGGCTTAGAGGGTCTCTTGCTATTCATGTATTCCAACTTATTGTCTAGTAGATCGATTTATTACTTAGGGGAGGCAGAGAGGTTTTTCGCCGAGTTCTTCGGTTTCTTCTTTGATAACACGTCTCGGTGTTATCTTGTATTTGCATCTTTCTTCCCTACTCTTTTAGCTTTCATTTTATTGTAGATATATGATGAATATGGCTTAGAGTAGTTTTATTGTTTGTTTGCTCGCATTTACTCTATTTTGCACTTAGTTAAGTTAGAGTAAAATCAACCGAACCGTAACCTCTTAATTTGGGGGTCTGAATAACTCTTGTGTTTTCAGACATATTCGAGCTTTCAATTCCACTTGGCATCTCCTAATGAGACAAAAAAATGTGATCAGTGTAAATGTGATGAATTTGGTGCATAAATGGTTGGCCCCTTATAAAGGGCAATGACTAAAGCTCCAGCAACAGAAGCAAGAGTTCCAACTACCTTAGCAATACCATCTTTTCTATTCAAGTGCACTTGCTCAATTCTGCAACCCAACTATAACAGTAGACCAATCGCTAATAGTTTAATATTAGTAAATAATAACCTATTTAGCTTGAAGATTTAAAGTTTAGAGGATGAGTGACAATTGCTTGCCTAAGTACCACAACCATAAGAAAGGTTACAGAAGGAACAATATTCTCTGTGGCAGAGGCAAAGGTTGGTGAGGTATTGTCCAAACCCAAAATACAATCCCTGATTATATGTTATCCTGTGGGTACCAAAATCCAGTACTGTAAGACATATTTTGGGAATCATATATTCAACAATAACTTCTTTGTAAAAGATCTTACCCAACAAATCCGAGGAGGAAGAATTGTACCAAAATCTTAGTAGTTACTGGTGGCCTGTCTTTCCTATGTACACAAAGTTCAGAAAATCTCAAAGACTTAGAACACAAAAAAGATTTTTAACTTTCTCGTGCAATTGGAAAACTATTAACATGTAAAATGAAATACTTCACATAGGTGATATGTTAAAATAAAGCTCAACAACTTACTTCTCTAGAAAAAATGCAAAAGGAGCTAGTGCAAACAGCGTGAAGATATTCCTATAAAGAGGGAAAACTAGCTTGCTTACACCCATATTAAGTGTAGCTCTCAGGATGATATGGTTCCTTGCATAAGCAAACTGCCAGACAATCATGACCAAGTGCAGCCTAGTACTTTCAGGCACCATAACCATTCTCTTGGCAAGTGCTGAACCAAAATTCCAACAAAATATCTAATGTCAAAAGCATGCAAGCATAGGAACTATGTGAGAAGCAAAGCTATTATAGCTATATAACTTTTGTTGCCTTGGCCCCTCTTCCCTTGAACAGAGAGAGTCAGATAGACACAAGCTGTCAGTGAAACAATATTATAGATTTTTAGGCTTGTTAGTGCATTCACATGGATCTAGTTGGGCATACTTTTTTAAGTATGAAAACTATCATTTGATCATAAAATTTTAAGACAATCAGGAACTGATGAATTCAATTCTTTAACCATTATTCTAACTAGCCTGTCACCCCATTCATATGCATGGATATACTTAAAGATATACAATAAGATGCATAATATAAGTTTTATATATATATATATATATATATATATATATAATTTAAATATTATTCATAGTCATTTTTATATTTTGTTAACTCTTTAAAAAAATTTGTAAGGATATTATTAGGTATAAAATATAAATTATGCATTTTTTTAATTATTGTGAAGCACTTTTTTTTTTTTTATGATTCATTTATTCTAAACTCTTTGGGCTTTATACTTAATAACTCACTTAGATGAATATTTATGATGTGGTCCCACATTTGATTCTAAAATTAAAAAATAAAACTCTTTAAGAATAAATAATTTAAGACATATGGCACAAAATTGGAACTCTAATTTGGAATATTAATTTGAGTTTCTCTCAGTTTCTCTTATTATTGCATACTAGTATGTAACTCATGCTACTGCACAGGAATGGATATAATTTAATAAAACAATGGAAAAAAATTGCATTTTATTATTTAAGTGATACTATTGGTTTTTTTATTATTATTAATCATGAATTTGTTCATGTTTAAAAGGCTTAGTTAAGTCTAAATTCATGTTTAAATATTAAACAGGAATGGATATCAATTAATAAAACAATGAAAAAAAATATTGCATTTTATTATTTAAGTGATACTATTGGTTTTGTTTTTTTATTATTAATCATGAGTTTATTCATGTTTAAAAGGCTTAGTTAAGTCTAAATTTATATTATTAACCAGAAAATTTCATTAACAAAACTTAGCATTATATAATTTTTTTACAATTGTATGGATATACTTAAAAAATACACATTAAGATGTATAGTATAATTCTTATATATATAATGTAAATACTATTGATAAATAGTCATTCATTTATTTTGTTAAGTCTTTAAAAAATGTTGTAAGGATCATGTTAGGTAGATTTATTCATGTTTAAAAGGCTTAGTTAAGTCTAAATTTATATTATTAACCAGAAAATTTTGATTAACAAAACTTTGCATTATGTAATGTTTTTACAATTGCATGGATATACTGAAAATACACATTAAAATGCATAGTATAATTCTTACCGCACGGGAAATGGTTAATTGTAGTGATACTATTGGTCAATTTCTTTTTTGTCTTTTTGGGTTTATCACAAAGAGAATAGAATTAGATAAAACATTAAAAATATATATTGCATTTAACTACAAATTTTTGATAATCACAAGGATAAGGTTGATTACACTTTGAATTTTTCACAATCTATAATCATTGATTTTGGCAAACCATTAAGGAAATCATAATTGTAAAACTTTTGCAAAGCTTAACAAACAATTAACAATGGAACATAATATTGCATCTTATTATTTAAGTGATGCTATAATCAGAGTAAAAAAATACAATAAAAGAGACTAAAAGAAGCCTATGCACCAACTTAAACATTTCAAGGTCAATTGAGCATCTTTTGCATGTCACTACAAATTCTTCATAACCGTAAGGATAAGGTTCATCTCGGTTTCAATATCCCATTCCAATTTTGTGGCATGCTTGAAAGTTTGGAATTTTATACATGTCAGTTCCTGCAATAAGTAGTCAAAGCATTTTCGACATTTGACAAGCCAATGCTTCCCATGTTCACCATTAAAATTTCCTAAAGGTTATCAATGCCTTTATAATTTGACTCACAAAGTAGCATGATTCCATAAATATAAGGTGCAATAAAATTGCCACATGGAAGAGTATTTCAATTATTATTTTTCCTACAACGACTTCTTCATTCAAAAAAATATTGGTAGCTTTCCACTATCAGTAACGCATAAGGATTTTCTGCTTCATAACATGAATATTTAAGCTTTTTTCTTTGTCATGTAGTAGAGTTGGATGATTGAAATACGAAGTCAGCTCAATTTGTTGGATGACTAATTTATTTTCTGTTAACTTCTTGAAGCGTTTGCAACTAATTAAGACAAAGGAAAAAATTAAATTAATAGATTGAATTATTTATATAGAGGGAAATGAATAAGTTGATACAAATTGAAGAAATAGTTTTCTTACCTTAACTTAATGCTTCCTAAGAGTGTTGTCAAATCTTTGCCCACTTTTGAAAAGGTTTCAACCCATATGTCATTAGGAAGGTTTATAAAAGTTTTCATATTGTTGTTCTATTTGAAATAGTATTATAACATTTCATCTACTATTTATAATAAAATCATTTTTTAAGGTTCATAGTATGATATTAAATAACAATACATAATAATCACGTGTTTAAGAATTTTGAAATAATTATACATGAATTTGATGGTGAAATGGTTCAATTCAAATAGAATATTGTGTTGCAATTGGTTCTTAATGAATTTCATTGTTTCTATCGGTTAATATTAATACTTTACATTTAATGTTAGTGGTTAATTAGGTTCATTGAATTGCTGTTTTAGTCCCCTAACGATTCACAATATTAGAAAGTAGGCAATGATTCAGATCCTAGGAATATAACACAAACCATTTCGATGAATCAACAAAAACAAAAATCAATGTAAAACATAAAGGAATTGAATTTGCTTAGAAGAAAGGGAAAAAAGTCATAACATAGAGAAGAAAATTGATCAAACTTATCAATTATTACTTATTGAACCATACAATGGGAAGAATCCAGAAACAACTATCAGGAGAGATTCAGAATTGGGTTACTGCTTTCTTCAAATTTATATTTAAATATTGGTAAATTATTAATGAGTGAAAAGAAATGTGATTCATTTAAATCACTCAACATATTATGTATTCAATTTTAATTAGTATATATCTAGTCATTATGAGTTTAGTCATGGATGTTTATGTGTGATCTTATTATTATATGTTTAAAGTGACAAAAAAATGAAAAAGAAAATAAATACGAGTTATTATCATGTGATATGGTGAAACCTCCCATCGAATTTGACTCTTGTCATATTTTATAATTTGGAAAAAAAAAAATTATGAAAGACTTGTGGGGTTATTGTTCAATGTGACATGAATTATTAATTGATATGATATAATTCTTGTTATGTATAAGTTAGTATAACCTTGTTAGTTTTTGCTCAAATTGACAAAAATGAAATGAAAGAAAATAAGAAATCTAGTTTTTTACAATGCAACGTGGCAAACCTAATTAACTACTTTGTAACCATGTCATGGTCTAACTTAAAATATAACTACAAAAAAAATGGTGGAATTATTACTTAATTTGTAACGTTATAGTCCAACATGAAATAGAAAATAAAAATATATAAATAAATAAACTGAAAAAAGTTTTTTAGTTACCCATTTGATTTAAGGTTATCAGCAAATATAACAAATTAAGTTACTGTTACATTTTTATTAATTAACTATTTAAATACAATATGATTAGAATATATAATATTTACTTTATAATGATTATTTTTTATCATTAGACCAAGATATTAATGAATTAAAATAATTTATTTATTTATTTAATCGGGGCTTTCATGCACTAAGAAAATAATCTTTCTGAATATAGATCTTTTCTACAATTTTTTTAAAAAAATAATTGAATGGTTACAAAAATTATGAGAGATTTGAACTATGATTCAACTAATTCAGAAAAGGATGCTATCCATTGAGTTACAAAATACTCCTGGCTTATCTTAAACTTATAAATTATGCTCCATCTAATGACTATGCTTTTGAATTTCATATTTGATTTGTCTTCTTTTCAATATTTACAAAATACTCCGGCCTTATCTTAAAATTAAAAATTATATTTCGTCTAATGACTATGCCTTTGGTAAGGAAATCAGTAGTTCTAAAGACTCAGTTTGTTGGCAACAAAGTTTCTAATATTATGACAATCTCCTGTGAAGGAAAAAAGCACAGCAAATAAGGACATAAACTGTGAAAACATAAACAACCTTTGTCAAGACAATAAGCTGTTTACAGCATATACTATTACGCAATCAGGGGAAACCTGATTAACATAGGCAAACAAAAAAAACTTTTATAATTAAAGAATAAAAATTGTTCACAAAAAGGACGGAAACAATAGGCAGATGAAAGAAAGGAGTAATCAAACCTTAAGAATGATTGGAATTCGTTTTGCAGACCATAAACTAGGACTAATAAAATTCTAAGTTTCCTTGCAACTTATTATGAAACATAAACATGCAACATCAATGATAGGAAAATAAAAAAAAAAATTATAATTAAACAATCAATTATTCACAAAAACAAATGAAAGTATAGGCAAATGAAAGAAAGACATAATCAAACCTTAGGAAGCATAAACTAGGACCATTAAAATTGTGAGTACAATCCAAATCTATCGAAAACTTTTTCTTATATAAGATACAGAAATACCCAAATACATGCATCATTGATACCGAGAGATTCTTATCAAATTCCATAGAATTCATTGAACAATAGGGGAGCTGTATATGAAGGTTATTATTGGAGAAGGGAAGATGAACCTTGAAATACGCAAGTGTTAAAAAAAAAAAGTACAATAAAATCACAACTGATCCACTTAAATTTAGACAAATGTAATCACATGAATCTTGACATATGGCACAAAATTAGGATTCTAATTTAGAATTGCAATTGAAATTTCTCTCTACTTCACCTATTATATATATATATATATAGAATGACCGATAATCTTGTAGAACGTTGTGCACTAGCATAACGAATATAAAAGATGACGTTGCAAATTAAAATAAATAAATTATACTAGCCATGCGCCTCAGTTAAGACAAGTGGTATACATGAATGGTTTTATCCATTTTCATTTCTTAGAACATTCACAACAGTGGAGCTAAAAATTTAGCTTTTTTACCTACTCACTTTACAAAACATGCTATAGCAATGGATCTATTTTAGCTTTCAATACAATAAAATAATATATCTGCTACAATAAAATAATATATTCACTACAATAAAATAATATATCCACTACAATAAACAACAATCATAACCACCCGCAACCGCTACAGCTACCGCTGCCACCACCGCCGCCGACTCTTTTACCGCCACCGCAATTGCTACCGCCACCACTACTGCCACCACCGATACCGCCACAGCAATCACAATCTCAACAATTATATTTTTTAACAAAAAGTGTTACATTCACAATATTTTTTGCAATACTTTCGCAAGAATCATAACAAAATCTTATATGGAAAGTTGCTATTAGTTCTAATTTGAACCCACCACTGAAATTATATTTTTACTTATTAATATTAGCTAATTACTTAAAATTTATTGTGAAAATATTGTAGTAGTATTTTTAAATTTCTTCTTCTTTGCCTTTCTACCATTCATATGTTTCCCTTTTTTTTTTTTTTTCTCTTGCATTTTGTCCACCACACACGTTTTCTTCCATCTTCTCCCTTTTTTTTTTCTTTACTTTCCCCTTTCTCCTGACTCTCCCTCACGCCTTCTTTCTCCAGCTCTCATTTTCTACTCTCTTTTTTTTTTCTTTTTCTTTTTCTTTTTCTACTTGATTCCATAAATTCGACGGTGGCTGAGCTTTGGGTTCGTGGGTTTGCTCATCGGTGGGTTTTTTTTGGTGGTGGGTTTGCTCATCGGTGGGGTTTTTTTTTTTTTTTCCTATTTTTGAGATGGGTTTGGTGATTGGTGGTAGTGGGTTGATGGTGTTGGTTTTGGTTTTGGTTTTGGTTTTGGTCGTGTTGATGGTGGTGTGGATTTAATGGGTTTTGGGGTTGCTTTAGTTGTTGTTGGTGGTGGTTCATGGTGCATTTATGGGTTTAGTGGTGGTGGATTTATGGGTTTTTGTGTGTTGGAGGTGGTGGTGGTGTGTGTATGGTGTTGGAGAGGTTGCTGATTTTTGTTTTTTTTTTTTTTTTTTTTTGTGATTGTTGGGGTGTGTGTGGTGGTGAGGTGATGGGTAGCTGAGCTCCTCTTTCTCGTGTGGTGGTTCGGTGACGGGCCGGCGGCGGTGAGCTTAAGAGAGTGAGCTTGAGAGAGTTTTGAGAGAGTTGAGAGCTTTAGGGAGAAGAGCTGAGAGTGACTGAGAGACAAAGAGAAAGAGAGAGAGAGAGAGGCGTGAATAAAAGTAATTGAGCTCCTCAATTATTTTAATCGGGAGCTGAATAGAAAATTATTTATTTCTTTTAGCTTTGAGCTATAGTGCTCATGTATAGATACATGAGCACTGTAGCAATTATGCTAAAAATTTTAGCTATACCTCCACTACTGCAAGAGTATTTTTTGTGTTTTGGTGGAGCTAAAATAGCTATATAGCTATTTAGCTCCACTGCTGCAAGTGCTCTTAGTGGCCTATTGTAAGAAAATTTCTTCCAAACTAATTGAGAGGAAATCTTTATTTTTGACTAAGTAGTGAGTTGTGGTTAGGAATTCAATAGTTATTAAGAACATATCTGGCAGCCACGTTAAAACAAAATTATTTTATTTCTTCTTCGTAATGGTAGGTTGGATTGCTAAAAAGTGACAGTGAATAGAAAGCATCTTACTAATGCTAATTTAACATCAATGATTACAATAATTAGGCAAAAAGCAACACTTCTCTAGACAATGACGTAAATGCCCTCTTGATATTGAGGACAAAATGAATAATTTGGATATGACAAAATGACAGCATCTAATAACTTGCCAAAATGAAAAATAATAACAAGTGAACAGCGTGTGTTGGTCTCCTCCATCTCAGACAGAGTAGAAAGCAAACTTCAATGGTACGGTTTTCACAGAATTATCATTGGCAGGGATTGAAGTAGTGATTAGTGTTAGGACATATGTGTTTCAAGTTGTTTTGAACATATGTCATTCTTTTATGTAATTGGCTTATCCTTTGACAAAACGCACTCAACTTGTATTTGGGTAGCTCTAGGATGATTTTAATACTTCAAGAAATAAGGTTTCAAAATCAAGTGTTAAAGCCATGCAAGTTGTCCAAGATTCAAGTTGAAGAAGTGTCAGATTTTAAAACTCGACACCTAGCTCAACAACTGCATCTATCGAGTTTTAAGAAGTTGTTCAGCCCTGAGGCTCAACAGCTACTCGACAGCACCTCAACACCTTTAGCTGTCGAGATTTAAGAAAAACATATTCTAAGTTCTGTTTTGATTCCAATCCGTACATATGTCTTTGAGACTTCTTTTCTTCCAATCCTAGACATATAAAAGGATTATTTTAAAGGCCGTCATAGAGTACGCAAGTTGCACAAGCATTGAGAAACTTTTGTTCAAGCAATTTGTGACCTGAGACAAAGTTCTTGCCCTAGTTCATCTTTCTTGTGAAGAAGTTGCTATGTAATGTGCACCGTAGGGTTTTGTAACCAAGTATCTTCTTGATCTTCATCGTGTGGATGAATTGAAGAATTTTGCAGCCAACAACTTTCTCTAGTTGGTGATTGAAATCGCGTACTGGGATCCGCGCAATTAGTTAGTCACGTACTTAGGAGCCGTGCATCAAAAGGAGAAACTGTCACTACAGAACAAGTCCAATCGGGTATTGGGGTAAGGGTTCAACTGTAGGTTGGTAAGGTACTTGGGATTCCTTTACTTGCAACCGCTTGTTGTGATAATAGTGGAGTTTCAGGAGTGGTGATCTTAAAATCACCTGGTGGGGTTTTTAGTTTTCCCCATTTGTAAACAAATCACCGTGTTATTTATTTTTCGCTGCATACTTTAGTTTATTAGTGATTTGTTTGTGCTACCATGCTATTTTCATGATAATTTGATTAATTAATAACTTGGCTAATTGATCAACTTAATTCATCACAAAGCGGTCAACGCGTTTGTGGCCTATCAAATGGTATCAAAGCAGGCACACTCTGATTAGAGTTTAATCCTTGTGTGTGATCCATTGATCCCAGTTTGTCATAGATAGAGGTCATTCTCTTATTACACCTCCACTATTTGATGGTACTAACTATGCATACTGGAAAGTACGCATGAGAGCTTTCTTGTAATCACTAGATGAGAAAGTGTGGCAAGCTGTGGAGATAGGTTGGACCAAGCCTACAAAAGCGCAGGCCGATTGGGATGATGCCGAGATCAAGGCGGCTAATTTCAACAGCAGAGCATTGAATGCCCTATTCAGTGCGATCACTAATGAGCAGTTCAAGAAGATTTCCTCTATAGAAACTGTTAAGGAAGCATGGACCATTTTTTAGACAACCTATGAGGGAAGGCTGTCAAGGATTCGAAGCTACAGAGGCTCATTACAAGCTTCAAAGAAATTAAGATGGAGGATAATGAGTCATTCGATGAGTTCTATGCTAAGCTCAAAGACATAGTGATCTCAACTTTCAATCTTGGGGAAACCATTCCTGAAACCAAGATTGTAAGAAAAGTGTTCAGATCTCTGCCCGAGAGATTCCATGCCAAGATCACAACGATAGAGGAATCAAAGGATATTAACAAGATTCCTCTGACAAAGCTGTTGGTATTCTGTAAACCTACGAGCTAAGATTGACAAGAATGGGCAAGTCAAGTAAAGCAAAGAGCATGGCATTAAAGGCCAAGAGTAGTGATACAGATGAGTCTTCAAAAGATGAAGATTCTAAGATGAAGTCCTACATCACCAAGCAATTCAAGAAATTCATGAAAAATGCAAATGGAAAGGGCTTTGACAAGGACTGTAGGCAATCCAATTCTTCTTAGTTCAAGAGCCAAGATAAAGGGAAGAAGGATACTAGGGATGGCAGTCAGTACACTGTTCCCTCTGGACCTAAGTGCTTCGGGTGTCAAGGCTTCGGTCACATGAAATAAGAGTGTCCCACATATCTCAAGAGCATTAGGAAGAGCAAGGCACTTGCTGCTACCTTGAGCGACACTGAGCCTGAGGATGATCCCGACAATGATGATGACGAAATTTTGAATGCCTTCACTGCCACTGTCAATCCTACTGAAGGGATTGTTGAAGATGTAAATGAAGAAAAATAGTTGGTGGATGCTAAGTTTGAAACGATGGAAGATTAAGATGATATCTATACTGCCTATGAGAAACTGTACAAGCTTTTTGAGAAGCATGAGAAACTTTATAGGCTAGCCACCAAGATGCTCAGTGACGTGAAACTTGGCCGTGAGGAGCTTTCCATTAAGTTTGATGAAGCAAATCAGACAATTGGGGCACTGAGATTCGAAAACAATTTCCTAGCTGAGAAGACCAAGAAGCTTGAAGAAAAACTATTTCAAGTTAGAGCTCAATTGGAGAGGACATCAAGTGCGAAGCTGGATGAGATGCTCAGCATTCAGAAATCTGCTTCTGATCAAACATGATTGGGGTATGAATTCTCTTTCTCTAATACTCCTTTTACTAGTACTATTGTTTTTGTTCCTCCTGCTAATAACATTAAAATTGAGAAAAATGATGATAAAACTGAATTAACTAGTGAGAACTTAGACAAGGGTAAGTCCATCTTAGGAGCACCCTCTAAGCTTGAGAAGAAGGAAACTAAAAACCCTAGGACTAAGAAGGCTAACTCTAAAAAACCTAAACAGAAGAAGCAGTATCTCTGTCATCATTGTGGTATTGCTGGTCATACTCAACCAAATTGCTATAAGTGGTTAGCCATTCAATAGAGCAATGGCATGATAGCATCTGGGAACCAAAATCAGCTTCAAACCTCTCTTGCTCTTCTTGGAGATCTTCTCAAAACCCTCATGTTCCTTTCGAACTTGAACGATTTCAATCCTTCCCCCTCATCATTGGTTCAAGGTTTTGCAAAAAGGAAAGGTTCTTCCAATGTGTGGAAGGAAAAGAGTTCCAAGTGATTTATTCACGTTTTCTTTCTCTCCCCCCTTCTTGTTTTCGTTTTTGCATTACCTGTGTGTGTTGCTTTACTGTTTTGAGTCCATATAGTTTTATGCATTTTTTTTTGTTTAACATGTTTTTGTTTATTTGTTTTCAGTTTTTGTTTTTGTTTTTTTCAAATAAAAATATAAAAAAATTGAAAAATACAAAAACAGTGTGTGTTTATGTACATTGGTTCTTGTGAACCTTACAATGGTCATTGAAACAGAATTTTCTAAATTTTATATCTCTTGTAACTTAGATGAGTATTCTTATGCACAACTAAGTAAGTGAGTTTTATGACTCTTTGTTTATGATGAATAAGATTAAGCGATCTCTTGTACTTAACACTCGTATCACTTTTTTTGACGAGTAGGACTAGAAAATCCTATGAGAAAGGCATAAATAACCATCTCACCACTGTTACCCGTCAATCATGAAATGACATTTGTATGCTTCGGCATAACAAAAGTGCAATGTCAAAAAACTTAACATAATTGAGTTTTTCTTTTCTCTCTTATATACCCATGCATGATATGCTTAATAAAAGAAAATATGCAAAGAAAATCAAAGGCAAAAATATCAAAATGCTTTAAAATATGATTGCAAGCATGTTTTCTAGGAAATGTGGGAGTTATAGGATGTACCTCGAAGGTGATAGTCCCCATTAAATAGTTATGATCATGTGTGAGTTAAAAAATTTTCTCATATCTCAAATCATCATAACTTTGAGACACTTATGCAATCTTGCGATATTTTTCACACATAATACACAATATTCTTTGCTACTTTTGATACATGTACAGGTACAATGTGATTTAGCCATCACAAGGTTTACATGCGTTAATAAATGCTCACTAAACTGTCTTAACTTATTTTTGAAATATAAAATTGGTTAGACTTGTTTAGTGTGTGTGTGTGTGTGTTTTGGGATCCATGTGCTTAATATTTTTGTTGAAAGATGTTTTTGAGAGCTTAATTTGTTGATTGGATCATTGATTAAGTTGCATGCATGATTGCATTCATATTTATATTTTTCTCTTCTCGAAAAACTGCTTTAAAAGCTGGCTCGACACCTACTCGATACCTGGCTGTCTATCAAGCTTCTCAACTTTTTCTTATCGCAATCTTAATAGCTTCTCGACACCTAGTGAATCGATCAAGGAAGTTTCTGTCCTCTCGATAGCTTCTCGACAACTGATGGATCGATCGAGATTCTTTTTGTGTATGATCCTTGATCCTCGATACCTTCTCAATAGCTGTATCTGTCGACGTTGTTTTTCTCGACACCTACCTCGACAGATGGCTCGACACCTCTCAATACCTACATCTGTCGAGAATTACTGGACCACTATATACAGGCTCTATGCGATCCGGTTCTCATTTCTCTCGATCTCTCTCTCGATAGCTTTGAGTTTTCTCCTCTCAAACCTCTCTCTCTCACTCCAAACCTCTACCCAAGGTTTCTTCAAGTTTTTTTTGGCTTTCCTTCTCTTGATAAGCTTCTAATCTCCTTCATTTACATGCATTTCATGTTTTGAAACCTAGGTTTTGGGGTTTTTGAAAAATTTTGGAGTCTTTCAAAATTGATGAGTTTTTGTTGCAATTTTTGGGATGGGTTTTGTAGATTTAACCTTAAAAACTCCATTCATTGCATCACATTAGCATTCTAACAATATATTCATGCATTTAGATGTGTGCAAACTTGTTGTGTGCTGATTGGTTTGGATTGGGCTGAGCCCATGATGTTTTTCATGTTGCATGTCACATGCTCATGCATTCCCATGCATACGTTCCTTCTTTTCAATATACTTGTATTGTCTTTGGAATTTTTCTAAGTGTTTCTATCTTTCCCCCTCTCTTTCTGTTTACATTAGTAGTGTCTATGACACCAAAACGTAAGTCCATTCCGTCCCAGAACCCTCTTCGTTCTAGGACATCTTCGTCTTCTGATCTTACTCCTTCATCTATTCGGTTCCATGATGAGAATGCCCAAAAGGACTTCTCGGAGAACTTTTCTAAACGAGGTGTTTATTCGGAACGCCAAGTTATTCTGGCAGACTTTGCCGACACCGACTTACCCGATGTCATTCACAGTTGGGGTTGGGAGTCACTGTGTGACGTTCCGGTTACTTGTCCTTCCATGCTGATATAGGAGTTTTACTCCAACATGCATGGAATTGATTCTTTAGTACCTCTCTTTCATTCGTGTTCGAGGTACGCACATAGTAGTCACACCGAAGTTGGTTTCCGATGTGCTTCATATTTCGAGGGTTGCACATCCTAACTACCCCAGTTGTGAGTATCTACAGACTATGTCCAAAGACAAGATGATGTCTGTTTTTTGTGAGTGCCCTTCTGATTGGGGTGAACGTCAGTTTACACCATGTCGACCTTTTGCTAAAGGTCCTCGTTTCATAAACATGGTGATGACATTTGTTCTGCACCCACTCTCTCACTACAACTCCATCACAGAGCATCGTGCTCGGTTTTTGTTGTCTCTTCTAAAGCATCTCACTATAGATTTTCTTTCACACTTCATTTTCTCTATCATAGATGTCTATAGGGATACGGCTACCTATGATAAGCTCATCTTTCCTTCTGCTATCACGAGGATTTTACGTCATTTCTCCATCCCTTTTCTTATGTCCGACCCCTTCCATGTCATGGTTGCCATAGACGCCGCTACCGTAAAACGTAGTGAGGCGCAGTTTAGGTCACGACAGATGGATTCAGTAGCTCTTTCCTCCCGTCCAGTTCCATCTAGATCTGCTCGAGCCACATGTGCTCCCTCCTCTTCCTCGAGCGATGTGTCACTAGAAGACATCATGGCGCAGCTTCAGTGCATGGATGCTTGCTTCGATACGCTTTCTACGGAGTTGTATCAGGTGAATGTTCATGTTGGTCGCATTGCTCGGTGACAGGCGACCATGGGCGGTTTTGCTCCTGAGGCTTCTCCTCCACCACCTCCTGTGGCTTCTAAGTCTGAGGATGATGATGGTGATGACGATGATGCTTCGGATGATGATGACGATGATACTTCAGATGATGATGATGGAGATGCTAGCTCTACCAATGAGATGTCTACTTGACACTATACCCTTTGTCATTTGTGACAAAAAGGGAGAGTAGTTTTGAGTTATGAGAGTAGTCATACTTAGGGGGAGAGCTTGTATAAGACATTTTTTATAGGGGGAGTGTTCGCGTAAAATAATCTGCAAGCGCACAGAATCGTAACCAGTAGTAAAGAGTTTTTAGAAAACGAATGTCGAACCCACAGGGATTAACTATGTTATTGAATACCGAAATTCACTAAATCAATTACTATTTGAAAAATTGAAAATAAATGGAATGTTCTACTATCTGAATTAAAGTAAACTATTTAATAAAAATAAATCTACGAATAAAAGATTAACAAAATGCAAAAATCTAAAAGTGTGAAAATATGATAAGAATAGATCTAGAGCGGTTGATTTCACCTAACAAATCTCACACAATTTATTCTTCCTAATTATTAAATTCTAATAATTTTCCGTTGATGATTAAAAATTCCTTAAGTATTCAATATCTTCTCTCGAATAATATCAAAAATATCTTCAACTAACAATTCCATATCTCTATGTGAATTTAATTAATTGGAGACTCATTACGTACTTTAAATTTTCTGAAAAATCACACTAATCGCGGTAAAGCATCTCTACTTTAGCTCAACTAATGATGTTTAATTCTAGAACTAAAATAACAAATCACCTCTCAGTCTCATTGTAATTCAATTGATCAAACAATAATTCGTAAAGAAAATAGTAAGCATTAAGAATAAGAATTAAACACTTAATCATGGAAACATTAAAAATAAAATTACTCAAAAAATAAATTGTGTGTTCATTGCTAGACTACATCAACGCTCTAGAAAATAAATTTAGTTCATAATAAAGTTGAAAAGAAAACAAAAAAAAAAACTTATGTCTTTCATCTAAATTGGTTGATCAACATGAAGCTCTCGCCTTTGTCCTCAAATCCTTCTCTTCATAATGACTCCCAAAACAAGTTCTTCTATGCAGTGCCCTTTTCCTCCCAAGGTTTTTTTTTTCTTTTTTTTTGAAAAGCCTTTAAATAGGTCAAGGAGCCCTACTCCTGTTCGGAGAAAATCCCAAATTTTTAGGCTTCACTTAACCGATGATTTTGGCCCATTTAACTTTAGAATTTGGACTTTTGGCAAACTAAAAAGTTGTAGCCCTTTAAGTTAACTTTCTAGCCCGACTTAAATCATCTCGATTGAATATTTAAGTCAAAAGTTATGCCAAAAATACTACTGATGCGCAGGCTGAAATCCTAATCCGAATTGGACTTAGATTTGGTGCAAATTTCTTTGATTCCTTGTTCCACTTGGACTTGAATTTAATTGGCTTAGTCTTCTCTTGAATTCATGCTGGGCTGGATGTAAGTTGGCTTAATTCAATTGGCTTAATCCCACTTTGCATGTAAAGCTCTTATTACCCTCAACACAAAGATATTATATAATCAATAACAAAATAACATAAAAGTAAGACTAAATATGTAGATATGTGAGTACTTTATTATATATATTTCATGCACATCAGGGAGTGTTGTTGCTTTGAAGGATGGACTATATGTATCTTAGTGTCGCTTATATGTATCTTTTTTTTTTTTTTCTTTCTTTTTGGAGATACATTGTTCTTGTACCTTAGGTCTTGTGACCATTGTTTACATACATTGTGCTTATCGTTGTTATATATATGTGATGATGTATGTTTCATTCACCTACCTCTACATGTGTTGTTTATTTTCTTTCTTTATACACATGCTTCTTATAATTTTGTGCAATCTATTATTTCTGCTTCACACAAAGATGCCTTGATGTGTTTTGTTTAAAGTGTTTTAGAAATACAGGTTGTCAAAGTCTACTTGCCATAAACTCTTTTCTTGTAAAATTTTTCAAGAGTTTATGTTAAGATAGATTTTATTGTATTCAACAAGTGAATATGAGTTGAGTGATTTATGACTTCTCTCATATGTACATTTGTTTGTTGTGATTTTGTCACAGATTGCCAAAGGGGGAGATTATTAGAACATATGTGTTTCAAGTTGTTTTGAACATATGTCATTCTTTTATATAATTGGCTTATCCTTTGACAAAACGCACTCAGCTTGTATTTGGGTAGCTCTAGGATGATTTTAATACTTCAAGAAACAAGGATTCAAGATCAAGTGTTAAAGCCATGCAAGTTATCCAAGATTCAAGTTGAAGAAGTGTCAGATTTTAAAACTCAACAGCTGCATCTATCGAGCTTTAAGAAATTGTTCAACCCTGAGACTCGACAACTACTTAATAGCATCTCGACACCTCTAGCTGTCAAGAATTAAGAAAAATAGATTCTAGGTTCAGCTTTGATTCCAATCCGTACATATGTCTTTGGGACTTCTTTTCTTCTAACCCTAAACATAAAAAAGGATTATTTTAAGGGCCGTCATAGAGTACGTAAGTTGCACAAGCATTGAGAAACTTTTGTTTAAGCAATTTGTGACTTGAGACAAAGTTCTTGCCCTAGTTCATCTTTTGTGTGAAGAAGTTGCTATGTAATGTGCACCGTAGGGTTTTGTAACAAAGTATCTTCTTAATCTTCATCGTGTGGATGAATTGAAGAATTTTCAGCCAACAACTTTCTCTAATTGGTGATTGAAGTCGCGTACTAAGATCTGCACAATTGGTTAGTCACGTACTTGGGAGCCGTGCATAAAAAGGAGAAATTGTCACTACAAAACAAGTCCAATCGGGTATTGGGGTAAAGGTTCAACTGTAGGTTGGTAAAGTACTTAGGATTCCTTTACTTGTAACCGCTTGTTGTGATAATAGTGGAATTTCGAGAGTGGTGACCTTATAATTACCCGGTGGGGTTTTTGCCGTGTAGGTTTTCCCAATTCGTAAACAAATCACCGTGTTATTTATTTTCTGCTGCATACTTTAGTTTATTGGTGATTTGTTTGTGCTACCACGCTATTTGCATTATAATTTGATTAATTAATAACTTGGCTAATTAACCAACTTAATTCATCACAAAAGGGTCAACGCGTTTGTGGCTTATCAATTAGAGACACTAACGGCCTCATCATAGCAGCAGTCCTCCCCCCACTAAAAATCACTATGTATTGGATACATGAGTCCTCCCTCTCACATGAAGGTGAACCCCCACATGGGAGAAGACTCAAGCACTCGATGCATGATATACCTCATCCTCCTCCCACTCTATGTAGACTATATGAAAAGGTTCAATTAGTGTATAAAACACCAATGAACGTTTAGACCCCCAATTTAAACTTAACCGATACAAGCTTATACTCAAACAATAGATATGCGGAATGATAAGTACAAGCAATACCCAAAACAATAAACAACTCTAAATCTTAATTAATCACAACACAACAGCAATTAATATATAAGAGTAAGGGAAGAAAAATGCAAACACAAAGATCACACGACGATGTGTTATCAAAGAGAAAACCGAAGTACTTGGCGAAAAACCTCTCTGCCCCCCTCCAAGTAGTTAAATAATCCACTAAAGAATGAAGTTGGGATACATGAATAGCAATAGACCCTCCAAGCCTAATTTACACAGTGCACCTAAGCCCTCTAAGCTTCTTGCTCTAACAGAGTTACTCTGAATTTTGTCTTCTCTAGCTTACCAGATCCTGCAATAAGTCCATTGTATCAACCAAAACAAATTGGTCCTCTCTGAACTGCTTCCCAAGCATCAAAATACCTCCTCACTGATATGGGTATGGTGAGAAAAGGATTTGGCAAATAAACCTCTCAAGAGTATGTCAATAGAGAGGGTAAGAGTAGAGGAGTTTGAAGAATCAAAAGATTAAGATTGTAAATGAGTCAATCTTGTTTTTCTCTAGGGTTTCTCTCTCAAAATTCTCTTTAGAAGCTCTCTACATTTCGTGGGTATAAGGGTATTTATAGTAGGGTACGTGAGGAATGTGAAAAGGCAAATTTCATCCAAACGGGGCATTCTGGTGACTCGGCCTCTCGACTGGAACTAGTCATGAGTCTGAGTCACGAGATAACTGTCTGGTCAGACTATACTTTTTGTCCTGTAGTGCTCCAGCTATCGTGACCCTTCAGCTCCCTGCATGCTTCACACGTGTGTCACTTTGGTGACTTGCCAGTTGTGAGCTAGTCGTGAGATCCAATCACGAGACTCCTTTGAGTGCACATATCTCGAGTTTTATTCACACTCTTTCACACACAACTCTTACATAATTCCCAGCTAAATATAGGGTATCTAATTGCTAAAATACAAGCAAACTTGGCACGAAATAAAGCCAACACATGGTTTATTAAATTCAACCTTACAATCTCCCCCTTTTGCTATTCCATGATAAAACACCTTAAAACAGACCCTAGACTTAAACGTGAGTTTGGAAACAATGACTACAATGATCACATAGGAGAGCAAATGATCATCTGGACATGCATTCAATGAAGCACAATAGCATAAGGATGTATGCATGTCCAACACATAACCGATACAAAAACACTAAGTTATTTGTATCAAGGATACAAGATCCAACTAAGGGCACAAGAGTGGAGTACTAAAGAAAATGCATACATAATCTAAAAGTACTACATAGCTACAAAGCAAAGGTACAAAATAAAACATAGTCTAAATAGCTAAAACATTCACGCCTTCATAACACATCATAGTCAAGTATTAATAAGAACAAGTACTAAAGTCATAGAATAATTAAAACCAAACCAAAGTACTTAAATAAGTGCTATGAGAACCCATAATTAAAACTAACGTACACTTAAACCATAAAGACTATAAAGACTTCTAAAAGTTTTCCCCTCAAGATAAGACTCCCCCTCAAGAGCTATTCCATACTACTTCCCCTTTTTTACCAGAATGGACAAAGGGCTAAGGTTGGTCTGTGAAACTATCAAACTTGGCTATAAGCAAGTTAATTTAATCTTGAATGGCAGTCAGCCTGTTGGAGTGCTCAATTTGGACTTCTCTTAAGCTGTCAATCCGTTCAAGAATGATCTGGAAAGCATCTTAAGGGGTTGCTGAAGATGAAGCTCTGCTCCTTTTACCACAACTCCTAGAAGTTAATGGTTGTCCTTTTGCTTCAGTTTTGGTGTCCATAGGCTCTCCATGTGCAAGATCAACCTCTTCTTCATCGCCAGGAAAACAAACTTTGATCCTTTCGATAGTTAGAGCATTGATAGCCAGAGGAGTAGACATGACACTGATATATTAGGGAGTTTCCACACCTTTTGCATGAATGATTCTCATGATCAGACTAGGGAAGATGAGTTTTGCCCATGAGGATGTCCTTGTTTCATCGGCAATGATGTTGAATGCATGAGCACTGATGTCAATATAGATGTTCTCATGAAGCTCCATGAGGAAGATGGCTGTAGCATTGTTGACGGTGGTCATCTTTTTCACTGGATATAGATTGAATATCATGATGTATGTGAGATATCGTAAATCCGGTGGGTAAGCAGATGTGTTAAGGCATCGCCCTTCTCAAACTCCACCAATATGGGATTGAACTACTTCCATGAATAGCATCCTGTCCTTAAAGTGAGTAAAGTCATGCTCCACTTCTCCCAATTCAAGAACCTCATCAATATCCTCCACTTCAAGGGTGAATTCATGGCCTCTAACCCAACATTCTATGGCATCATCTTGTGCTATGGCATTGGCGTAGAATTCCCGAATTAGTGGTTCACACACCACTAGGAGATCACCAAGAACCTTTCCCAACCTCTCTCTTAAAAGTAGCTTGGAATGAAAGTATCCTTAAGATCAACTAGATCCACAAACCGCTCTTATATGATTGGAACCTTTTCAAATTGCCAATTGTATCGCTCAAAGTGTTGTGTGGAGCAAAAGCGAGTATTTTCCATTTTCTTCCTCTTGTCAACACGTTGTGCAGTTGTTTTCTTCTTCGGAGTCATCTATAAAAAATAGAGCAGCAAATACCACAAAACAGAACACAAAATATGATAACAAATTGAATTAGTAACAAGTTAGTATCAACGTAATGGAAAATGAATTAAAATCCTAAAGACAAATATATACAGGGGCATTCACATCAAATTGACATGTGACAACATGTATCATCAAAACATGATAGAATCATGACAATAAGCACTCAAACATGTGAAAATATGTGTGTGTGCATGCATCAAATGCAAAAGTGTGCAAACTAAGGCAAAGTGGAAAATCACATAATCATATGAAGTTTCAAGATTAAAGAAACTTGATTATCCCTACACCTTTGTATTCCATGGAATCTAAAGAAACACACAAAAACATCTAAGAGACATTTTATCATGAACATGATATGCACAACACAGCACAAGCATGGTAAAATGCACAACAATGAAGAACAAACATGGAAAACATGTTGAATAGGCATTATACTAACAAGATCAACAAAACCCATATGACAAACTCAACAAAACATCATTAAAACCATATTCAAACATCATATTTTCAAATCTCATCACAAACACAAAATTCAAGAAATCTAGGGCTAGAAACATGAAATACTTTTGAAATAAAAGAAAACGCATTCCTTTTCTTGAAGAGTGATGAAATATTATGAAGAAAATGGTGGTTTTGGAAGAGGGGAAGGCGGACAAGACAATATAGATGAATGTGATGCGAGGAAAAACTGAATTTTTTTTTTTAAAATGGTCATTGATTTAACCCTATTTGTGCAAAACACGTTTTTTTCACAACTGGAATGAGTTGCAAGCAAGTCGCCAAGTCAAGTCGCCAAAATCCTGTAACACAAATTTTGAAAAATTTGTTTTAGTGTTGTTCACGACTGAGATGTCCACTTGCAAGCAAGTCGCGAGAGGACCCTCAAAACCTTCTAAGTAAGCTCATGACTAGAGCTTCACTTGCGAACATTCCAAAAACCCAGACTTTTTGAAAAATTTTAAGTTTTTTTCGCGACTAGGGGACAGACTCGCCAAAGAATCGCGAGAGCTTCTGAGTAAGCTCGCGACTTGCTTGACCCGCGAGTGAGTCGCCAAAACAAAGTAGATTTTTTGGATTTTTCAATTTAAAAAAAAAAAAACAAAATACTTTCCAATGAATAAGGCATTCATTCAATTTGACGACTTAGTCTAATGTGAAAAAATTCAACCAAGGCATTTTGGACCAATCTCAATAATAGAAATATGCATACATGACCTCCCGCAAAACTTGATTACATAACTTTGAAACTTTTCATTTGGCTCCTTTACAATTCATAACATTTGATCATTTTTTATCTTTAAATATCTTTTTGATATCGATGTTTGAAATTTTTGATATTTCAATTTGATGAACAAACTTTCGGCCTTTTGAGCATTATACATTTTTCATTACAAGTCGTTTTCCCTTTTTCCTAGTCAAATACCGGTATGTGTAACAGCTTTTGCAGCTCATTATCTCTTTTCGAGATTGACATTGGTTGAGCTCTGACATTGGTTGAGCTCTATTAAGCAAAAATATAAAAGAGTGGGAAGATATATAGACATAAGTCTATGCATGCCTCAAGATCAATAAAACCATTGACTAATCATTCATGACAAGTTTGAAGATCTATTTACAACAGTCACATATATGTCAAGATTTCTCCCACAATGATATGAGTGCAATGAAAAACAAGCTATGCTCGAAGATGCACAAAGCCATTTGTACGAAGGTACAAGCAAAATATGTGTGTAACAAAACACAATAATGCCGATCAAACTTTTTGAATTTTCTATTTTTTATGTGTTTTTAGATTTTTGACACAAAAACAGGTAAAGATTGATCAAAAGGAAACAAACACTCAAAGCATTTAAAAACAACAAACAAAATAGTAAAGACATGCTAGAACGATAAAAAAAAAAAAAAAAAACACACAACCAAACAATGTCACATCATGTAGGAAGTATTAATGCATGGATATGTTGTAATGCTTATGCATGTGTACCCTTCTTCACCCACATGACACATGTGTTCGGGGTGATATCCATAAAGGATTGGGTACTATTGTTGCGACTTTCAAACCTTCTAGTGAAGCTTGGTAAACAAGAGATGATGGTATCAATCATCTTCATCACATCCCTCAATTCGGGATCAACTTTTTAACCTTTTTGTTGCATGGCAGTCCCATTCCCTAAGCCATTTCTTGGTCCTCTTGGTCTTTGAGCACTTGCATCTTCAATGCTTAAAGCTTATGGCAATTAAGTTTGGTGTGTCCTTGAATTCCACAATGATGGCAGAAATGTTGAGTTTGTGGACCTTTTTGCGACCTTGAAAGGAATTTCCCTTTGGCCTTGGGTTTGACTACCAATTGGTTAGGGGGCTTTGCCAAAACCCGTTGAGCAGTCACATTCCGCTTTTTTTCAGTCTTCACTTTCTCAACAATAGGGGTTGTTATCATTGGTTCCTTTGCTTTCACAAACTTCATTTCCTTGGACACATTGGCACTTGAACTACTCTCTCCGGTGTATCTTAATCCGCTTTTGTTAGAGAATGGCTTTTGATGAGCAATCACTTCATCAAGCTTCTTGGAGGCAACTTGTTCCACTTTAGCATTAGCTTGAATCACATCAAGCTCAAGGAACTTGATCTTGGAATAGGCTTGGGTTTGTTCTCCGTTTAGTGCCTTAACCTCACATTTAGTCTCCTTATACCGCACTAAAAGACTTTTGTAATCTTGCTCGGCTCTCTTCATTTTCTTAATGGCTACTCTAGCCACTCTTGTATATTCACCGGACTTCTCAATAAGGGAATTGTAGGATTCTTGCAATCACATTGTTCCTTCATCTTCATCATCATCGGATTCCTCACCTATCTCCATCAACTCCACTTCAGTGTGCTCACCAAGCTTTTTCACTAGCATACTCAAATCATCCGGAGATTGTACGGAAGCAATGGCCATGAATGTGAAGTAGTTTCCCTCTCTATCACAGCTTTCTTCTGAGTCTAAATTAGAAGAGGCCGTGTCACTAAGGGTAGTGGCATACACTTTACCCTTCCCTCTCAGATAGTTGGGACATTCCTTCTTGAGATGTCCATGACCGTTGCATTCATAGCACATGATTCCTTGAAGGGATTGAGAATCCTTCCTATCTTTCTTTTGAAATCGTTTCTCCTTCCAAGAATTCGAGAATTTCTCTTTCTTAACAAACTTTCCATTCTTCTTGAATTTTAAGAATTTGCGGAAGTTCTTAGCAAGATATGCCACTTCTTTCTCAACTTCATCCTCATCCGGCGAATCTTGAGCTTTCACCCTTTCATTAATCGTCTTGAGAGTAAAAGATTTGCTCTTCCTATATGATGGTAGAGATAGTTCATATGTTTGAAGTGAGCAAATAAGTTCTTGAACTTTGATCTTATCAAGGTCCTTACTTTCTTCAATGCTAGTAACCTTTGCACGAAAGCTCTCCGGTAAGGATCGTAGAATTTTCCCCACAACTTTGGAGTCCTCTATCTTTTCTCCCAAATTAAATTTTCCAATCACCACTTCATTTAGCTTCCCATAAAATGAGTCAAATGACTCGTCTTCACTCATTTTCAGCTCTTCGAAGCGTGTGATAAGCGTTTACAACTTGGTGTCCTTCACCTTTTTGGTTCCCTTATAAATCGTTTCCAAAATTTGCCACGCCTCTTTGGCTATTGTAACATGAGAGATCCTGTGAAATTCATCAGGAGAAACACCACAAAAAATAGCACTAAGAGCCTTGCTCTTAGCATTATCTGCTACAAGAGCTGCCTTATCCCATGTGGATTTGGAAGCTTTTGGCCTAATCCATCCTATCTCGAAAGCGTCTCAAACAATATCATCAATGAAGCATAGAAATGCCCTCATACGGACTTTCCAAAATGCATAGTTCTCGCATCAAAGTAGGGAGGTGCATTGAGGGATTGAGATCATTCCATCTCAAATGGGGTCTAATATCACACTTCGGTAATGAAATCACACAAGTTTACCCACTCTAATACCAATTGAAAAGGTTCAATTAGTGTATAAAACACCAATGAACGTTCAGATCCCCAATTTAAACATAACCGATACAAGCTTATACTCAAACAAAAGATGTACAGAATGATTAGTATAAGCAATACCCAAAACAATAAACAACTCTAAATCATAATTAATCAAAATACAGCAACAATTAATGCAAACACAAAGATAACACAGCGATGTGTTATCAAAGAGGAAACCAAATTAATATGTAAGAGTAAGTGGAAGAGTTGGGATACATGAATAACAATAGATATGCCTAATAACACAAAGATAACACATGCGCAGCGTATGTTACTTATCATACAAGTTAACATGGGCTAAACAGAATTAGAGAATTCCACTAACGTGTGGTCTCTCAATCAGTTCCAAAACCTTCGCGAAAATTTCAAAACTTGAAGACGAGAAGTACTTGGGAATACTTTCAATCTTCACTCCAATTCCACTAACGCCCAAGATGTGTGGTCTCTCAATCAGTTCCAAAGGGAGAATGTCCAAAAGTGTCTAACACTTTACACCACTTCACACGAGTGGTCTCAATTATCTTCAGAATCTCTACAGAAAATTCTGTATGTTTCCTCCCTTTGTATCTAACTGATTATCTAATTGGGCTGGCCTTTTGGGCCTTTCCAATTGGGCTTAAGTATGTGGCTTGGAGTGGGACCAAAAGGGACCAATAAGACATTAGCTCCAATGGGCCTTGGGCTTTTCTGTCAACTCTTGACAAGTCCAAAGTTACCATTAACTATATTTAATACCACTATATAAATATAGTTGCACTCTAGGCCTTATTAATAAATTATATCCCAAGACTTTATTATACATGCAACCCCTTCATAAAATATTCATAGTAATACAAAGTCATGAAAGAAGACTGCCACTTTGTATATTACTACATCTTAATTCCTTGAGTACCCGGTTTAATCCTTTAAGTTATTTATCATATATTTATGAAATCCAATTCCATAAATATATACTTTAGTAACTCCTTACTAAAGTGGTTAGGCCCAACTCTCTGAATAACAAACACATTAAATTTATCTCAAGGGAATATTTTATATCTCCGTTAAGAGACTATGAATTCCATCTTGAGAATATATGTTCCATCAACACTAAATGTGGCTGCCCAACATACTGAGATTTTGACCTTAACCATAGATCTCACTCCTGATATATCAAAGCAACCTACACTTCATGATCAGGCCCATTATCCTCTCAGGATTAAGAGTTCATGCAAATATAAGTCGTGAGTTTATTATTCTATTGACAGTTTTTAGGAGAATAATAAATCTCACACCGGTCCAGTTCAATATGTCTTAACTCTTAAAACATATCAACATATCAACTAGAAATCTCCATTTCCATGATAGACAAATCATCTTAGTTGATATGTTATAGCCTTGCAGATGAAATGCCCAATTTCATCACCGACTACGAACTATAATTCTGAGTTTACAAAGAACTTGTGATTTATATCTTCTGTGACTAAATCACATAAATCACATACTATTGCATCTCATGAACTATATGATAATGTCCCAATATTCATGTTACCATTATTTTCAAATAATAATACAACTTTATTAACCAAAACATTAAGTCATACATAATGTCTTAAATAATAAAATACATAGCATCATACAATAGGATTTAAGGACAAATATCCCAACACCTAAGCCCTTCAAGCTTTTTGCTCCAACAGGATTACGCCGAACCTTGTCTTCTCTAGCTTATCGGATCCCACAATAAGCCCATTGCATCAACCAAAATGAATTGGTCCTCTATGAACTGCTTCCCAAGCACCAAAATTTCTCCTTACTGATATGGGTATGGTGAGAAAAGGATTTGGCAAATGAACCTCTCAAGGGTATGCCAATGGAGAAGGTGAGAGTAGAGGAATTTTGATTGTGGATAAGTCAATCTTGATTTTCTCTAGGGTTTCTCTCTCAAAATTCTCTTTCGAAGCTCTCTATATTTCGTGGGTATAAGGGTATTTATAGTAGGGTATGTGAGAAATATGAAAAATCAAATTTCATCCAAATAAGGCATTCTGGCGACTCGGCCTCACGACTAGAACTAGTCGCGAGATAACTGCCTAACTAGACTGTACTATTTGTCCTGTAGTGATCCAACTGTCACAATCCTTCAGCTCCCTACATGCTTCACACGTGTGTCACTTTGGCGACTTGCCAATTGCAAGACTCCTTTGAGTGCACACATTTTGAGTTTTCTTCACACTCTCTCACACACAACCCTTACATAATTTCCACCTAAATACAGGGTATCTAATTACTAAAATACAAGCAAGTTTGGCACAAAATAAAGCCAACACATGGTTGACTAAATTCAACCTTACACTATAGAAGTCCTTGCAATGAACAGAGCCAAGTGACTTTTGCTAAGGAAATCAGTGTGCAAAGAAAGACTGCATGGTCCTGAGTTTGAAGGTGATTCCCAATGCGTTATTTCTGCTTTGAAGAACAATAAGCTACAAACTTTTGTAAAAAATTTGGTAATTTTAGCATTTTTCTTACTTTTATTATTGAGGAGAAAAACATCTCTTTACTATTGTTTATTTGTAATCATGATGATAAAAGGGAGGGCAATTTTTTGGCTCATGCATTTTGCACTGATTTATTTTTAATCATGTTAATAAGGTGGACAATTGTTTAGCTCATGCCACTTGCTATGGTTTACTTTTTGTTAAAAGGGAGTGTAATTATTTGGCCCATGATCTTGCTAGAAGAACATATATATATATATATATATATATATATATGTGTGTGTGTGTGTGTGTGTGTATATATAGAATTTCATGCATTATAATTAGCATAATGAGATCAAATAGAGTCATAGATTAAAAACTACTCAACTCCTTTCTGGTGGGGTTTTTCCCCCTTTTAAGAAAGTACAGGTTGGTGAAATGGATTATTGAAGTTCGTATAATAATTAGGGCTATTGCATCCTATAATATTTTTTCAATGGTTGAAATAAAGTTAACATTTAATCTTAGCAATTGGACCTAAAAGATTTTTTTTTTTTTTTTTTTTTGAGGTTAAAAGTTAAAAAAGAAAAATTGAAAATTTTTATGAGTTATTGAGGGGTATTGCATGACACAACAGCCCTAGCTATTGGTCTAGTGGTGTAGTAGTGATTGACTCTAGCATTTTAGCTTCATCTTTAGAAAAACTAAGAAATGTCCCAATTTCATGGAACCTTGGAGTTTTAGTGAGTTTCAGTACCAACAAAAAATAAAAATTGTCAAAAGTTTCATAAGAAATTGCAAAAACCTCAAAATCTCACAACTAGGTTTAGGGGCGTGCATGGGTTGGGTTGGGTTGGATTAAGGGGATTTTTTGACCAACCTACCATAGTGGGTTAAAAAAATTCAACCCAAACCCAACCCATCACATAAGTCCAACCCAACTCACATGGATCAAGTTGAACCCACGGGTTGGATAATCTTTTTTTATTACTATTATTATTAAATTGAGTAAAAAAAATATAAATATAAATATATTAAAAAAACCTAGAGATTAGTATCAATGTAACTCCTTAAAGACAAACAACACTATTGACTAAATAATAAGAGTAATTTGCTAATGTTTGTGTGAACTAATTGACTTTTATATAGAATAAGAATGGCTGGTTATTTTAAAAAAAATTATTAATTATATAATATATTTTAAATATATATTAAATATATTGGTGGGTTGGGTCGGGTTTGGAATTTTATAACCTGAATCCAACCCGACCCGCTATAAAAAAAATTTGTAACCCATTTGTAACAGAAAATTTGGAAATTATCAAATTGCCCATTTGTCGTTATTCTTGTAAACTTAACCTCCGTTTGGGCAGTGCGTTTGCATTTCCCAACGGGGAGTTTTTTTCTTTAAGTGGGTCTCGTGCACTGTTC
Organism: Castanopsis chinensis; assembly: GCA_032878915.1. Lineage (NCBI taxonomy): Eukaryota > Viridiplantae > Streptophyta > Magnoliopsida > Fagales > Fagaceae > Castanopsis > Castanopsis chinensis. The sequence goes on from JAVQMG010000122.1 coordinate 17,155,781, forward strand.
ATAAGACCCAAAATTACTTTTTTTTTTTTTTTTTCAAAAAAACAACTTTAAAACTAGGTCCCATGGCACTATTCACACATTCAAAAATTATTTTGTTACAGTATTTTCAATTTTCAGCAATAAGCAGTATCTAAACAGACCCTAATTAATGAAAATTTTGATTTTGAACCAACAATTTTCTACGTTAAAGAATATAAAAATAATAGCTAAAATAAAATATGGATAGTGCCAAAAAAGCCACACATCAATACTGGACCACTAATACTGAATTTTGGTAGTTACCCTTGTTTTTCATCAAACTCAGTAGTATTAATATCCTTTAGATAACTCTACCAATGGAGTTCCTACAATTATCAATAATTTAAATAGATAGCATAATGGTGATGGTAAATGCCTGTTTAAATGTTGATGATGTGGCAAATTCCAATTCACTCGTTGTTCAAGATGAATAGATAGGATTTTAGGAATTCCACGGTGGAATTACTGTAAGAACTCTAGAAAGCCCTAATCCATTATAGCATATGGTATATAGGTTGATAATATATGTGTTTTTGTCCCTCGAATTTGGCCTAACTTCTGTTTTTGTCTTCCAAATTTAAAACCTTGCAATTTTGTCCATGTTAAGATAATTTAGTAGGCATCAATTTTGTCCATGTTGAAAATTAATCTTCAAACTTTCCATTTTTTCTTATGCTACTAAACACAAAAGAATACAAAAAAACTATCTTTACACATGATTTTCATCAAAACAAACAAAGCATAAGGAAGAATTGAAGTCCGGTTTACACAAAGTAAGTTAGTTATTGCTTGTTACTTGTAGGCAAAAAAATAATAGTTTGGGTAGTGGTGAAATTGGTCAATCCTCCATCTGATTTTGATTAGAAAAATGATCTTTAGTTGTGCAAAATCAGGAGCCTTCAAAAAAAAATTGGAAGGATAATCGAAACACATTTGTTCTCCCAAGACACATATCAAAAGTACAAGATTATTCATCTAATTTTATTTTAGAGGTAAGTTGAGCTCAAGCTTATCATTATGCTTAAGTTTGACTCAATTTTTTGTCAAAATTTGATCTTGTTTGCAAAATACTTAATTAGCAATTTTGAACTTGTTTATGAACTATTTGATTAACTTTATTCTTCTTTGAGGATCAATTACTAAAGTAAAGGTTTTTAAAATAATAAAAAATAAATAAATTGATGCTATAGAGTATAGAGTATGAAATTTCAACTTATAACATAGATTTTGTTATTATTGATTTTACTAATTGAGCTCAACTTGAACCCCTCAAGTAGAGAGTTATACTTTGTATAAATAAGTTGAATAAAACTTAATCCAACCCACTATGGGTTTTTCTTGCCATTTAGCATGATTTTAACAACTGCTTCATTAGTTGACATGTTTTTGAAACTTTTTAGCAAATTAGCATCATGAGTCTTAGAGGCTCAAGGCCAGTGAAGAAATTCGAGTTCCATGTCCTGGCAATGCTGACGTGGAATTGTAATCCATGTGGAGCTCGAGCCTTAGAGACTTAAGTTCTGTAAAGGTGCTGTCGTTCTTCTACTTCGTTCTTCTCAAGCAACCATCAACACCCACGCCCACATGATTGAAAGCTGAAAAGATTCTATGCCTAGAAGATTGAAGCCTGACAAGAGCGAAGGTTGCAAAGATTGAAGGCTGGGGTTTATGAGAAGATTGAAAGTAGTGGTTCCTAATATTTCTGAGAAGAACGAAGGCAAGGGCTGAATGAGAGGTTCACGAGATGGAAAATTTGTTGGGTTTGGTTTTACTAGTGTGAGAAACTCGAGTTCCACGTAGATTTTTTTTCCACATAAACTTGGAACTCGAGTCTCTAAAACTTGAGTTTCTTCATTGAACTTGAGCCTCTAAGACTCGGGATGCTAATTCACTAAAATGTTTCAAAAACATGCCAACTGACGAAATAATTGCTAAAATCATGCTTAATGGCAAAAAACCTCACCCACTATGTGACAATTAAAAAAGAGTATACTTTTAGGTTCTATTTGGTTAAGCATCTCTATTGTTAATACTTAATACTATTAGATTGTTTACAATAACGTCTTTCATGAATGGACCAAACATATTCAAATTAATTGTTATTTCATTTATCATCATCTTCTTCATCTTCTATTGACTCTTTTGAGGATCAACTAGCTTACACATTCACCAAGTCCCTTTCTTAGGGGCGGCTGCACGTACATTTCACGGGGTTCAAATGAACCCCCTGACTTAAAAAAAAAAAAAAATTTATACATACGTGTATATATATATATATATAATATTGTTTTACTAATTTAATTTACTCTTAAAAATATTTTTGCATACCTTGATCACATATCAGCTTATCTCACAATCAAACAACACTTTAGTGTATTATTTATGTATGGATGAGTGTGGTTGTGTGAGTTAATAATTATATAGTGCAAGTGGAGTTGAGTTTTTTCATTTAGTTTAAAATATTTTTATTAAAAAAAATGACAAATATATAACCATAATTGCATTAAAAAAATATTATACAAACTTAACAAAATAAAATGGTCATACTTTCATTGATAAAATGGCCATACTCACATTGACAATAGATAATGAAAACTGATAATATACTATCATGAGATGATTTCAAAATATGAAAACTCGTAGAAGGAAATTGTAAAATTTCATGTGTTTGTGCTTTTTTTTTTATAACTCAATATATTCAAGTTCTTTTTTTAATTAAATTTTTGTTTAATTTAAGTTTCTTAATGACCCCACTAGAAAAAATTCCTAGAGTCGCCACTGCCCTTTCTCCTAGCAATTTTTTACAGTTTTATCCAAACTCAAGCTTGTTTTAGATTTGTCACCTTTAGTTTGAGAAGCACTATATATTGAAGCTAATTGGACTTAAACGTTAAAACATATAAACCAAAGCTACACTTCCTAGGGCAAGCAACCCTAGTCCTACTACAACTAGATTAGCATTAGGCTTAGTTCTCTATGTAGGGTGATTCCTATTGTACACAATGTATATATGCACTATGTGCAATAATCACTACCCATATGTATGCTCTAAGAGTATTCATAGGAAAAGTAATATAATTGCTATAATGCTATTTTAGCAACTAAAACACCAAAATGCAAGCTACAACAAATGTGCTATATTTTAAAAAAAAAAAAAAAAATAACAATTGAGCTACAACTCACTATAGCTCCAAACTTATAAAAAAAAATTATTTTATACCTTTTTCTCTCCTCTTCTCTTTAAAATATATATTTTTTCTCTCTTTTTCTCTTTCTTCTTTAACCATCCGTTTCTCTCTCTTTTTTCTCTCTTTCTTCTTCAAGCTTCTTCTCGTCTCTTCTTCTCCAGATCTCTCGCCTACCTCCTTTTCCTTCTTCTTAAAAAAAAAAAAAATCTTAAGCTATGGCCAAAAATATCTCTCTCCCTCTCTTTTTTTTTTTTTTTTTTTTCTTTCTTTCAATTTTTTTTCTCTCTTTTAAGGTGGTGATGGGTTTTGTGCTAGTTGTGGGTGTAGTTGTTGGCGATAGGTTTTGTTGGCTTTGGTTGTGACTAGTTTTGTTTGGATTATGTTTTTTATGTGGCTGATTGTGGGTGTGGTTGTGATGGGTTTTGTGGGTTTTTTTTTTTTTTTTCCTAGTGGTGGTGATGGTGGTAGTTGGCAATGGGTTGCAGGTTGTGGGTTCTTTTTTATGGTTAAAGTTTTATGGGTTTTTTTTCCCGGTGGTGGTGATGGTGGTGCCTGGCAGTGGCTTGTGAGTTCTTGTTTGATTTTTTTTTTTTTTTTTAACTAGTGGTGATAAATGGTGGCAGTGGGTGGGCAGCGGCAGAGAAGAGAGATGCAGTAAATGTGGGTGGAGAGAAGAAAAAGCGATGGAGAGGAAGATAGAGAAAGAGGAGAGAATAAGAATAAAAAAAAAAAAAGAATAAAGAAAATATATTTAAATGAAGCGGTAAAAAAATAGAACATTTGATATTTGGTGTATTTTAAAGTGAATGCTCTAATGTATACATTTTGTACGTTGAAATCAATACAATTTGCTCTACTTTAACAATGTTGGCGGTTGGTTGATTTTTTCTGAATGTCAAGTTGATTGTTGCTGCTTATTGTATGTTGTGCTTCCAATTTGTTAACCTAGTTAAGGATGTGCAACCAACCCACCAACCCGCCAAAACCAACCCAACCCAACCCAACCCACCAAGCCCTAAAAACTGACCCAACCCGAAGAGTTGGGTTGGGTTGGGTTGGGTTGGTTTTGGCGGGTTGGTGGGTTGGTTGCACATCCTTAACTAGGTTAACAAATTGGAAGCACAACATACAATAAGCAACAACAATCAACTTGACATTCAGAAAAAATCAACCAACCGCCAACATTGTTAAAGTAGAGCAAATTGTATTGATTTCAACGTACAAAATGTATACATTAGAGCATTCACTTTAAAATACACCAAATATCAAATGTTCTATTTTTTTACCGCTTCATTTAAATATATTTTCTTTATACTTTTTTTTTTTTTATTCTTATTCTCTCCTCTTTCTCTATCTTCCTCTCCATCGCTTTTTCTTCTCTCCACCCACATTTACTGCATCTCTCTTCTCTGCCGCTGCCCACCCACTGCCACCATTTATCACCACTAGTTAAAAAAAAAAATTCAAACAAGAACTCATAAGCCACTGCCAGGCACCACCATCACCACCACGGGGAAAAAAAAACCCATAAAACTTTAACCATAAAAAAGAACCCACAACTTGTAACCCATTGCCAACTACCACCATCACCACCACTAGGAAAAAAAAAAAAAAAACCCACAAAACCCATCACAACCACACCCACAATTAGCCACATAAAAAACACAATCCAAACAAAACTAGTCACAACCAAAGCCAACAAAACCTATCGCCAACAACTACACCCACAACTAGCACAAAACCCCTCACCACCTTAAAAGAGAAAAAAAATTGAAAAAAAAGAAAAAAAAAAAAAAAAAAAAAAAAAGAGAGGGAGAGAGATATTTTTGGCCATAGCCTAAGATTTTTTTTTTTTTTTTTTAAGAAGGAAAAGGAGGTAGGCGAGAGATCTGGAGAAGAAGAGACGAGAGGAAGCTTGAAGAAGAAAGAGAGAAAAAAGAGAGAGAAACAGATGGTTAAAGAAGAAAAGAGAAAGAGAGAAAAAATATATATTTTAAAGAGAAAAGGAGAGAGAAAGGTATAAAATAATTTTTTTTATAAGTTTGGAGCTACAGTGAGTTGTAGCTCAATTGTTATTTTTTTTTTTAAATATAGCACATTTTTTGTAGCTTTCATTTTGGTGTTTTAGTTGTTAAAATAGCATTATAGCAATTATATTACTTTTCCTATGAATACTCTTAGAGCATACATATGGGTAGTGATTATTGCACATAGTGCATATATACATTGTGTACAATAGGAATCACCCTACATAGAGAACTAAGCCTAATGCTAATCTAGTTGTAGTAGGACTAGGGTTGCTTGCCCTAGGAAGTGTAGCTTTGGTTTATATGTTTTAACGTTTAAGTCCAATTAGCTTCAATATATAGTGCTTCTCAAACTAAAGGTGACAAATCTAAAACAAGCTTGAGTTTGGATAAAACTGTAAAAAATTGCTAGGAGAAAGGGCAGTGGCGACTCTAGGAATTTTTTCTAGGGGGGTCATTAAGAAACTTAAATTAAACAAAAATTTAACTAAAAAAAAAGAACTTGAATATATTGAATTATCGAAAAAAAAAAACACACAAACACATGAAATTTTACAATTTCCTTCTACGTGTTTTCATATTTTGAAATCATCTCATGATAGTTTATTATTAGTTTTCATTATCTATTGTCAATGTAAGTATGGCCATTTTATCAATGAAAGTATGACCATTTTATTTTGTTAAGTTTGTATAATATTTTTTTTTTAATGCAATTATGGTTATATATTTGTCATTTTTTTTAATAAAAATATTTTAAACTAAATGAAAAAACTCAACTCCGCTTGCACTATATAATTATTAACTCACACAACCACACTCATCCATACATAAATAATACACTAAGTTGTTGTTTTATTGTGGGATAAGCTGATATGTGATCAAGGTATGCAAAAATATTTTTAAGAGTAAATTAAATTAGTAAAACAATATTATATATATATATATATACACGTATGTATAAATTTTTTTTTTTTTTTAAGTCAGGGGGTTCATTTGAACCCCGTGAAATGTACGTGCAGCCGCCCCTAAGAAAGGGACTTGGTGAATGTGTAAGCTAGTTGATCCTCAAAAGAGTCAATAGAAGATGAAGAAGATGATGATAAATGAAATAACAATTAATTTGAATATGTTTGGTCCATTCATGAAAGACGTTATTGTAAACAATCTAATAGTATTAAGTATTAACAATAGAGATGCTTAACCAAATAGAACCTAAAAGTATACTCTTTTTTAATTGTCACATAGTGGGTGAGGTTTTTTGCCATTAAGCATGATTTTAGCAATTATTTCGTCAGTTGGCATGTTTTTGAAACATTTTAGTGAATTAGCATCCCGAGTCTTAGAGGCTCAAGTTCAATGAAGAAACTCAAGTTTTAGAGACTCGAGTTCCAAGTTTATGTGGAAAAAAAATCTACGTGGAACTCGAGTTTCTCACACTAGTAAAACCAAACCCAACAAATTTTCCATCTCGTGAACCTCTCATTCAGCCCTTGCCTTCGTTCTTCTCAGAAATATTAGGAACCACTACTTTCAATCTTCTCATAAACCCCAGCCTTCAATCTTTGCAACCTTCGCTCTTGTCAGGCTTCAATCTTCTAGGCATAGAATCTTTTCAGCTTTCAATCATGTGGGCGTGGGTGTTGATGGTTGCTTGAGAAGAACGAAGTAGAAGAACGACAGCACCTTTACAGAACTTAAGTCTCTAAGGCTCGAGCTCCACATGGATTACAATTCCACGTCAGCATTGCCAGGACATGGAACTCGAATTTCTTCACTGGCCTTGAGCCTCTAAGACTCATGATGCTAATTTGCTAAAAAGTTTCAAAAACATGTCAACTAATGAAGCAGTTGTTAAAATCATGCTAAATGGCAAGAAAAACCCATAGTGGGTTGGATTAAGTTTTATTCAACTTATTTATACAAAGTATAACTCTCTACTTGAGGGGTTCAAGTTGAGCTCAATTAGTAAAATCAATAATAACAAAATCTATGTTATAAGTTGAAATTTCATACTCTATACTCTATAGCATCAATTTATTTATTTTTTATTATTTTAAAAACCTTTACTTTAGTAATTGATCCTCAAAGAAGAATAAAGTTAATCAAATAGTTCATAAACAAGTTCAAAATTGCTAATTAAGTATTTTGCAAACAAGATCAAATTTTGACAAAAAATTGAGTCAAACTTAAGCATAATGATAAGCTTGAGCTCAACTTACCTCTAAAATAAAATTAGATGAATAATCTTGTACTTTTGATATGTGTCTTGGGAGAACAAATGTGTTTCGATTATCCTTCCAATTTTTTTTTTGAAGGCTCCTGATTTTGCACAACTAAAGATCATTTTTCTAATCAAAATCAGATGGAGGATTGACCAATTTCACCACTACCCAAACTATTATTTTTTTGCCTACAAGTAACAAGCAATAACTAACTTACTTTGTGTAAACCGGACTTCAATTCTTCCTTATGCTTTGTTTGTTTTGATGAAAATCATGTGTAAAGATAGTTTTTTGTATTCTTTTGTGTTTAGTAGCATAAGAAAAAATGGAAAGTTTGAAGATTAATTTTCAACATGGACAAAATTGATGCCTACTAAATTATCTTAACATGGACAAAATTGCAAGGTTTTAAATTTGGAAGACAAAAACAGAAGTTAGGCCAAATTCGAGGGACAAAAACACATATATTATCAACCTATATACCATATGCTATAATGGATTAGGGCTTTCTAGAGTTCTTACAGTAATTCCACCGTGGAATTCCTAAAATCCTATCTATTCATCTTGAACAACGAGTGAATTGGAATTTGCCACATCATCAACATTTAAACAGGCATTTACCATCACCATTATGCTATCTATTTAAATTATTGATAATTGTAGGAACTCCATTGGTAGAGTTATCTAAAGGATATTAATACTACTGAGTTTGATGAAAAACAAGGGTAACTACCAAAATTCAATATTAGTGGTCCAGTTTTGATGTGTGGCTTTTTTGGCACTATCCATACTTTATTTTAGCTGTTACTTTTATATTCTTTAACGTAGAAAATTGTGGGTTCAAAATCAAAATTTTCATTAATTAGGGTCTGTTTAGATACCGCTTATTGCTGAAAATTGAAAATACTGTAGCAAAATAATTTTTGAATGTGTGAATAGTGTCATGGGACCCAGTTTTAAAGTTGTTTTTTTGAAAAAAAAAAAAAAAAAAAGTAATTTTGGGTCCTATGAACAATGCACAAGACTCACTTAAAGAAAAAAAATTCCCCGTTGGAAAATGCAAACGCACTGCCCAAACGGAGGCTAAGTTTACAAGAATAACGGCAAATGGGCAATTTGATAATTTCCAAATTTTCTATTACGAGCCATCCCTGTGTGTTTTGAGTCTTTTGCTTGGTTGATTTTTTAAAGTTATTAAATATTTTCTCTTTATTACTAATCCATCTAAAAAAAATTATGTTGTAGTCAATAACATGGATATTGTGAGATTGATTTTGATAATAAAATTACTGTAACTTAATTTAAGCAATAAGGGACTTGGTGAAGGTCTAAGCTAGTTGATCCTCAAAAGAGTCAATAGAAGATGATGATAAATGAAGTAATAATTAATCTCAATATGTTTAGTCCATTTACAAAGACATTATTATAAATATGGCGAAAAACCCATTTTCGTCCCTACATTTTCCCGCAATTCCCACGTTGGTCCATAATTTTTTTTTTCCACCGATTTTAGTCCCTATCTTGGAAAACGCGTTTCGTTTTTGTCCTTGGCGTTACATTAGAGACGAAAATTGCACAGTTGGCAAATAGCATAAATTAAAAATATTAAAATTATGCCCACAATCTCCACGTGGATTTTCCACGTCAGCATCTAAATTAAAAAAAATTAATTTATTAATTTTAACTAAATAAAAAAATTTAAAACAGAAATAAAAACCAAAAACTTAAATTCAAGAACAACAATAAGAACAACAAATTTAAAACCCAAAAAATTAAATTCAAACCCAGATTCAAACTCATTTTTCAAACCTCCACACCACAAAACACTTCGGAATCCACCATGCCCACAATTACATCACACCCATACTGACATCGGAAGATCGGAAGCATGTTTGTTTACCCGTCGTTGCAATTTAAGGGCTTCCAATCGATTTTGAGCTGGAAGATCGGAATATTGCTGCACCAGTTCTCAGTCTACCTCGATGCTGGTACAAGCAGAGTGGGAGGAGACGGCGCGAGTCGCCACTAGTGAAGGAAGGTTCCAATCATGGTGAAATTCAATTTCTCGGCAATTTCTTCTCTCGAGAACAACAGCGAGGACTAGTTCTTCCTCGTGGTCTTGAAGCGATTACGGCGTGAGAGGCGACGAAGAACACAGAGCTTATTGGGTTTGGTGGTAGTGGGTTTGTCTGTGGCTGTGATGATGGGTGTTTTGATATTGTGGATGTGCTAAACCCTAACTTTCTCTTCTCCATTTAGTTCCCGAGAAAGCTCTAGAAAATTCAATAGTAATATAGAGAAAATAAAGTAGAGGATTCTTTTCCCCTACTATTAGGTTAGGTGTAGTTTGAATTTGTGATTTCGTGTTTTATTTTTTGTATTTTCTTGCGTTTTCTCGGCAACCAAATGGAACATTCTCGGTATAGTTGTTTTTTGGTTTATTGTCATTGCTGTTTCTATTTGTTTTATATATCTTTGTTTGGTGTTTTCGTCTTTGAAAGTAGAGAGCTTTTAGATTTAAATTACTAATTATGTGCTTGTCTAGGTGTTTGTGGAGGTTTTAGATTCAAATTTCTAGGTTTGGGTTTGGGTTTGGGTATGGGTTTGGTTGTGACTATTTTGATTGGGTGTAATGTAACCGTTGGTATGGTGGATTCCAGAGTGTTTTGATGGTATGGGGGTTTGAAATATGGGTTTGAATTTAATTTTTTGGGTTTTAAATTTGTTGTTCTTGAATTTAATTTTTTGGTTTTTATTTCTGTTTTAAATTTTTTTATTTAGTTAAAATTAATAAATTAATTTTTTTAATTTAGATGTTGACATGGAAAGCCACATGGAGATTGTGGGTATTATTTTAATATTTTTATTTTATATCGTTTGTCAGCTGTGCAGTTTCCGTCTTTGATGTAAGATCAGGGACAAAAACGAGACGCGTTTTCCAAGATAGGGACTAAAATCGGCGATAAAAAAAGTTAGGGACCAAAGTAGGAATCACGTAAAAATGTAGGGACAAAAATAAATTTTTCACCTATAAACAATCCAATAGTATTAAGTATTAAAAATAGAGATGCTTAACCAAATAGAACCTAAAAGTATACATTTTTTTTTGGCAAAAATGCAAAACTGACCCTCTAAGTTTCACCGTTTTTCATTTCAATCCTCTAACTTTTAGTTTTGTCAATTTAGTCCACTAACTTTCAATTTTTGTCAATGCAGGGTTCCGTTACAACTCAGTTAGTGGCTGCCGTTAAAACTCCTAGAATGACACCGATTTGAATTTTTTTTATTTTTTATTTATTTATAAATTCAGAATTAAAAGAAAATAAGAAAAATCTGAAGAAAGAAAAAGAAAACATTAAGTTGTTCCCTTTCCCCTGAAATCAAAACAAAGAAATCACAATCTCTAACTTAGAGAAATTGGGGAAACGATTTGAGAGATGAAGAAAATTTGGGTTGTTCGTCTCTGATTGCTGGAAGAGTTACTAGCTGAGGAGTGGCGAGAGGGAAATTAATCTTCGCTTTCGGACCACGCAACAACAATGCTGCAGTGTCGTAGGCATGAGCAACATCCTCCGCAGAATCAAAGGTGCCGAGCCACACACGTGTCTTCTTTCATGGATCTCAAATCTCGGCCGTGAAACGACCCCATAGTCGTTTTCTTACACCTCTGTATTTAACATTGTTGTTGTTGTTGTTGTTGTTATCAGTTGATGTTCTAATGAATTGGTTGAATGTTGTTGTTTTGGTTGGATTTGCGGTTGTTGGTGCTCTTCGCCTCATGGAGAAAAATATAATAAGAGGGGGGGGGGGTTGGTGTGGAGTGGTAGAACTGAAATGATGGCTGTTTTGAGATTATATATTTTTGTGAACAAAGAATACCACCAAATTAATTAAAACACCACTACGAACGAAGATTGAAGAGGATATCGTAGCTCCAGCTAAGATTTACATAACTCATATTGTTTCTCCAATTTCTCTAAGTTAGGGATTGTGGTTTCTTTGTTTTGATTCAGGGGAAGGGGAACGACGACCCTTAATGTTTTTTTTTTTTTTTTTTTTCCAGATTTTTCTTATTTTCTTTTAATTTCAAATTTATTAAAAAAAAAACATGCAAAACAGCGTCATTTCAGGAGTTCTAATGGCAGCCACTAACTAAATTGTAACGGAGCCCTGCATTGACAAAAATTGAAAGTTAGAAGATTGAAGTAACAAAACTGAAAGTTAGAGGACTAAAATGAAAAAATGTGAAAATTAGAGGGTCAGTTTTACATTTTTACTTTTTTTCAAGTGTCACACTAGATTAAGTTTTATTCAACTTATACAAAGTATAAGCATGCGTTTGGATTGAAATGAAAAATTAAAATTATTTTACTATTCAGTTTATTTTTGCTACTATTTATAGGTTCTATTATGCTTTTTGATACTATTCATGGCCTCCACTATACCATTTCAACTAATTTTTACTTTTAACTGCAATATTTTTAACAATAAGTTTTCAGTTTTATTAAAATAAGCGGTATTCAAACAGACCTTAATTTTCTACTTGAGTGAGTACAAGTTAAGCTCAATTAGTAAAGTGAATAATAACAAAACCTATATTATAAGTTGAAATTGTCATAAAAAAAAAAAAAAAAAAGGTTGAAATTCTATACTTTATGAGGCTATAGCATCAATTTATTTATTACTATATTTTTTAAAAAGCCTTTACTTCACTAAACGCACCGTTTGCATTTCACCTGTCCCGTTGTCCCTCTCTACACCCCACTCTACCGTTCACTCCGGGCAGCGGGTCTCTCTCTCTCTCTCTCTCTCTCGTCTCCATTGGCAGCCATCTCTGGCTTCATTCAAACTCGACTGTTCACGCAATCAAGGTTTACAATATCTAGAAATGCTCCAAACCCCTAATCCTCGAAACTAACACGAATTCCAGTGACTCTTCGCTCAAAGACTCCAAAAATGCGGCCCAAAGTAGAGAAAGAACCTGCCAAAGTCATTGAAGTTGATATCAGCGACGATGAAGCCAATGACGGAGTCGGAGCAACACCAACCAACAACAAATCGACGTCGCTGCAACAGAGCTCTGTTGCACTCACGCCGGTTTCATCCAACAAAAACCTCGTCTCTCAAAGTTTCTGGAAAGCCGGGGCCTACGATGTGGGTCCCACCACAAGACCCCCTTTAGACCACGGTTGCTTTTCAATTATCATATTGATGATGATTTTCAATTCTTTCTTCTCAAATTGTAACTTTTTCATTGTATCCTGAAATGCAGGTCAATTGGAGCACGCCCGAGTTCACCCCAAGTTTCTTCATTCTAATGCCACTTCTCATAAATGGGCTTTTGGTGGTAAGCTTTAACGCTTTTGTTTTTCAATTCAATTGGTTTTTACTTGCGTTATTTATATAACTTGAAGTTGAGATTTAGCTTAATAAAATGCATGACAATGTATATAGAATCCGAAACTTTTGTTGGAATGGGGTGATTTTCAAAGTAATTGTAGTTGCTTTAGTATATGTGATGACGATTTGTACAACTTGACAATGTTGTTCTGAAATTTTAGCTCTTGTTCCATAGATAAGAGACAAAGATTGGAATAGCTAATGAGCTATATCACAACTGACACATTCTCCTCTTATAATAATGGGATGGAGGGTGAGGTCTTAGGTTTTAAATCCACTGGTTGCGCATGTGACTTAGCTTACTAATAAAAGAAATAATATAAAGAGACAAAAGTCTAGAATATTTGTATGTGAATGCTCAACATATGCAAATATTTATAGCTTGTTTCTTCTTATTAATTGATTGATTGATTGATTGAATTGTGGCAGCAATTGCTGAGCTCTTGGATAATGCTGTTGATGAGGTAACTCAAATATCATTTATGTTTTACCGTGTAACTGAAGTAGTAACTCGTGGTTATCAACATCACTCGGTTGATCTGTGTGTGAGTTGCTTTTAAAAATTGTCACCAAAGCTAAATTTTTCTTAGTTAAAATTTAGCTGTGCAAAAAGAAAAGTAAATAGTTCTTATATTGTGTCAATAAGTCTGTTGGCTAATGCTTTGCCAAAAGGACAAAGTCTAGCAACAAAATTGGTTGTAGCTTACTCAATAAAATAAACATTACTACATATTTTAAAAATCTAACCATTGAATTGCATGTTTTTTGATACACATGCCAAATTTTGTGTCAATCATATATTATTTACTATATAATCTACGTGCTTATATTTTATACATAATTTTAAACTACAAAAACTTGCAATACAATTTATTGATAACATAGCTATTGATCTTTGAATTTCTTAAATTTTTGCAAGCATGGAGGATAAAAGAATAAGATGTAATCCAATATGGCAGAAGAATAAGAAGAAATTCCAAGTACTCCAACATGGCAGAAGAAATTCACCAACATCTCACAAGGGAAATGGACCACATTGAAGTCCCTGATTATACATCACCCCACATTCCACCTCTGAAATACACTAGACAACTCCCCAAAGTACCTCTAAGATTGTCTTCATCTGGCCCATAAATGACCAAAAACATACTTACAAATGCTGCAGCAATTATTTATTTTTTCCAAAATAACCTTGTGTGGAGGGAATTTGAGAGAGTAGTTGACAAGATGAGAAAAGGGCTACATCTTTATCAGTTAGATAGTATTAAATAAGGATATTATTACCCTTTTACCAAAAATAGAACATTACCTAGCTGTGAGAACATGGATACTCATGTTTTCATAAGAACCCATATTCCTACAAGGATGAGATTTGTTGGATCTGGATGCCTGTGAGCATCTAGATTCCCATGATTGGTTTGCAACTAAACAAGGAAAATGCCTAGGATCCTATAGGAATTTTGAAATGTGAACCAAACGGTACGTTAAAGCCAATAATGAAAGACAAAATCCTGTGAGAAAAAAAGTAATGGAAATTTTTAACTGGACAGAATTTCTCTCATGCCCCATCTACTATTGCCACACAAGCATTTATTATTATTTTTTAAACTGAATCCTCCATGCTTGAAAGGGATCAGTAATCTGGGTGATATGCTTGAATTACTCAGCTGCTTAAGACTGTATTGTTTAAATTTTGATGGGAACTAACTGTTTTTTTTTTTTTTAATTATTTTTTAATAGTTTGGCTGTCATTTCAGATTCACAATGGTGCAACTTTTGTGAAGGTTGATAAAATTGATATTATGAAGGATAACTCTCCGGCTTTGCTTTTCCAAGGTATGGCATCCATATGCCTACTTGTTGCTACTGTAATTATGTTCAGTGGTTTCATGCATGTTGTTAAATAACATATACAAATAGGAGACCTTTTGTCCTTTCAGATGATGGTGGTGGAATGGACCCCGCACGTATTCGGAAATGCATGAGCTTGGGTTATTCTTCTAAGAAGTCAAATACAACAATCGGACAGTGTAATCATTACGATCATCTTGTTCCATTAATTCTAGCTTAATGGATTAATTTGCATAATTACATTGTCTAATATTTTTATGTTGAACTTCTGGTTTTTGTTTTTGATTGGTGTTAAGAAGCAATTTTTAGTGCCAATGAGCTCTAGTTAAAGCGGCGCCTCCTTTCTTTGTAAGAGTAAGGTGGAGAGTGGGGTCATTAGTGACGCATTGTAACTTACCAAAAAAAAAAAAAAAAATTATTTGTGAGACTTTTAGATACATATAACATCAACAACATTAAGCCTTAATCCCAAATTTTTGGGGTTGGCTATGGATTCGCAATAGTTTAGTTGGGGTTGGCAACATGTATACTTTTCTTCCATTCTATTAGACTTTTGAATAGATATTCTGCCTTTTTTTTTTGCAAGTTACATAATCTTAAGTTTCTAAAAATGGTATTGATTTCTTAAACACTATGGTCATTTTTGGATGTTTTTGAAAACATTTAGATACGAGTGTTTTGACAAAATCCAAGGTTATTGCAGTGAGGGATCGATGTGGCAAAGTTGACTTTTGACATTGATGAGCAAATTGGAATGCTATATTTTTGAAGAAAGTGGCTTGTGAGTTTTGGAGAAGAAGGGGAGACATGGGAGTGTTGGGAGACTCTTCTAAACAGTAAACACTAAATAGACTTTGGCCTTTGGAGTGGTACTTTGTCTCTTTCTTGTTGGGTCAAAGTTGTGCTTGTGGTGGATTTAAGTTTTGGACAATTTTTGGATCAAGGGTTTAGAATTGTTTAAGAAATGGTCATGGGTTGTGATAGGACTTAAAATTTTGGTGAATTATTTGATGCCTATTTGATAGAAGAAAGTATGTGGGTTTAATGGTCTTGATAGGCAAAAGAAAGATGATTTGAGGTTTTAAAAAGAGAGGATTTTTTGGTGTTCAGGGATTTTATGAATAGAACCTATTAACAACACCACAAGAAAGAGAAGAAGAGAAAGGAAGAAAAGAACACACAGAGGCCAGCATGCCTCAATGTTCAAAACACTCAACAATTTTATTAATGAACTCCATCCCTTCTTATATAGAGGCTCTTTCCTATCCTATTAGCATTGGGAGTCCTACTTTGACTTATAAATTTTTTTGATTAAAAAAAAAAATTGGACTGAAAGAAAATAAAATACTAACTTGGTTGGTTAGGGTCTTTGCTGTCAATTCCTTCATTTTAAGGTCTGCTTGTTTCTATCAAGGAGGTTTTTTTTTTTTTTTGGGGCACACTTTGTATGGTTGGTCTCTGTTGATAGGATTCTTAAAAAAGAAACAATTTTGAAGATTTTAAACTCTTTGTTTCTTTGTATGTTTAATCTTATATGTGGTCTTATGGGCCATTTTGAATATATATATATATATATATATATATACACACACATACACATGGCTAGGAGATGGCAGAGATTGAGGAGTCCTATGACAGTGGTAGCATGGTCCCTTTTTTTATTACACCTGCTTGGTGCATTTTTTTTTATTATTTCAAAGAAAACAATTTATGGAGTCTGGGGCTACGTGTACATTGTGATGTTCGGGTCTGTGGTTGAAATATACATCTTGTTTTTCCTTTTGCTTTCTAATGCATGTCTAGTGCATTTTTTTATGGTTTCTGTGAATATAGTATTTTAATTTTCCTTTAAAACGAGAATAAATATTTTTTCTTGGGGATCTAAGCATTATTTTATGATATTTTTATCCATAGAAGTTTACCTTGTAAAACACTGTAGATTCAAAATTGCTTTTGATAAACCAAGAACCTTTGCAATCTTGTCCAGCATTTTCAGGCACCTAAAGAAGATATGAGGGGATAGGGTGCTCATTTTTAAATATAGATGGTTAATACTAGTTGGCATTCCGCCTACGGCTTGTTTGTGCACAAATCTTCTTCCACAATGCCTGATGTTGTATGAACTATTTCCCAATGTTTCCAAAAAGAATTATTGTATGAACTATTTCCCAATGTTCCATAAAGAATCCTCTAAAGTTTTTCCACCTCTGAAGCCATTAATATATATATATATATATATTTTCTATAAAATGATGTTCCAGCAAGGGAAAGTGACATGAATTTTACAGACTGTTCCTCTGAACAGCTCCGGGCCACATATGTTTATCAACTTAATGTCTCTAAACCCTTGCTGAGCTCCAGAAGCAAATTGAGTAACATTGCGGCTAAATCTTTGTTTCATATTTTTACTATAGTTTTGTTCCTTTTTTTTTTTTTTTTTTAATAAGTAAAAAACAAAAAAAGGAAAATGAACAAAACTATAGCAAAAATTGCTTCCATTCAACTTCAAGATCTTTGTATTTTTTTCTTATTTTTAAACGAAAGGTTATGTGTTTGTTTTCAGATGGTAATGGATTTAAGACTAGTACCATGCGACTTGGTGCTGATGTTATTGTTCTCAGTCGTGCAACTAGTGCAAGGTATTTTTAAGCTTTTTCCCCTGTTTTGGCTCCTGCATTATGCTTTAAATTCATTGAATTTTGGTCACAGATTGTATGCTTGGAATTTTCTTTAATTGCATTCCATTATATATTGTAGTTAATTATATCACTCCAGTGGAAGGTTCAGTGAAATGTTCATTCTTTCTAAACACTCTTTTTTATCTTGACTTGACATATTTATGTGTTTGTTCATGTGGGTGCATGTGTATGTAAGTCTGTATATTACTATTGAGAAGATATCTGCACTATCAATCCAACCTTGTATAGGAATATTAGGTTGTTGAGCTATTAATCCAAAGAAAATTTTGATTATGGTTACAAAGTTGGATTTGAAAACGCTATGGCATAAGGTTTTGTTTGTGGATTGAATTTTTGGGGCTTATGGGCAACCGTATTAGCCACAATACTTCACTCAATGAATCCTACTTGAGTAGCATCTATTTGGGTAAATACAATTATGCCATGTGAGATGCATTTGATGTTCTGGTTTTATGAGTGTGAAGGTAACCTCAAATTTCTATACATTAAGGTCGTGTCTTTGTATGAGCTTATCCTCCTTTAAATGTGTCTTGCCTTGCTGTCAATACCATCACTTCTAGATGGTAGTATCATTGGTGAAAACTCTTTGCTGATTGCTGGAATTGAGTTTTATTCTGCTGTATTCTATGATATTTTTCTTTTTGCATGTGTTTTAGCCAAGCAACTCAGAGTGTTGGTTTATTATCCTATACCTTTTTGCGGAGAACTGGGCAGGATGACGTAATTGTTCCAATGGTGATTCCTTCTATCCTTAATGTTCAAAATTTTTAGCCTTAGATATTAACTTCTGTTTTTAGACTTCATTTCTTTGGCCTCACTATGGTTGCAGATAGATTTTGATGTTTCTGGCAATTGGGCTGAACCAATTATATATGGCTCCCAAGATGATTGGTCTGCTAACTTGAAAATCATCCTCGAATGGTCTCCCTTTCCATCAAAGGAGGAGCTCATGCTTCAGGTTCATTTTACTACATTCAGTTTTGTTAAGTTCAGACTGTATAAATAGGTTTTGTTGGAATTATTCCCAGGGAAACTATCATTTTGCAGCATCATACCTGACTTTTATATTACATCCACAATGAGCGTCCGGCTTGCCTTTGGCTACCATGACTGATGCTACCAGTGAAGTTGGAATAAAATATTCTCTGAGTCGTTAAACATTGCTTATTTCTACTTATTGCGTGTGTGCTATGTGCTTTCTTCGCTGACTCACTTGTTTCCCATTTTTCAGTTTGAGGACATTGGACCACATGGAACAAAAATAATAATATACAATCTGTGGCTCAATGATGAAGGCATTTATGAATTGAGTTTTGATGATGACGATGAGGTATGCTGCATTTATGCAGTTCTGTTATGTAATATGAGTTTTTTCTTATGGATCTGCATTGACTAGATGTTTTTAGGCAACCTGAATGGCATGAAAAGATTTAGAGTGCCTATGTGTTCTGATTATTTTATCATTGTTAACTCTAGATGCAACTCTTGGGGGTTTTTTTTATTATTTTTTATTAATAGGCAACTCTTGAAGGGTATTTATTTTTGTTTTACGCAATCATTGGAACTTGTAGAATGTATTATGGATGAATAAAAAATCTATTTTCTGAACTCTTTATGTTAACTCTTGGCTTTGCTTGTTGAAGAAATTAATATTAAAAAATGAACAAATTTAAAAGATTAGGCAATTATTTTCTTGTGTTAGACCCCCCCCCCCTTCCACTCTATCCCTTTGTTTGACCCAAATTTCAGTTGATTCCTTTATTTTTATTTTTAGGTAGTTTCAAATTGATTGCGTGATTAGCCCTTACCAAGTTATGGAAC
This sequence comes from Castanopsis chinensis, assembly GCA_032878915.1. Taxonomy (NCBI): domain Eukaryota; kingdom Viridiplantae; phylum Streptophyta; class Magnoliopsida; order Fagales; family Fagaceae; genus Castanopsis; species Castanopsis chinensis. Next base: position 17,175,007 of record JAVQMG010000122.1, read on the forward strand.
AAGTTTCGATTGGGGTTGATGCAATTAAGAATTTGATCTAAATCTTGTGAAAAGTTCTAAAACGTATGCATTTGAATCTGAATGGTCATAAATACAAACTTTTATCTACTTCTAATCACTGGACCATACTGAAAATAATTAAAACTGTAGGGGTTGATTGTTTCAAATGTACTGTGGAGCCATATTAAAACTTGGATTGAATAAGGACTGGGAAAAGAGTGTGATTTAACCACCGCTGTCCCACTGTGGTTTCTAATGTCAAGCATGCAATTTTCCATGGTATAAATATATTGATAAGTAAGTTTTGGGCCCAAGGGGAAGGGAAGGAATTTTTTTATTATTTGTTTCAAGTAGTTATCTTTGCTTCATGAGTTTTGGTCCCCAACCAATTGTGCTACCCCTTGGGGTTATGCATATTGGTTTGTTATAATATTTCTTAATGAGAAGTAATATATTAATCCAATTGTTTTAGTAGAATAGTTGTAGGAAAAATTTCCTGTTAATTTCTGTTTAAAAATTGAAGGGACTACAAATTTCAGTTGATGTGGTCTATAATGAGTGTTAATATTTCCTTCTCTTACCATCTTTTATATCATTTGTTTTTCAAGGTTAATTCTTAATAACCGTGATATAATTATATATGGCTGTTGATCCAAAAGGTTGACGAAGGAGCCCAAGTACCTTTTTACATACTTGCTGCTCTAATCCTAGTTTGATTAACAATTTGATTTTATTGTTTTTATAATCCTATGAGCTTGAGAAAATACTACTAGACTGCCAATTATAGGACAACTTGGATCATTTGTAAAAACTGGGATTATAGAATCAAGAAAATCCTGTGATCTGGCCATTGAACCGTTGCTCAAATGGCATCTCCTCTCCCTGCAAGACCAAGGTGGACAGTGAGGTTCTGGGTTCATAACCCACTAGGTACATGTACCAATAATTAAAAAAAGAAAAAGAAATCTTTTGATCCTGATTGCTGTTTTATCAGCCATGGTTTTGGGTGGGGTCTATGCATGCATGTGCATTTCAATATGCTGGGTGTTTTCTTGTTGTTGATTTGTTGTGGTTAATGATGTAGGGTGTTCTCATTTTGATATGTTAAATAAATTTAATTACAAAAGCAAGCATGGTTCTCATTTGATCTTTGATGTAGGATATAAGGCTACGAGATGAAGCCAGCCGTGGAAGCCTGACAAAATTAAACAAAAAAGCAGTAGAGCTCCAATCCCATATATCTTACCGCATCCGTTATTCCTTAAGGGTAACATTTTATATTGTACTTTTTGTCTTTGGTCTCTCTCTCTCTCTCTCTCTCTCTCTCTCTCTCTCTCCTCTCTTGCCAGTGTCAGTTGTTAAATTTCTTTCATAGTTGTTGCTTTTATATTTATTTGGCTAAAATGTAAATTACATCCTCTGAGTTAAACTGAAAATTTGTTTTAGTCCTTTATTTCTGTTCAATTGAGTACTCTTAAGTTTCAAATTTATTCAATACAGGCATTTTGTCCAATTCCATTAAAAAATTGCTGATAAGTATGCAATTAGACAATGAAAAAATATTTTTTGAAAAAAAAAAAATTCTCCCATAAAAAATTTGTAAAATATTTTTGTTAATTTTATATATTTTGCATGTGAGAAAAATATTTTTTAATGGCAAATTTTTAACAAAATTGGACGAAATTCTTGAATTGAATAAACTAGTAAGTTGCTTGTGTGATGCACGGATAATATTGTAATGTTTTATATAAGATGGTTTTGGAAAATGTTGAATATATATTATAGAATAGTTGTTATAGAACTTTGTTAGTAATGAGTTCATCATAAGAAGCAACAAAAAAAATTACCGTGGGGGTTTTGGCAACTTGATGGCAGTGGGAGGCCAGCATGACAATGGTGGCGGCCCCTTAGATTCCTCTCTTTATCTCTCTTACAAATGCTTTGCTAATCTTAGGTATTTTATTTTGGTAATAGTGAAACAATGCATTTTATTTAACAATTCCCATGGTTTTATCTTGTTAGTTATATAAGTACTTGATTTTTATTATTATTATTATTTTTTTGATTTTGTTTTTAATACTAAAACGGTGGTATGCTAAAAAACATGAAGAAGAGAGAAAGGGTGGTGTAACCTTAGGTAATTAATGAGAGATTAATGAGAGAACAGTAAAAATAAGTTAATTTGTTTGGGTAATAGTAAAAAAAATTAATTAAAAGAGTTTAAAAAAACTAAATGCAAAATTGGAGCACCACATGGCAGGATTTCATGCACAACCTCATGAGGTCTCTGCTTTTATATATATATATATATATATATTGATTTGAAACTTAGCGGGCTCAATTAAACGAAAATAAATTTAGAGGACTGAAATGAATTCCAATCAAACTTAGGGTCTGTATGGATAGAACTTATTACTGAAAACTGAAAATACTGTAGAGAAATAATTTTTAAATGTGTGAATAGTGCCGTGAGACCTATTTTTAATGAAAAAATTGCTGAAAAGTAAAGTTTGTGGGTCCCGTGAACAGTGCACGGAACCCACTGTTGTGCACTATTCACGGGAAAAAGTCAACAACTGTGGCTTGAAAAAAAAAAAGAGAAAACGCGCGGCTTGAAAACACAGACGTGAAAATGCTGTATCCAAACCAGTTCTTAGAGAATGCAATTTGCATTTTAGCCTATTTATTTTCTATTTGTTTGTATCACTTGTTTGATTCCTACAAAATTTTCTAACTTATTTATATATCTTGGCACAGGATTACGTTTCCATCTTGTACCTAAGAAAATTTAAAAACTTCAGTATTGTGTTAAGGGGGAAGCCTGTGCAGCAGTTTAATATTGCTGATGAGTTGCAACATTCAAATGTGGTGAGTTACAAGCCCCAGCTAGGTATGGGAGCAAAAGAGGTAAGAGTTGATGTTGGTGCTTTCTTTGTGTACCCCCTGTATTCTTGGAAGTTTTTGCTATAATAAAGTTTGTTACTAATAATTAAAAAAAAAAAAAAGCCAAAAGAGGTGCAATGATTATGGTGGTAGATGTAGACAATATAAACATGTTTATCATTTAATAATTCTGGTCTCTATATGTTCCTTAATGGATAACTATTATAAGATGAGGACCCAGCCTTAAAGGAGCATCAAAATGGCATTTTAAATTTTTGGAATTCCTGATAGTTCTCCATAAAGAGTTCTTAGAACTCTTGAAAATTTCATCAGAATGTCCTTTCATTAAGACAAAGAAGTGAAATAAAAATACTATGTAGTAGGGTTTTTGCGTCCCATTGTTGTAGAATCTAATACTGTACCTTATTTGTCATGTGATGCTCTTCCCTATATCAAAATGACTGGACAACTGCAAGTCATAACCTGATGATTGTTTAAGCAGTCATCCATTACATATGTTATATCAAAGTTTTAACAAATAAAATTGGAAGTGATAACTTCACCACTTATTCATTTTGGGATGGTATATTTTGTGACCCTTTTGGGTGTTATAGTTGCTTTGATAAGAATGGATGTTCACTTCTTTAATGTACTTGGAAAGCAAAAATCTCGTATAGGTTCTATCAGTGGGAATTATTAGTCTTATCAAAAAAGAAGAATATGATAATTGGGTGGCTCTCTGTGTGGAGAAACCATCCTTTTTCTTCTCTTCTGGATTTTCTTGACTTTTGTAATGTTCGTTTTTGATTTGCTCCCCCTGTATACTCCCCGTATACTTGGGTGTTATGTTCCTCTCTTTTTTATCAATGAATCATTATTACTTATCAATAAAAAAAATGATAATAATGAAAAGGGAATTACAGTTATACTCGTACTTTGTTAGCTTTATTCACTATTCATGTTTGATGTTCCTTCCATCCCACAATGTATGCTCAAATTTGCAACCTTTCTTGTCTATAATGTTTGTCCTGGTCCAAGTATCAAACCATAAATTTTCTAAATTTGACCACAATACTCTTCACTCATACTTTTCCACCACATCCTCATTTTTTAAGAGGGTAAACTTGGAAAGTAGTTTTGAAGATTTGAGATGATTAAGAATTGATTGTGTCTTCTTAAAAATGTATGCATTTGACAACTTGGATGTGTTTCTTTATTTGTTATTTTTTTACTGAGATCTCATAAATAGAGGCACCCAGGTATACTGGGCGTATACAACTTGGATATTATGGGATGACTAGATTTTTATGTTTCTCAAGGATTTTTAAACTTCAACCTTGTGTCAAATTTTGGCCCCTCTAAAGGCACTATTAATTTGTGGAAGTTCATATTAGCTCATGACCTGATATACAATTTTGTTGAAGTTGAAAAGTTGATTAGTCTGTTTGTTTTAGGTTACAGTGGAAACAACTATTGGATTTGCAAAGGAGTTTCCTTCAATTCCTGTTTGTGGATTCAATGTGTACCATAAAAATCGCCTCATCAGGGTAAGTTTTGGTAAAGCTGAAGTAACCTCTCCATGTAATCCGATATGTTGCTTGTGTGTGTGTGTGTGTTTTTGGCTTTTACTCTGTTTTTGTGTATTCCTATTTTTGTTTATAGATGTATGTACTTATATTTATATTTGAGGTTTTAACTTTTGAATTGGTTTAAACCCAGAACATTGTTTTGTGTGAGATGCTGTGTCAAACTTGACTGTATAATACTCTGTTAACTTAGGAAGTTGAATAAATTCATGGAAGTTCTGCTAACTTTTATGCTGCTTATATGATAAGTGGAATGTGTTTCGTGTTATATTGGGACTGTTGAGATACAAGTTGATGTTACTGACTTGGTTAGTTCTTCACATTTTTTTAGCCTTTCTGGAAAGTCTCTGCTGATGGTTCTTCAAAAGGGAGTGGTGTTATTGGTACCCTCTTTCCCTTGATTTCTTGTGTCAAACACTTCCATCCAATTTTCATTTTTTCATTGTTTTTTTCTTTTATATTGTAGGAGTTCTTGAAGCAAATTTTATAGAGCCAGCACATGACAAGCAGGATTTTGAGCGATCATCACTGTTTATCCGGCTAGAAGCTAGGCTGAAACAGATACTAAATGATTACTGGTTTGTTAACATGTGTCTTAATTACAAATTCTTCTAAATGGTCTTTTTTTTTTTTTTTTTTTTTGGTTGATAAGTAAGAATATTTTATCAAAGAAAGAGGACACCACCTAGCACACAAGATGTGTGCTTATATAGCATCAAAACTCAAAAAAAGTAATAACAATCTACAAATTCTAACACAGTGCAGTAAGAAAGGCAAGGAAAAACAGCCATGCAATCAAACAATGCTTGTTAAAGGATCATCTTCAGATCCTTCATAGTCCTTTCCAAACCTTTGAACTCTATTATTATGCTCCCACCAAATAGTCCACATAAGACAGAGATACTGCATTCCAAATGTAACTATTCTCATGTTTAGAAAATTTCCCCTTCCAACGTGCTAACAAATCAAGAACTCTATGAGGCATAATCCACCACACCTCAAACAAACATAGCACTAGAGACCACAACTCTTTAGCGTTTACACAATGTGGCAACAAGTGATCTACATTCTCCCCGTCCTTCTTACACATATAACACCATTCTACTACAAACACCAAAGTCGATGTAGGTTATCTAGCATAAGAATTTTACCCAACAGATTAGTCCATGTAAAGAAAGCTACCTTAAGCAGACCTTAGCCTTCCAAATACTCTTCAAAGTGAAAGAGCTCACGTATCCAATGTAAAACACTTTACAAAAAGGTTTCACCTCAAATAACCCACTCTTGATAGGCCTTCAACCAAGTTGGTCCTCTATATCCCTCTTAATTTTTGATGAATAGATGAGGTCCATAAAAGTGGTCTGTTAGAAGTTGTGATTAAATAATTAAATTTACTATATCCTAATAGTTTAAGCTTTTGGGACAATCGGTAATTTAACATGGTATCGAAGCAGGAGGTTTTGAGTTCAATTCTTGTCTCTTCCACTCTACCTCCCATTAAAATTCTCACGTGTTGGGTCTCACCTATTAAAAGGTAGTTTCGGCCCACACGAGAGGGAGTGTTAGAAGTATGTAGTTAAATGATTAAATTTATCATATTCTAATTACTTAAGCTTTTGGGACAATCGGTAATTTAACATGGTCAAACATATCCATCTCCCAATCATGAACAGCTCCCATGACAGTACCCAGTGCATAGATTCATAGCACCTACATTCCAACATAAATAGTCTACCACAGCGGCCTCCTTATCCTGAGCAGTACTATACAACTTTGGATATGCATTCTTCAGAGCACCTTCCCTGCACCACCAATCATGCCAAAAGCGAACCTTAGTTCCGTCACCAATTGAGAATCTGATGCACCTGGAAAATTGACTCCACCCTAATCTAATATACTTCCATAAGCAAACACCATACCCACCCCCACTTTCCTTTGAACACCAACTATCCCATTCACTACCATACTTGCACTCACTACTTTTGTCTAGAAAGCTCCTCTCTCTGTAGCAAAACACCATAGCCACTTGCCAAGCAGTGACTAATTGAATGACACCACATCTCTCACTCCCAAGCCCCCTGTTGAATTGGAGAACATACATGATTCCAAATAAAAAGATGAAATTTAAATCCATCACCCATATCACCCCAAAGGAAATCCCTCTGCACCTTTTCAATGTGCTTAGCAATGTTGGAGGGAATGGGAAAGAGGGAAAGGAAATAAGTTGGAAAACTTGGGAGGTTGCTCTTACTTGGTATGAGTCAACCCCTTTTAGAAAAATAGAGTTTCTTCCACCCTGTTAACCTCTTCTCCATTCAAGAATAGGGTTCTAAATCTCCCTAGATTTAAATTTTGCACCCAATGGCAGCCCCAAATACTTAATAGCTGGATTGGAAACCTTACAACCATAGATATGAGCTAAAATGCTCCACTTTTGGTACAGCAATAGGAACTAGTCTCATGTTTCCCAAGTTTGTTTTAAAACATAGTTTTCTTCAACTTCACCAAAGTACCAACTCTCTTTATTCTGTCCTCCAAAGATGAGGGCCTGATTTCCTCCCTTTCAAAAACTGAATCTCTATTAATAACATTTTTTTTTTTAATCCCCACATCACCAAAGAACATGTTGTTCCATTTCTTTAGATCCTCCTTGAACACTCTTAACTTGCTTGCCAAAACAAAGCTGAGGTTAAATTTGATAGCCCTTCCACCATGTCCACACCTTGTCTACAATGTCAGCCGGTTGTAACCACATGTTTTCGAACTTAAAATGAGATTTCCTGGAATGAAACCTTCCACTATGACGCACAAATGGACAATGATCTGAAAGTATCTGAGGCAACACATTATGGGTTAGATCATAAAAATGCTCTACCTACTCCACTGAATAAAAATATGTTTAAACCTAGACTTAGACGGAAGCTCTTGAATACTGGACTTGGTGAACTTACCCCATCAGTGGCAAATCCAACCAACCCAATTCTGAAATGAAATTTGAGAACTCCCACATAGCTGATATATGTCTTCCCTTGCCCAGTGTCTCACTAGGGCAATGAGCCACATTAAAATTGCTTCCGATACACCGTGGCACTCGTCACCAACTAACACCCCTGCTAATTCTTCCCAGAGACATTTTTTCTTAGCATCTACATTAGGGCCATACACACCAGAAACTGTGTCCATAAACAGGCCTTTGACACTCTTAACTTTACTAGAGATTGGATACTAATCTTTGAAACAATCCAAAAGTTCAACCACTTGTTTATCTCAAAGTATTAACACTCCCCCTGAGACCTCATTTGCTTCCAGATACTCCCAGTCAACAAACCTATTACCCCACAAACTTCTCACCACCTCTTTGTGGATTATCTCTAGTTTAGTTTCCAAGCCTTCCACATCTTGAGGGCATTTCTAGGGTGATTACAGTTTCAATGAAGCTGAAAATGGTGTCATGGAATGTTCGAGGATTGAATGATTTGTGGAAACGTTTGGTTGTTATAAATTTGTTACGAGAATGGAATTGTGATGTAGTTTTCCTTCAAGAAACTAAGTTTGCGGGCTTGGATAGACAGTTGATTTGTAGCTTATGGAGTTGCCCCTATGTAGATTGGGTAGCTTTGGATGCGGATCGGATAGCGGGTGGGGTTTTGTTGATGTGGGATAAGGGGACTTTAGAAAAGGTGAAGGTTATGATGGGTAAATTTTCTGAATCAGTTCGGTGGCAGGGTATGGGGGATGGTTTTATTTGGGCTTGTTCTGGGGTTTATGGCCTGAATGATAATAACTTGAGGGGGTAGATGTGGGATGAGCTGATTGGAATTCAGCAATTATGGGAAGTCCCATGGTGTTACATAGGGGATTTTAACATTGTTCGTTTTCCTAGTGAACGGTTGGGGGGATCTCACCTTACTCCGGCTATGGAGATGTTTTCTAAGTTCATTGAGGAGCGTAGTTTGATAGATTTGTCGTTGGAAGGAGGGAGTTATACATGGTCTAGTGGCTCGGATCAGCCTTCGATGTCTAGGATAGACAGGGCCCTGGTTTCTCATGACTGGGAGGATCACTTTCCGGATGTGATCCAGCGGGTTTTACCTGGTCCTATTTCAAACCACATCTCCATTTTAGTGGAGGCAGGAGGAATATTAAGGGGGAAAAGTCCTTTTAGGTTCGAGAACATGTGGCTAAAGACGGATGGGTTCAAAAATAGGGTCCACTCTTGGTGGAATCGTTATTCCTTCTTAGGTACTCCCAGTTTTGTACTTTCTAAGAAGCTAAAGCCATTGAAGGAAGATATTATTTAGTGGAATCATAGGGAGTTTGGAAATGTAGAGCGTCGGAAAAAAGAATTGTTGGAGGCTCTGAAATTATTGGATGCTAAGGAAGGGGAGTATGGCCTTTTTGAAGTGGAGATTAGTGAGAGGGCTATTTTGAGATCTCAAACTCAGAACCTTCTCTCTTTGGAAGAAGTCTCGTGGAGACAGAAGTCGCGGATGCTTTACATTAAGGAAGGAAATAACAATTCCAAATTCTTCCACAAGGTGGCCAATTCTCGGAGAAGGTATAATCATATTAGTATGTTGGAGGTGAATGGGGTTATTTATGATGACGAATCTAAGATGGTTGACCAAGCTGTACAGTTTTATAAAAACTTGTACAAGGAGACTGAGGAGTGGCTGCGTTTTGTGGAAGGTCTGGAGTTTGATCAGTTAGAGGGGTTGGAGAGGGACTGGCTTGAATGGAGGTTTGAGAAGGAGGAGGTTCTTCGAGTTGTCAAAGAGTTGGATGGAGATAAATCTCCAAGTCCAGATGGTTTCTCTTGGCTTTCTATCACCATTGTTGGGGAGTTGTGGAAAGAGATGTCTTAGCTGTGTTTGAAGAGTTTTATCAACACATTAAGTTTGAAAAATCCTTCAATGCAATGTTCATAGCCTTAATCCCTAAAAAGAATGGTGCCTCCAATATTCGTGATTTTAGATCTATTAGTTTGGTGGGGAGTGTTTACAAGATTTTGGCTAAGGTTTTGGCAAACCGCCTGAAAGAGGTTTTGGATCGGTTGATGTCTGAGTCTCAGAACAGTTTTGTGGGCGATAGACAGATTCTTGATTCAGTTCTTATTGCTAGTCAGTGCGTTGATAGCAGGGTGAAGAGTAAGACTCCGAGGGTTATTTGCAAATTAGATATTGAGAAAGCCTATGATCATGTGAACTAGGAGGCTCTTCTAAATTTGTTGAAGAGAATGGGATTTGGGATGAGGTGGTGTAGGTGGATCCGCACTTGCATATCTACTATCCAATTCTCTGTCTTGTTTAATGGATCTCTCGCCGATTTTTTTGGGAGTTCGAGGGAATTGAGACAAGGGGACCCATTGTCTCCCTTGTTGTTTCTGGTTATGATGGAGGTCTTCAGTAAGATGGTGAAAAGAGCTGAAGGGGCTGGTTTGCTTTGAGGTTTTAGAGCTGATGGTAGTCAGGGTGGAGGGGTTTGTGTCTCGCATATGTTGTTTGCGGATGATATGATTCTATTTTGCGACGTTGATGAGGAACAAATTCTACATGTTCGGATGCTTCTTCTTGGTTTCCAGGCAGTGACAAGTTTAAAGGTTAATGTGCTGAAGAGTGAGATGGTTCTCATTGGGGAGGTGCCAAATGTCCATGTTTTGGCAGAGTTTTTGGGCTGCCAGATTGGGTCTCTGCCTATGACCTATCTTGGTATGCCATTAGGGGCGTCCTACAAGTCTCCTACTGTCTGAAATCCTATCTTGGAGAGAATTGAGCGTAAGTTGGCCGGTTAGAAGAAGATGTATTTTTCTAAAGGTGGAAGACTTAAGAGCAATCTATCTAGTCTTCCTACATATTATTTATCTCTTTTTACCATCCCTACGCATATGGCCAATAAAATTGAGAGGTTGCAAAGAGATTTCTTGTGGGGGGATTCCAAGACACATTTGGTGGGATGGGACAAGGTGTGTGCCCCTTTGGAATATGGTGGGTTAGGGGGTAAGGAAATTAACTACTTTCAATAAAGCCTTACTAGGAAAGTGGTTATGGAGGTTTGGGATTGAGGAGACAAGGCTTTGAAGAAGGGTTGTAGCTTTAAAGTTTGGGGAAGAAGGGGGGGGGATGGACTTCCAAACTAGGTAGCGGGGTACACGGGTGTGGCCTGTGGAGAAGTATCTGAATGGGTTGGGAGGAATTTAGCAAAAATATTCGGTTTGAGGTAGGGGTGGGAGATAGAGTTAAGCTTTGGATAGATCAATGGTGTGGGGAGTCTTCACTTTAATTGACTTTTCCGAATGTGTATGGGATGGCTTCCAATAGAGAGCATCGGTGGCCTCTTCTCTTGAACAGTTGAGGATAGACGAATGGAGAAGTTGGAATGTTCATTTTTTTCGAAGACCAAATGATTGAGAAATGGGTGAGGTGGATGATTTTCTCTGCACCTTGGGTTCAAGTCTACCTCCCACTGAGAATGGAGACCGTATGCGATGGAAGTTGACAAAGAACGGGGATTTTGTTGTCTGATCGTTTTACAATAAGTTAAGAAGTCCTTTGCTCATTATTTTTCCTTGGAAAGGTGTATGGAAGGTTAAGGCTCCTCGGCGTGTCTCCTTCTTTGTGTGGATTGCTGTGTGGGATAAAATCCTTACAAGTGATAATTTGAGGGGTAAAGGGATGCACTTTGTTGACTGGTGCATTATGTGCCATTGTAATGGGGAGACGGTGGATCATGTGCTTCTTCATTGTGGTAAGGCTCATAGGTTGTGGAGTTTGGTGTTTAGATCTTTTGGGATTTCATGGGTCTTGCAAAGAACGGTTGTAGATACTCTCCTTGGTTGGTGGAATTGACCTGGAAAACACTCGTCTAGCATTTGGAATCTAGCTCCTTTGTGCTTAATGTGGTGTCTTTGGAGGGAGCAAAATTGGAGGACTTTTGAGGACTTGGAAAGCTCGGATGACCAACTATTGGCTTCTTTCAATGGCTCCCTGTTTGATTGGTCTAGGGCTTGGGGAATCACCTCTAGTGACTCTCTCCCTATGTTCCTTATCTCTCTCAGTTGCATTTAGTATCTTTCCTTTTCTTTTTTCTCTTTTCTTAATTTGCTCTATCTATATTTTTTTCTCTACCTTATGTTTTTATGCATATGGCAGTGTTCTTGAATATATACCCTTATTACTTGTCAAAAAAAAAAAAAAACATTTCTATCTTGCAACCTCTTCTCCTTGTTATTTAGACCTCTGGCGTTCCATGAGATGATTTTTAGATTCATTAAGGCAACACTAAACCCCTTGGCCTATGGCCATTCACCAACTGATTAGAGCCTTGTTGGTCATAGTTCACCGATGATAATAGGGTCTTTAGTTCTCTGAGCCCCATAATTTTTTGTCTCAAAATTTGCTTTGGACACATCCCATTGCTACACCTCTCTTGCCATTTGGCCATTATGACCTCAAAAATTGTCATGGCCTTGTCTTTTAAACCTTCAAAAGACACCCCCAAACTATTAAATCCTGGAATTGCTTTAGAACCTAGTCCAAGGGCTTGTTGCAATCCAGCTTTTGGTAACTAGCGTCGCCCCAAGGGAACTTAGTGGGGGTGACTTTGAGGGCATCATTGCAATGAGGCAGTGACAAGTGTTGCTATGAGGGATCATACCTATTTCGGCTCCTGGCTCAGTGGATTCCTTATACACTACAATGGCTCAGTCATCCAACTTCAGCATCATCTCTCCCTCCTTTGTCACCACTGTGATAAACCCTAGCTCCTTTGGCACATCCTCCTAAGCCAGACCCCCCAGTCTGCCTTTTGGCTGTAAATTGGTACAGGTTGCTCCCTATAAACCTTGGTAGTGTTAGGCTGAAGTTATAGGGAGTGTTAGATGATCACCCCTCCCTACAGTTCCTGTGATGAGATTCAATCCTTCTTGCACGATCGACATCTTACGGTCATTACCCCTTTATCTTGTAGAAAAGCAATGAGTGTTTTCTTTTTTGGCATGATGATTGGATTTTTTTTTTTTTTGGGTGTGTGTGTGTGTGTGTGTGTTTTTTTTGGGGGGGGGGGGGGGGTGTTGCTAGTTGGTTTGGTATTTAGAACCTTATTGTGTTCCTCTTCAAAATTTGAGGTTAAGGTTGTCTACTGTCAATCAGCTATAGCTCAGATGGAGGGGTTTGTAATTTAACAATAACTGGGGAAAAAAATGGGGTGAGGCTGCCTACCAACCACTTCAGAATCTTATCATGTGCTATAAGTTTTGTTTTTTTTGTCTTTCGTTTCTTAAATTCCTCTTTATTATCAATTGTGAGTTTTTAGGAGGGTTGGGTGAAGCTTGACTATTATGCAGTGGTGATGGTGTACAATTTCCTTCACCAATAATGTTTTATTTATGTCAGTGTTGTTAGCTATAATAGATTATATCTTGCACTTATATTAAATATTTAGTTTAAATGGTCTTTTTTGAATGTCTTTGTCATCTTTAGAGCTATGAATTTGGACATTGTTTTAACTTGGTGAAATTTGTTTGGGCCAAACAGGAAAGGCCACTGTCACTTAATGGGATATCAGCCTCCAAATTTCAGATCACATCATGCACAAAAGGAACCCCTTGTTCAACCTCTTATTGGACTTGCTGCTAATGTGGGGCAGGAGGTTGTGCAGCCTATTGTTAGTCTTCCAGCTAATACAGGGCAGGGTTTGAGTAATGGACACACTGTAAGTGGCTGCAAAACTATTTTTGGAACAGGATTTACCTGCTGTACACTATTGTTAGATGCCCAACTATGAATGATTTAGATTATTATTTAATTATTTTTAGTTTTTTTGGTTGAATCTCTGCATCATTTAGCCCCCAAAATTTTGATGCGAATGTACTCCACACTTCTTATTTGTTACCCTCAAAATGGTAGGCCCAGTGTGATTGTGCAAAAATTTGAGGGAATCTTTTGGTACACGGGATGATTACCTGTTGCTGGGGACATATCTGATACCGTGTACTGGGTACATCTTGTGGACATGACCCAGGCTCTCACACTATTCTAACACCAATTAATTGTCATGGATAAATCTGCTGCCATGGTTTGCCTGAGTGAACCTTCCTTAGTGATGGCTCCACTGGGCCTAGATGCATGCTTTTCTGCTCACTCTCTGCACAGTTTGTATACATAATATTTTTAACATGGTATGTGTAATAGGTTTTTTACCTAGAAAAAAAAAAAGTTGTGTTGCAATTTGCAGACTAGTATTTAATAAAAAAGAAATTGTTGCAATTTGCTGTGGAAGCGGCAGCCAAAATTAATTATCATGGATAAATCTGCTGCCATGGTTTGCCTGAGTGAACCTTCCTTAGTGATGGCTCCACTGGGCCTAGATGCATACTTTTATGCTCTCTCTTTGTACTATTTGTATACATGATATTTTAAATATGGTATGTGTTATAGATATTTTACCTAAAAAAAAAAAGGTATACCTTGAAGTTTGGGGTTGTTTGAATTTTACACCCCGAAGTTTCAAAAATTTGATTTTACACCCTGAAGTTTGGTTATGTTAGCGATTTGTCCCCTCCGGTTAGTTTCTGCTGTTAGGTGAGACATCATCACACTGACATGTTTTGTTTTTGCCAAATCAGCCCCAAACGACGCTGTTTTGCCAAAATGAAAGCACAAAACTCAAGCTTAATTATAAGACACCGTTTTAGTCCAATTCCAAAGCTGCAAAACTCAAAAATAAAAAACAAAACCCCACGGTTACCTATTGATATAGGGTTGCTGGATTGCTGGTGTAACTGCTGTGGCATGGTACTGGTCAAGTAAGGGTCATGGTGGTGGTGGCTCTTGGCGGCGGCGTCAATGGGATTTCAATGGTGGCAGTTCTTGTAAATCTGGGAGCTTCGGTTTATTGGTGGCGTGGGTTTGGGATTTTCTGTATGTAGAAGAAGAGCATGACAGTGGGGAAGGATTTTTGGTCTGTGGTGGTTGTGGAGCTGTCACTTGCGGTGGTTGGGTTGTAAATGATGGGGTCTGTGATGGATGGGTTACCGGTGATATGAAGGGTTGGACATGGTGGATTTCCAGTGGATGGTGGCTTGGGTGGAAATACAGTGGTTCTGAAATTTGTGGGTTTTGAGAGATGGTTTTCTTTGGTGGGTTTATGGGGGTTCTGTGCTGTGTGGTTTACTAGTGTTGATTGATGGATGAGAAACACAGCAAGGGATTTTTTTTTTTTTTGGAATTTTCTTTGAATTTTTTACTGGTTCTGGATTGACCTCGGTGATGCTTCAAACAGTGGGTTTTTGTTTTTGATATTCGAATTTGGCTGAACTGGAGTTCGTATAATTAAGCTTAAAATTTTTTTTGAATTTTAGGCTAAGTTGCTTCGTTTGGGGGTGATTTGGCAAAACCAAACCATGTCAGCGCGATTATGTGTCACTTAGTAGCAGAAACTAATTGGAGGGGGCGAACTGTTAATGGAACCAGATTTCAAGGTGTAAAATCAAATTTCTGAACCTTTGGGGTGTAAAATCCAAACAACCCCAAACTTCAGGGGTGTATTTTGCAATTTACCACAAAAAATATAGTATGTGTTGCAATTTGCAAACTAATATCTATGTAAAAGGAAGTCGTTGCAATTTGCTGTGGGAGCCGCAGCCAAAAGTTGATGGTTGATCAGTGTACCAATCAAACAGATGTAGCACTATCACATAATTCGCATGAAATCATGCATTTTCATTTTTCACATCTGTTCATATGACAGCTCTCTCTCTCTCTCTCTCTCTCTCTCTCTCTCTGTGTATGTGCATGAGTGTGTGGTTGCGGGTGTGTTAAATTTCAAATACTTAACGTGTTTGCTTGATCTTTACCCATACCTATCTGCTATGGCAATTCTTATCCATGTGTATATATTTATAAATTTTATGTGGATGGATGGGCAATCATGCACCTCTTTTTCTGCGTAAAATTATCATTCATGTTGCATTCTATGTGGTAGGTAAAATACAATATTTATTTGCAAGTCCTTGTCAAATGTCTACATATTGCAGGGTTCCTATGATCAATTAGTATCTATGGATGGTTCAGGGCCTATTTCAGTTGATCAAATATGTGAAGAGAACATACAACTCTTCATGAGGTAAATGATTCCATATTTTATGATCTTAACGTTCAGAGGATCAGTAACATAGATATGGCCTGGCCTGTAATGTATGGTTTTATTTTTCAGTCTTTCTAGTATTTATATTTCAAAATTAATATTAAAAAGAAAAAGAGAGGGGGACAGAAGGGGAAGTGGGGAAAGAGGGGGGGGGGGGGGGGGGGGGGGGAAGGGGTGGTGGGGAAGTGAAAGCAGCATTTAGCTGAGGCTTGCTACTGGAGGTCAATACTTGCACTAATGGCACCATGGCTCCTCTCTTCTTGAGAATCCATACATCCCTTACCAGCATATATGGACAGCTATCTTTTAAGCACTGGTTTATGTGTTTGATTTCTTCGGAGCTTTAGGCTAGTTGCTATTTGGCTCCTATGCTTTTGTTCTTGAACTGAAACCTGGAGACTCTTTTCTGCAGGTGTGAGGAACACATGCAGAAGGAGAATGAATTGAAACAGACGGTAGGTAAAATTTGCATTCATAGCATACTTGTGGTTCATGAGTTGGAGGGGATGATTATTTTTTGTAAATATGAATAGATAATGTAATAGGGAATTTTGTTTGTGTTGCTGAAATGGAACAGATCGAGGGCTTGGAGAAGGAGTTGAAGGAAGCCAAAATGAAGCGTGATCAACTTTCTTTGTACCTTGAGACTAGGAAGAAGCAAAAGATTGTAGAGCCACAAACTGGAAATGTTTGAGAAATCACTTTCTGAAGCACTGAGCGCACTATAAAAATACCTTACTAACAGTCTCCCCTGAATATTGTTACGTTGCCTTCGTAGTTATATCAGATTATGTATAGCACTTTTTCATGTGTAAATAGTCAAGTCTTAAGTATGAACTAAGAACCATTTTTTGTGATGTGGCTAGCTTCTTTGACATTAGGCTTACTTGATCGAATTGTAAAGTTTATTTCTGTTGTCTGCTCTTTCATATGGGCACAGGATTGGTGCATGAAATACATGTGGTTTGTAGTGGGGTCTGTATAATTTGTAGTAATGAAATTGCACGGTAGGATAATTTTGATCCTGCAACCTGATGACCTTGTAAAGATTTTTTCTTTTTTGATAAACGGGGGTGTCCAAACTTCTTTGGACCTCGTAAAGATTGAAATGCTAAGAAAATGGACTCAAAAAGATTCTTGTATTAATTTGCTCAAAGAGCGAAATGTACCATTTTTATCAGAGATTCATAACACATAATGGATCAAATGATCTTGCAAGCTTTAGTACTTAGTAGATTCTTTCCTAATTCAATACTTCAAGTAGTAGCTTTCTCTCATCTTACATGAATGATGGATCATGGATCTAAGAAACGAAGTGGACCGAATAGATAGAATGGACTAAAGTGGCTCAACAGGAATGTAACAACAATAAATGCTAAATTTTAACTTGTAGATATTATATAGACATTGATATAAATTAGTGAGACCAATCATTCGTATGAAAGGAGTACCACATTGTACTCCAAAAATATTAAGGAATGACTCTACTAGATCACATAGGCATAGCCATGGTGAGTTTATTTTTTTAAGCCTATACCTCTTGTAATAAGTATGTTATATTATGTTAGAGAATACGACTTCATTTTATACAATCACATACTCTTGGTGCGATGATCACTCCACACATATACAAGTTTAGATTAGGCTAGAGTAAAATTTTATATTGTATAAAAAAAAAATTAAAAAAAAAAAGAAGAAGAAGACTTCATTTGTTAAAATATATTTTTATATTCTAATCCAAAGTTGAAATCCATTTTGTTCTATTTGGAATGGCTATAATTCTTCATATAATTGCATAAATTAGTATAACAGACCTATTTATTTTATCTTGGTCAAAATTTTGACCTGTAGGTCATGTACTAATCAATCCGAGGAAACTAATATCATTTTGAATTGTATAGATTAAATTTTGACGAAATTTTGGGCTGTACATATATGAATGAGATTTTTTGAATTGTTGTATTTCTTATTTCTTTTTAACATTATGAACTTTTTGATGAATTTTTGGTGGTTAATGAGATCTCAAAAACAATGAACTTTCTTTTTCAAAAAAAAAAAAAAAACAATTAACTTTCTTATAAAATCATTGTTTCATATTTATATTGATAATATCAAAATGGTACATTGATATAAAAATATTTGTTAACCTGAAATGGCAGTAAAAGATACCCCAACCACAATTTAACAAAAGAATTTATTTATTGTGGTTACGTGACACCAAGAAGTAATATACTAATATAAACAAAAAAAAAATATTAAAAATTTATATTTGACATCATTTTTATTATTATTATTATTATTATTATTATTATTATTATTATTATTATCCATTAGAAAATGAGATAAATTTCTCTAATGTAATAACATCTTCATATGAGGAGGCAGAAGGAAATTTATTAGTTTTTTTATTTATTTTATTTTGTTGACAAAATAAATGTATAAAGAAAAAACGAACGTCCTAGACTGAAGACCGTTTAGCGATAGCGAGTGTGGGCAGCCCGAACGAACTGCTAAAGCTCACATCACACACAACCTTCTGAGAGAGTCCATCACTCTCTCCGGTAGATTGATTGAAGACTAGCTTTTACCAACTGCAGCTGAGTCCTGAGTCCTGAGTCCTGAGAGAGACTCAAAGAATTGAATCTCAGTATGAGGAAGCGAGATTTAGCCATTCTCATGCTCGCCTCTTTCGCCATCTTCTTCTCTCTTCAGGTACCGATTTCAACTTCACTTTCCAATAATTCTCTCTGTGCAAAGCCCTAACCAAACCAAACCAAACCATTCCATTTTCTTTCAGCACGAGGGCGATTTCTCATTCCGAGAGGCGTGGATGCATCTCTCCGATGAATACCCTATCAAATTCGAATCCGAGCGCCTCCCTCCTCCAATCGTCACCGACCTCAACGGCGACGGCAAGAAGGAAGTCCTCGTCGCCACTCCCGACGCCAAAATTCAGGTCCAATTTCACAATTTTAATATGTGTCATCACGATAATTTTCAACTTGATAAATATTAATTTGATGATTTTTGTTTTTGGCGATGTGCGTGGGGTTTTAGGTCTTAGAGCCACACTCGAGGCGTGTGGACGAGGGGTTCAGCGATGCGCGTGTGCTCGCGGAGGTGAGCCTCTTGCCTGAAAAAGTCCGCATTGCGTCTGGGAGGCGTGCCGTGGCCATGGCTGCGGGCGTTGTTGATCGAGAAAGGCCTGGACAGAAGTTGAAACAGGTCCTGGTTGTTGTTACCGCGGGTTGGTCCGTGATGTGCTTTGATCATAACCTCAAAAAGTTGTGGGAACACAATTTGCAGGTTTGTGCTTGTGGAATTTCCATTAAATTCTTTGTAGTGGGGTTAACTGGTAATGGGTCTATTGATTCTTGTTTCTCATTGGCAGAATGATTTCCCGCATAGTACTCACCACAGGGAGATAGCAATATCGATTAGCAGTTATACCCTTAGGCATGGCGATGCTGGATTAGTGATTGTTGGTGGAAGAATGGAATTGCAACCTCATGTATGTTTTTTTTTTTTTTTCCTTCTTCTTTTGTAATGTGGTGCACAGAAAAGTCAATAGATTAACTCATTGAAGTTATATTTCCTTTGTTTACTGTTAGACATAGATAGTTTTTTACATGGGCTAAGGACATGGACTCAATCTAATTGGCCTGTGATTTTCCATATGATTAAAGATTTAGAGAAACAGAGTGAAGAAGCAACAAATAATACATATAGTCATGTATGGCCTCATTAATATGCCCAGCTGAGAAGAATGTATGCTACCTTACGAACACCATTGTTTTTTGTCCATCCCTCCAAAAGAATCAATAAAAAAATTTGATTGGCAGATACAATTTTCTGTTAACTTATACATCCTAGACACCAAGGTATTGCCTGATCTTACTCGAATCTTTATTTATTTATTTATTTTTATATTATTAGAAAACAAAAAACCTAGATTAAATTAAGCTTATACGTGCCAATCGGTTTTAGATTGTTGTTCCTGTAGTCCTTGTTTTGAGAACTCATTTCTTCTAGGAAATGAAAGCCAAACTCCTTTTCATGTTAATCTACTGGCTTCTCAGCATTAACTATTTTTGGTATGGAACTTTATCTATGTGCAAAATCGAAGACTTGCAATATCACTGATCTTCAATGCACTTGCAAATATCTTTGTTACTGTTTCAGATTTTCATGGATCCTTTTGAAGAAATTGGGATGGCAGAAAAAATTGCTGAGCAACATAGAAGAAGTGCTAGTGAAAAAGAGGTATAGCATGTTTTTCTCACCTAAGGGTTTGTATGAATTCTCCTTGAGAAGTACAGTCTACAAATCCTGTCAGGCATAGTAAGAAAGATGGCAATAGGAGAACAATTTGTCTAATTGGGCTGAAGCCAAATTTTTTCCTCAAATGATTACCACTCACTAGTTAAACCTCAGGTCATATGTCTAAGTCTGAACATCATCCAATTATTTTATCAAAATTGAAATGTTTTTTAGCCTTGTGGTTTTCCACTATTTAGTTCATCAATTTTAGACACTTCTCAGTTAATTATCTTTTTGGGCGAAGTTTTGAGAATTAGACAGTTTAATAATTGGTGGAAGCTTCCACCTCCTGAAGTATGGAAAGCAGAATAAGGAAAGAGCTAGTGCCTCTTCAGGCAATTTTTAAATGGTGAAATGAGGCAATTTATTCTTTGTAGTGTACTTACCTCTCGATATTTTAGCTTCTATGCTTTCTTTCCCAATTTCGAGCTACTCAATTCAATGTTCTATTTTTTGACATATGGCGATACCAGAAATAAAATGTTTTAAGTGACACTGATGAGCTCTAACTTAAATGACATCTCTCCTTGTAAGAACAAGGTGGAAGGTGTGGTCATGGGTTCAAGACCCCCCCCCACTAGAGTGTGTAATTACCGATATATGTTTCTTTTTGTGACAGTTCTCTTTATTTTCAGCAGTGAAGAAGATATATTGATACGTTGTGTTTTTTTTTGTCCTACCTAGGCTCCTGAGAACGCTGGAACCGTGGATTTACGCCATTTTGCATTTTATGCATATGCTGGTCGGTCTGGTATACTTCGATGGGATAGAAAGAATGAGGTGATTTCTTTTGTAATTTCTTTTATCTTATATCTTGTTTGGGAATTTGTATGACGTTTTTTTGGGGTAAATGATATCCTATGCATAATCACATCTTAGAGTGGGAAGTAGTGGGAAGGGGATAGGAGGGTTTAATGAGCCTTGTTTGGTTTTTTTCATTTTTTAAAAGGGGAGATGGAATGGTTTGATGGAATATGGGGTTATCTTATCCCTCCAAACCCCTCATTTTTAATTCCTCCAAATTGAGGGAATTTGGAATGGGAAGGGTTCCACTTATATTAAAGAAAATTGTCAATTTATGTGACTATCCCCCTCCTCTTTCCTCCCCTACTTAATTTTTAAAAATCCAAATGAAGGGGAGGAATATCTTTTCTCCTTCCTCCTACTCAATTTTTTTAAAACATCTAAACAAGGGGAAGGGTAGCCATTCCCCTCCTCTCTCCTCTCTTCTCTCCCTTCCCCCCCCCCCCCCCCCATTCTCTACTCTCCTCTCTCTTCAAACTTTGAAACACACGGTTAAAGTAGCTCTTCTTTTAAAAATGGTTATGCTGATTACAACTCCTTGATTTTGTCAATGAGCTCTAGAGCAAATTGTGCTTCTTCCTCTCTTGTAATGGGATGGAGGGTGAGGTCATAAATTCAAGATCCAGAGTGCAAGCGTAACTTACCAAATTTTGTTTTTTATAATAAAATTAAAAAAAAAAAAAAAAAACCAATTTTATTCACTTGAAATTATGTGCCACTCACTTTTGTTGCAAATTCTTGAGCTCTAGCTGAAATGATAATTCCTCTTGCCACAAGAGTGGGTGAAGGGTGAGGCTATGGGTTTAAAATCCATTGGGTGTGTGTAACTCACTGCTAAAAAATGTTGCAATTAATACTTGCATGTTCAAATTTTAGTTTACTTTATATGTGGCTCGCTGCATGTTCAAATGTTGCAAAAAATACTTGCATGCAACATGGTCATGCCAGCATGACCATGTTGTCATGCTGGCATCTAATTAATTAGTAGTTCCTTCATACTTCCATATCCATATATATATATATATATATATATATATATATTCCTTATCTAATTACTGATTTCATCTTTCGGTGGCTTAGAATATTGAAGCACAATCTTCCGATGCATCACAGTTAATTCCACAGCACAACTACAAGCTTGATGTGCACTCTATGAATAGTCGTCATCCCGGAGAGGTAATCATTGAAGCTGTTCAGTGTGCATATGTTCTATGCATTGTGGTTACTTAATATTCTGCTTTGCACTTACTTTATTTTAGACTTTTAAATACAAAAATTGTGTTTCTGTCCGGAAATCTGACTGAAACAGTTTCCATGAGAGAATCTCTCTCTCTCTCTCTCTCTCACACACACACACACACACACACACACACATTTGCACACATTTTTGCATTTTATTTAAATTATGTAAGGATACTGCTTTTCTTCTTTGTGGTTTTGACATCTTGTAAGATTTGTTGTTGGATAGCAGTAATTTTTCTAGGTTAAGGACGTCTTCCTAATAATAGTGTCATATTGTAGTTTGAATGCAGGGAATTTAGAGAATCAATCCTTGGGGTAATGCCACATCATTGGGTAAGTATTTTAGTGAGAAAAATTATCATTGTTTTTTTAATATGATAGAGTGATGACATCATACATATTATCTTAATCAGGATAGGAGAGAAGATACTTTGTTGAAACTGGGACACTTCAGGCGGCACAAAAGGAAAACCACGAAGAAAACAGCAGGAAAGTCCACAAACTACCCTTTTCACAAGCCTGAGGAAAACCATCCTCCAGGGAAAGACTCAACTAAAAAAATTTCAAACCTGATTGGACAGGCTGCAAATTATGCAAATTCAGCAAAGACTAAGAAGGTAAGATTTGCCATTTATCAATATATAGTCATTAAAATTACCATTAAAGGTTGGCTCATTAGAGGATTTTCTAGATTGATGTCATCTTGACTGATTGTCTATTGTATCCTAAGCACACGGCCTGTGCCTGTGCTCTTTTTCAACATTAATGAGGCGTTATTTCTTATCCAAAAGAAAAACTCCCTACCATTAGGGGTTGCCCCATGCTTATATTGTCTGCGTAAGAAAATGCCATCAACAAAAGATGCATGAGTTGCCAAGTTGGTTCATTGTAGAAAACCCAAATAATATGTAGTAGCATGTTCCTTAGATCCTTTTCGGTGGATATCTAACAATATTTTTCATCCACTTTACCAATGAGCTGTAGCTCAAATGGCACATCCTCCACCAACTAGGAGGTGGAGGCTAAGATCATGTGTTCAAGACTTAGTTCATATATAACTTACCCACAAAAAAATTATTTGTCGTTGATTTTCTGTGAGTAGGTTAATATATAGAGTGGTCACCTTTGCCTTTAACTTCTATAGTCTATTTTGTATGATTTTATATTTTTGAGCTGGTGATAATGTTCATCTTCATCTTCAGCATCTTACACCTTTCCCAGTGCAACCGCATTACATAAAAAACCAGGATGGATCATTCTTTGTAAATAGAAGCATGGCTCCCCAGTCCTATAGGGAATTACCCCATGGCCACATGACTCATCTCATTTATAATTTGGTTCCATTCTCGTAACATGTTTTCTATTCATGTGATTTTACTAGTTTTTTTGGTGGGTACATGAATAAGGTGAAGGTACTAGTTAAATATTATTATGCATTATTTCAATAAAATTAAATATCAAAAATTATATCCCCTCTATATCTTAGTCAATATAAGTAAGCCACATACCCACCCCCTTGTTACTTGAAATAGTGAAGAGCATTTGATTGCAGATATGATAGGCTCTTTGTTTTAGAACCTAATTTTCCTCATTTGTAATTCTTTAGGAAAGTTTGTGTATCCTTTTGTATGATTAAACCTTTTATTTTTTATGATAATTTGATATTTGGGGAATGGGGGGATTTGAATCCTGGATGTTTCCATTGGAAATACCAAGAGGTGCTATTTGAGCTACAAGACTCTTGGTGTATTCTTAAAGCCTTTTCTCTTAACATGGGGGCTTGGATATTAGAAGCATGATATATTCAACCAAAGAAAAATTGCAATGTCGTTAAGTAGTGGAGAGATGCACTAAGATATTCAATAAAAAGTATGGTAGTGAGTTTTAGGGGAAGGGGGTGTTCAGGGGTGGTGAGTGGTGCATATGGTGTAAGCCTAAGGAAGCATATTAGGGGCGATTGGGGGAGGTTTTTTTTTTCCCCCTAGATTTATTAGATTTGAGGTGGGAAATGGCACTCGTATTAACTATAAAGCACGAACACAGCCAATTGGGTGACTTACCTGTGTCTAACACATATTGGACATTGATACTGTGCAGACATGCCTGCCAGCATGTCCTTTTGTATCCAGATAATTTTCTTAAAAAGAAAAATCCAGATACTATATTAAAAAAAAAAAGAAAAGGGATCCTCCCCAGGCACAGTGGCAACACAGAATGATAGACAGAGCAATGAAGGGGAAAAAATCCTCGCGGAGATCTCTCTCTCACTCTGGAACCATCACCTCTTGCTCCTCTTTTTCTCTCCCTCTCTCACTTTCGATCGGTGACC
This sequence comes from Castanopsis chinensis, assembly GCA_032878915.1. NCBI lineage: Eukaryota > Viridiplantae > Streptophyta > Magnoliopsida > Fagales > Fagaceae > Castanopsis > Castanopsis chinensis. The sequence goes on from JAVQMG010000122.1 coordinate 17,199,313, forward strand.
TTGGAACTTGATCTCAAATCCCTCCATCCATATTTTACGTTAAGTGCCCATAAGCTTGCCATGTGTGTTTAGTTCTTCTAATAAAAAGTTGCCACATTATTTTATCACACCATGTGGCATCATTTTATTGGACGAACTAAATACATGTGACAAGTTTATGTGGCATTTAACAAAAAATATGGACGGAGGGACTATTGAGACAAATAAAATATAACTTTAGAGGGTATATCTAAATTCTGAAATTGCAAAGTGTAAAATTCAAAGGCCCCAAAATTTCAGGGGTGTGTTTTGCACTTTAGCCTAACTTTTATGCTACAACTTTTATCACAGCTTTGATGTGGCAGACTATGAGTGATTATATCACTTTTACATGAACCCATCACTCAACCACATCCACATCAGAGTTGTGACAAAATTTGTGGGTTGTGGCACAGAAGTTTTGTCCACACATGTTCTCTTTTTTATATAATGAACACTACTAGTATCAGCACTCTCTTTTCTGAGTTACTATGTTTATTGTAGCTATTTTTTCTCTTGACTTGTACTTTCAACATTATTTTGTAGGTCTCAATGTATTTCTTTACTATTTACTATTGCTTTTAAATGAAATCTATGTAGTTTTTTATTCCTATTGATTGCTAATACTTAATTTTAAAACTAAAATAACCATAAAATATGTCCAAAAATATATATAATAAATATTAATTAATTATTGCCGTATTGTATCCGAGTTTTTTCAAGAAATGCCATGTTGCCATATCTCATATCATGTTTTTTGCCTTTGGCATGATTTATGGTGCAGGTAAAATGTTCTAAATGAGGCATTCCCAGAATTCTATTGAAGTGTGTGGTCTAAAATGTCTTATGTGGTAGGGTGAGCTGGAACAGTGTCAGTTTTCATAGGGATTTTACCTTCACTAGAGTTTTAGATGATTAAGTGTTGAAAGTTTTTTCTTCTTTTCTTGATATAATCTGTTCTTTTAAGATAAGGAGTGCAGGTGAAGGCAGGAAATGATGGACACCATACAGAAGCCAAGCTTTTAAATTTTTATTTTTTTATAGGCAAAATTTTTCTACAATGTTCTACATGCCAACGGTGATTAATCCTTCCCTTGGAAAAATATTCGGAGGGTCATGGTCCCCAAAAGATTGGCATTTTTCACATGGACAGCGGCATTAGGAAAGATCTAGTGAGGGACAACATAAGGAAGATGAATATAGTTTTTGTGGATTGGTGTTACATTTTCAAGGAGAGTGGGGAAACCATAGATCATGTACTATTTCATAGTGATATCACTTGAGGATTGTGGTCGATGTTGTTTTGTCCATTTGGGATCTATTGGCTTATGCCTAATAGGGTGTTGGATTTTTAGCTTGTTGGAAGGGATGACTTGGCTGGCATTGGAATATAGATATTGGGAATGCCATCCATTGTGATGTGGTGTACTTGGAGAGAAAGAAATGCTCATTCATTTGAAGAGAATGAGAGGTCGATTTTGGACTTGAAAATGCTCTTTTTGCGCTGGTAAGAAAGAGTGAATTGATCCAAGTGGAGGGAACGAAAAAAGGTAGAGGAAGACCAAAAATCACATTAGTAGAAGTATTAAAAAAGGGCATGTCAAGCAAGTAACAGAGATTATGGCTTTAGATATAATAGAATGGAGGAAAATGATACATGTAGCCGACCCTAACTAATTTGTTGAGGAACCATAGCCTACCCCAAAATTTTGGGACTAAGAGGGCGTTTGGGAAGCGCGTTTTGCGCTTCCCAAACGCACGTTGTGCGTTTCCCCATTTCTTTTATTTTTTTATTATTTTTTTCAGCTGAAATATTTGACTTTTCTGTGCACAGTGTATACAGTGCACTGGTCAAATTTCACTTTTTAACAACTTTTTTATTAAAAATGGGACCCACAATATTTTTTACACATTAAAAAATTATTTTGCTACAGTATTTTTCAGTTTTCAGTTTTCAGTTTCATCTGCATCTAAACGGACCCTAAAGCTTTGTTTTTATTGTTGTTGTATTGTCGGACGAGTACCTTGACTGGTCATTCCTTCCCTAATCTGTTTGAATTTCTTTGTTTGTTTAGATTTAGATGATATCTTTTAGGTGTATCTCTTCCTAGGAAGCACGGGTGCTCCGATTGGGCTGGCACACTTGAGTCAGATATGCATGGATGCACTGTGTGGCCGTGGATGCGGCTGCATGCACGTCCATGGCCGAAATCTTATATATATATATATATATATATATATATATTTTGATAAGTAATAGGATATATATTCAAAAGAGCACTGGCTTATGCAGAAAAGCATAAGGCAGAGAGAAAAATACAGAAAGAAAAGATAAAGAAACGAGAAAATAGAAAGGGAAAATACTAAATACAAAGGAGAGAGCTAAAAAACATAGGGAGAGAGATACTAGAGGTGATTCCCCAAGCCCTAGACCTGTCAAAAAGGGAGCCACTAAAAGAAGCCAACAAATGGTCATCCGAGCTTTCCAAGTCCTCAAATGTCCTCCAATTTCGCTCCCTCCAAAGACACCGCATTAAGCACAAAGGAGCTAAATTCCAAATGCTAGACGAATGTTTTCCGAGCCAATTCTACCAACCAAAGAGAGTATCTGCAACCGTTCTTGGCAAGACCCAAGAAATCCCAAAAGATCTAAACACCCAACTCCACAACCTATGAGCCTTACCACAATGAAGTAGCAAATGATCCACCGTCGCCCCATTACAACGGCACATAATGCACTAGTCAACAAAATCTATCTCTCTACCCCTCAAATTATCACCTGTAAGGATCTTATCTCAACCATCAGTCCAAACAAAGAAGGAGACACGCCGAGGAGCCTTAACCTTCTAAACACCTTTCCAAGGAAAAATAATGGGCAATGGTCTTCTTAACTTATTGTAAAACGATCGGACATCAAAATCCCCTACTTTAAAGAAATAACCCTAAAATTATCTCAAAGTCTCTCTCGTTCTCTCCGTCTCCTCTGTCTCTCTCTAACCTATGGCTCCAGCAGTCCAGCACTCTCGTAGACTCCCTCCATCTCTCACTTTATTATCTACTAATGCTCTTAAATTGGTATATGTTTATCATTATATGTAAAAAATTCTTAGCAATATATAGAAAATTTAAATAAAAATATATTTAATAATTTATTAATAAACATATCTTGCCACACCCGTATCCTATTTTTTCAAAAATTTCCATGTTGCCGCACCCGCACCCAAACCCGAACCCGAACCCAAATCCATACCCATGCTTCCTAGATCTCCTCTTGTATACTTCCCGAATACTTGGGTTCTACCCTTGTTTAGTGCTTTTTAAATAAATTGACATAAATTATAGAAATTTATGATAATATTATTTTACAAGATAACACTATATAGCCCTGTTGAAGTATTGGGTTTATGTTGATGTAATGTCCCAATAGGCCCAGTTATATTGTAATTCCATATTGAGCTAACCCTAGCTTCTAGTCTCTATATATATCCTGTTAAGGGTTCACTGTAATTGATGACTTGAGTGTATAGTAAAGATGTAGCCGCTAGGGTTTTATTTTGTGGATGTAGGCCGTTGGCCTGACCACGTAATCCTTGTGTTCTTCTCTCTTTCTTGCTTCCGCTTCTCTATATTATTTTATTCTCGTCATAACTCCTGAAAAGGAAAGTCTTTTGCTCCCGCACTGGCCTAATGAGCCATTGCCTTGAAGACACTGGAATGCTTTTTATGAGAGTCTGACATCATTAAGTCTCATGCTTTGGTCTTGAGTTGAAAGTTAATGACTTTGTAAGTTAAAATGAATTGGGGGAAGCTTAAGAAAGTTTCTAAACCAGTGTTTCCCAGATTGCTTTCGCTTGTTGTATCCACATGAGATTTTGAGCTTCATATTAGTGAGAGTATTGATCACCAAGTCTTCCTCTGGCTTGGTCACCTTATAAATGTATATCTTGCTTATTCACAACTAAAAGAAGAGACTTATATTTTACAATTCCCTTTTTATATCCTTTTTTACTTCACTGGTGCAGCCAGGACCTTATATTCCTACCATAACAAACTACACAAAGATTTGGTGGGTTCCTAATGTTGTTGTGGCTCATCAAAAGGAAGGAATAGAAGTTCTTCATTTGGCATCGGGTCGCACTGCTTGTAAGGTAATTAGCACAGACAGACACACACATTCTTTCAAGTATTTTTTATTTAGAAACTCAATGCATAGATTAAAAAATTGCATTAACAAGATATGCATTTTTTTCCCCTCAGCCTCTTGGCTTAAGATCAAGTATGGAACACTTATGTTGTTGCTGATGTGAAGTTCTCTCCGGAGCTGTTAAACTTATCACAGTATATGTACATGGTGCAATTAGAACTCTAAAATGGCCAACTATTCATATTTGTCAATTAAAACAGCACTTCAATAGTCTAATATCTGGATCTTATGTCTTCAGCAAAAAAAAAAAAAAAATCTAGATCTTATGCATATGTATATGATATTTAACACCTTCCTGTTAACAAGTGCCATTTTGGCTTCATAGATTTGAGTTCTATCATTTTATTGTCATATTATCTTTAGCAATTCCAAGGTTTTATGTGAAATTCATTGATTTCCACAGCTTCATCTTCAAGAAGGTGGCCTTCATGCTGATATAAATGGTGATGGAGTCCTAGATCATGTCCAGGTGAACTTCTGTTTCTTCTTTATCTCTAGTCTCATCTCAATTTCAGTAGGTTCTACAAAACTTTGTAAATTTACGAGAAATCAATCAGTTGGTGTTTGAAATTAATGCCTCTTGCAGTGAGTCATATCTTGTTCAAGTTCTTTTCTTTAAGGTACTTATGCATTTTTACTAGCCAAATAATTTCACGTTCTATACTTAGGATGTGGTTAGTCTTGTCCCTAAATTACTGAATTCCTCTAAATTTTCTGTGAGAGGGTGTACATTGGTCAGTAACAGCACTGATAACAATAAATGATGACAACCATTTACTACAAACTGTTGGCTAGATATCTGGGTAATAAATGTCAAATCTATCATCTCTTCAGGCTGTTGGAGGAAATGGTGCTGAGCAGACTGTTGTTAGTGGATCCATGGATGTGCTGCGACCATGTTGGGCTGTTGCAACCTCTGGTGTACCAGTACGAGAACAACTCTTCAATGCTTCAATTTGTCATCATTCCCCTTTTAACTTTTTACAACATGGAGAATTTTCGAGATACTATGGCCGAACAGCAGATGTGACTTCTTTAGAGGTAGCAACACCCATTCTCATCCCAAGAAGTGATGGTCATAGGCATCGTAAGGGAAGCCATGGTGATGTTATCTTCCTGACAAACCGTGGGGAGGTATGCTGCTAATCTTGATACATTGCCTTCTAATTTTTCTCCCTATTTTGAAATTGGATCAAGGGGTTTCTGTTCTGGCACCACATCAAAGTAGACTTTTTTGTTTCTGCCAAATTATACTTCACCTGGTGGATTTTGAACCCACAACCTCATCCTCCACCTTAGGAAGGAGGTGCTGTTTGAGCGAATGCAATTTGGTTGTTTCAGTTTATTATAGCATTTGGAGGCAGAAATATGGCCTTTATGGCAAGAGGAGTTGCCCCTAAAAGTTGATTGAATCTAAGTTTTTATAGCATACAATTGCTGCATTTTTATTTTTGTGGAATCTTATAAATTATGCTCAATTAGAAAAAATATGCTCATCACGATTAATGGAATGGGATTATTGTGTACTGCATACTAGTTGAACACCTCCTGTAGCACTACCCTGCATTACCGTTTCTCTGAATTGGAAACTCGAATATTCTATTCCTTTCAGGTAACGTCATACTCCCCTGGCTTGCATGGCCATGGTGCTGATTGGCAATGGCAGCTCACAACTGGTGCTACATGGTCAAATCTTCCGTCTCCATCGGGTATGATGGAAGCTGGTACGGTGGTCCCCACACTGAAGGCATTTCCCTTGCGTGTGCATGATAATCAAGAACTGATTCTTGCAGCAGGAGATCAAGAAGCTGTAGTGATATCCCCTGGAGGAAGTCCCTTAACAACAGTTGATCTTCCTGGAACACCAACACATGCCCTTATCTGCGAGGACTTCTCAAATGATGGACTCACTGATCTTATTGTTGTAACCCCTAGTGGGGTATATGGCTTTGTCCAAACCAGGCAACCAGGTGCCCTGTTCTTCAGCACACTGGTTGGTTGCCTTATTCTTGTGATGGGAGTCATATTTGTCACCCAACACTTGAATTCCATTAAGGGGAAACCTCGTCCTTCAGCTGGTCCTCGGTGAAACTAGTGTTACACTAATTGAAAATTGACAGCAGCTGATAAGAGAAGCAAACATAATGGTAGAAGTATGAGGGAAAGTTCTCTTCTAAACCTGGGGAACAGTGTGGGATAAAGGGCACTTGGGAAGAGAAAGAAGGTGCAGTGGTGTCTATGAGTTTCTGATGACTTTTTGCATCCCTCGTTCAACTTGTTTCTACTGTGGCGGTTCATTTACTTTGTAGGAGAAGTTGCCTTACAATTTATAAATCTTATGTCGTCAGGGACTTAACAAATCGAGGTTTTCATGTAGCTTAAGATAATAAATGTCCATGCATATAGAAAATTTTGGGATATAATTTTAAAATATATTGTTTCCCTTGTATACTGTTTCTTATTCCAAAATTGCTGATCTCATCATTGGAACCTACCAGCTGCATTTGTCGAAAACTTTATTGCTGTGATTAGTGGTTTTGGATGCGGCAGTACCTACGATGCACTTGAATTAGAAATAGCGCTATGTTGTGACAGGGTTCGGCTCCCATTACTTTCTTTTTTCTCTTTTTCTTTCTTCAAGGAATTTTTTTTTGTTTTAATGAAAGAATATCACATCACCATCTAATAAAATAAAAGGTAAAAATTAAAACTCACTATCACTTGTTATTATATATTTTAAATAAAACAATATCTTAAGTTTAAAAAAGTACTAAAAATAAGCTACATCCATTGTGAAATTGAGTGTAGGCTTAGACATATTTACAAATATGTGTCCTTCCAAAATGGGCTAATTGGCAAAAGAAGAAAAAAAAATTTGTGATAAACGAAAATAGGGTTATTAGTGCAAAAAACGTTTTCAATGGTAACTTTGACATATTTTTAGCTTTTTTCTTTCAATGCGTTATATTGTCATATTGTAGAAATTTTTTGCAAAAAAAAACGTTTTCAATGGTAACTTTGACATATTTTTATTTCTTTCGCTTTGTCATATTTTTATTTCGTGTAGAATTTTTGTTTTTGGAGAAAGAATTTCGTGTAGAATTTTTTTATGAACGACACACACATTTTGAGTGAATGACGTGCTATCAGTGTGACCAAGACGTTGTCTTGCACTTTCGAGACAATGGACCCAATTCACTTACAACACACGTTGCTTTGATCTTTCTAAAGAGTGGGTTGGACTTCTGGTTAAAGAGACTATACAATGATGATCACGCCCCAACGGTTTGTTGTTATTGGGAACCACAGATATAGGGTCATAGGCTATAACAAAATGGAGTGTATCTATAATAACAATGCAACGATAATTTTGGCTTATTCTACATTAAAAAGTGGAAATTAGAATGATAAATAAGAAGAATTTAGGTATAATATTTTGGAAAAATTCGTTTTTGGAAAAATTTTATCAGGAATTAAAAAAGCTATCAAAACTTTTTTAATTCTGGATAAAATTTTTTTTAAAATTAGTCTATTATTGTGTACCCTAAGGACACACGTTAATAAAATCCTAACATTTTTGGTGATGCCCTTTTTTAGAAATGTCAACCTTATTTATATTTCATTCTTGAGGCTTGACAACTATATATAATTGTTGTAGGAAATTTCATTGTTTCGATCTTCTGAGACAGGTATATCAATGCATTGTCACTTCTTTCTTCATTTTTGGCATGTTACCTAGCTGAGCCCTAAGTCCTTTCATTTAGTTTGTTGGTTAACTATAAATTGATTGATCACCACCGCTTCTTCTTGATGCGGTAGTCACTCTACAAGTATAAATGTTTGTGGGGTGTGGGGGACAAGGGCCGGAATTCAAGTCTCTAAAAGAGAGCTTCACACACATATTCACTTAGGTTATATGTACTAGAGTAAAAATTCTATCTTGTATAAAAATAAATAAATAAATTGATTGATCAACTAATGGTTGATTTCCACATAATAAAGACATGCCTTAAATTTTTAATTTACCTATGTTATTGGCACACTCGTTATGTCCTCATACCACACATGTTATTTAGCAACTGGCCAATGTTAATATTTCTTATGAACTCAATTAATATATGTATGAAAAATGCTAAAGATATTACAACATTTACTGCATAAACTTTACAAATTGATATAACAAGGGAAGTCAGTAGTGAAATTCAACAACATGATAAATGAATGTTTGAATCACTTTATTGTGATTGGTGATACATTAATTTATAAAATTCCATATAGTATGTTAGAATTGTGAATCAGCTTTATTGTATACAATGATGAAACTATTCAAGGGGTTACCTTTACATAAGCTGACACAAAAATGTAACACAATACGTGAGTGGAGAGTTCTGTACAAATATAAGTGCATGCCCTACAAATAATATAAGTGCAAGATAAGCAAAATATGATAAGCCTAAAGTTGTTTGGGCTTATACACTAACATAGTAAAATTTAGGATAAAATACACTCAACAGTCTTGAGATTTGAGTTAATATTAATCAGGTTCAATATATTTCAAAGTCCTTAAACTTGACTTAATTCCTAAACCTGTACTCATTTTTTTCATCTTCATTAGAGTGATTAAAGATCATATTAGTCAATATTTTAAGCCTTACTGACATCAGCCCAAACAACAAGAGTGTTTTCTGTATTTTATCCTAAAATTTACGGTACAAGTAACATCAATTATCACTTAATATAATAATGTATCATGATTGATTTTGAGCTCTTGATAATATTGACGTGGCTCATGGCTTTCTTTTCCAATTGAAATTCTCTCATTGTCATGTTATCTTTGTACGTCACATCCAGATAATATTCGCTGTAAGGGAAATGATGAAGGTATCTTTGTCTCTAGAAAATCCCACTCGTATTGACTGAAAGCCGTATTGGGACGTCATGGTCCAAAGTCCAAACCAAGATCATATATTTATATTCCCTTTGAGCATCACATTACCACAAAACACCATCAATATAAAAGAGAATTCTAGCCCCCCACTAATATCGTCTCCTCCAAAGCCATAAGCTCCAACGCTCGCTTCAACATTTCTTGCTTCTTCAATCTGATTTACTTGATCATCAATATTATAATGGGACTTTGTTTACATGGAGAGAGGAGATTGGCTTCTTAGGTAAGAACCAAGAAATTCGATAGAAAGATAGTTAATACTGCCTGATTTTTCTTTTACTCTACCTCTGTCTACTATGAAATTTTTGCTTCCTGGGTTTTCATACCACTTTTTTTTTTTTTTAATTTTATTATTATATCTCTTACTTCAAAAAATGTGTCTGGTCATAGCCATTTAAAATTTCAACTTCTATAATGATCATGAAGATTTATGCCTACTGTTTAACAGACTGATGTTAATAGCAAACCATTATTCAGATTATATAAGACAATGAAGCCTCAGAAACTTGAGCTGAAAGCCTTCAAAAAAATTAATTAAATATGGAGATATCTCTGATTTTTTCCAAAAAAAGATAATAAAAGAACAAAGAGTGATAATTCTGATAGAGTTAAAGCTGCAAAGAAGATTTGATTTAGATAGGGCTAGAAGGTTCTGTTAGATAATCCTAGTAGTAGTAAAATTATTCAATGGGAGAAAATTTATCTTAGCGATTATGTTAAGCTAAGTTCTACTTTCTTTTATTTTTCTTTTTTTTTTTTTTTTTTTTTTTTTTTTTTTTTTTTTTTTTTTTTTTTGGAGAAGAAAGCTAAGTTCTACTTAAGAAGCTTTTATAAAGCGAAAATTGGCTGCTTGGTTCTGATTTCTCCCCTTTTTTTCCACTCATATCGAATAAAACATATTGAGTAAAATCTTCTTCATGTACAAGCAATTTGGGGGTTCCTTTTTTCTTTTTTTATTCGGATGTTCCTTAAGGAACCACTTGTTATTTCTTTGAAGTTGTGAAGATTAGAATTAGAAAGGATACTAATACATTTCTATATTCTATTAATGACACGAAATTGAAAAGTTACACTATTATTAAAGATGAAGTTATTGATTTTCACCAAAGACTTTTAGGTTCTTCTTCTCAAATCTCAAGCAAGTTGTTACATGGTAAACTATCAGATTATTGAAGCAACGAAAATTTTTCTTCACAAGCCAGATACTCAGATGAAGTGAAGAATACTCTTTAAGTTTGCATAGTGGAAAAGCCCTAGAACCTTATGGGCATACCCCTCACTTCTACAACAAAGTCTAGGACATAGCTGGTGATGATTCCACTCAATTACTCTTATTGTATCTTTAAACAAGGTGTTACTCTAATTAGGGTTGCAAATTAGCCAAGTCAAGTCAAATATTAAAAGTTCAAGATTATTTATTTATTTTATTTCAAATAAAAGTCCAACTTGAACTCATTAACAAATTAAATTATATATTTAAGCTTAATTCATTTTCCTCTAAAACAAACTTGAACTTATTCATAAGCTACTTGATTGATTTATTATTTTTCCAAGTATAGTAAACACTATTACTAAAAAAAATTTACTTCAAAAGTCAATGTTAATAATTAATAATTAAATTATAGTTGAAAGTATATTATTCGATTTAACTAAATAGAATAATTTTTATTTATAAACTTATAAAAATTATCAATTGATCTTGTATTGTTAAATATAATTTTTATTAATTAAAAATTAGACTATTTATATTATTCATTAATTACAAATATTAATTTGATGTCTTTTGAATTTGTTTACAAAATTACATAATATCAAGTCTATATAAGTGTTAAAAGTCTTATAACTTAATTGATACATCTTTGCTTCTAATGGAAGCATCCACGATTCAAATCTCTCTATTCAGACTAGTGAATTATAAACAATAAAAATAGTCTACATTAGTATATTTTTATATATGTATACATATAATAAACATATATTATTTTATATACTTAAATCGAGTCTTATATTTTTGAGCTTGTTCACAAATATATAATTATATTTGTGTTTGACTTGTTTAATAGTCAAACCCAAATTTTTTTTTGAGGAGTCAAACTCAAACTTGGGCTTGAACTTTGCTCATTCGCTAAAAAAATGAATAACAAACATATTTTTAGCCGAACTCTAACCATTCACTAATAGCTAAGATAATTGACAACCCTAACTCTAGTGCATAAAATTTAAGTACCCCTTCAAAATGGGTGACTTTATACCTATTTCTTGCTATACCGCTAGGTATCAGTGCATCCCCAAGTTGATGGCTAATAGATTAAATGCTTCTCTTTTGGATTTTGAAAGCACTAATCAATTTGTAATTTTGCATTCATACAATGAAGTAGAATAGTTAGAAATTTCTTTCAAAAGATGGTTAGGAAATTTGTATTATTTTAAACGCTCTGATCAAGTGGCTAGATGTAAATAAAATTGATTTGATGAAAGCTGAAAACTGTATTAATTGGGGTTTTATAGTGAATATTTTCGAAGCAAATCAATAGTATTCTAGAGGTGTTCAAAAATTGTTTGGTAGAAGCAATTCGTGGACACCTAAAAGCTGCTGATATTTTCTGGCAGAATTCAATATGTTTAATTTGTATTGAATACAATAATAGTAAACTATCATGTGTTTATTTTCCCAAAAAAGGTTATTAATGAACTTTCAAAAAATCAATGCCTATGTTTGGAAGTAAACAACAGATTAAGCTAGACTGGCACACGTAAGCTGGCCGACAGTAATTTAGTATTTACTGCTAAAGGAAAGAGAGTTTTGCAATTAGCCAATTAGGTGGTTAGATGATTGGGATAAAGCCTTAATAGTAAAGCTTCTTTGGATTCTTTTCTAGTGGGTTCTTGGTTGCTTCGGATAAAAGGTAGTATTTGCTAAGAGACAACAGTACAATAAAAATAATAATAAACCTAATAATTGTTCACGGAGCTAGAGAAAGATTCTCAAACTTGAAAATTTTAGCATTACTTTTTCTGAAGCATCACATTTGATTTGGTCATTGGAATTTTTTGCTGAGGATCCCTGTGGCGTCAGTGAAACTAGGCCTTGGTTATATGGTGATGGATGCATTATTCCAGGGTTTTCCTATAAATACAGTCATATCCATGCTGGGTGTTGATTTTTCATTCTTCTAATTCAGCTTTGCTCGATCTAGCATCACGTATTTATAGCCTATAACAACTTAATTTGGCCGTGATTTTAAGTTCATTCCCTTTTTCTGATACCATTAAGTTCATTCCCTTGAGTTCTTACACTGTGTCATGTAGGTTTCTAGGATTCGTTTAAAAAACAATTGTTAACAGCTAATAGTTATAGTTGGTTTTCTTTTGCAGGTTGAGAGGACAAGGGAAGGTTTCAGCAGGTACTGATTTTTCTGTTTACGTACGTGAGCTTTCTTTTATAAATATAGCACAGGTCTGCATTTGATTATTTTGAGCTTTTATATCAAAAGGAATAACTTCTTCATTTGATTAACAGTAGAAGTTGTCGTAGACTAAGATGTTGATTGATTTGAGGGAAAACATTTAATTTGAAACTGAAAACCTCTTGTTTTGTTATTTATATTTACATTTTTCAGTTAAATGCTGTTGGTATTTGGAAAGTAGGGGTTGAGAATGATTTATTTGTTGAACATTCATGTGTGAGTGGTGTTGTTAGTTAAATAGTAAATTCTCACACTAAGAAATAATGATGATAGTGAGTGATTTTTTTTTTTTTAAAATGAGAAATCATAATAGCAAATGATTAATTTAACATAATTGAGCTCATATTTATTGATTTAAACTTTTGAGTTAAGTGGTATCCATATACGTTATATTAATGTCTCAATTGGAGTCTCCTCAATTTCTAATCTCCCCCCAAAATCTTCATTTTGAAAACCTTTTAGTACATTTGGAGGTAGTGTGATATTTACTTTGTTCTTTTGGAATTTGGGATTGGCATTATATTTGGGTGAATTTGGTGCTTATTAGCGCATTTGGAGGTAATTTTAGGTATTATGCACTTTGTTTTTTTGGTTGGGCTCTAATTTAGATTTGGTACTTAGGCATTTGTGTCTTGAGAGAAATCTCTCTAAGGTGGAGATTTGTTAAGAATTTGTATCCAATGGCTCAATTCTTTCCAAGGATATGAGGAATTTCATGAACTTTGGTTCTTTGCAAATTTTGCCAAGGTGGAGAAATGTTTTTAAGTTTAGTTCAATTTGTGACTCATGTTTATGTATTAAGGTGAAATTCCTACTTTGACTTGGTTTGGAAGATTGCTTGGCGGAATTTATATAGCAATTTATTCAAATGCTACCAATCTGTTGTAGCAGTTGAAGCTTTGATACTAGTCTGTTGCGATATAAAAAAAAATTAAAAAAAAATAAAAAAAAAAAAACCTCAAGAAAGCAACTTTCACACTAAATTGACTATGAAAAATACTAGGAACCAAGAAACTTGAAAGAAAAATAGCGCACACAAGAAAATATCAAGAATTTATGTGGTTAAGCTTTTGGCCTATGTCCACATACTTTAATAAGGGGAAAATTACATTAACAAAAATATAGAGATTATAATTAAAGGAAGATAAAATTACTCTAATAAAATCCAAACCCCAAATAAACATAGTATAAATTTGTGGCACACACTCGAGCCTAGCCACCAGAGAAACGCTTTTCACAAGCCCTCTTGTGGCCTATTTGGATTGAGAGGGGGAGGGGGAGAAAGGGGAAACAGAGTTAGTCGGGAGTTAGGCTAATTTTCAGTCAACTCTGCTCTACTTTCTCTCTCTCCCCCTCAATCCAAATAGACCACTAAGTAAAGTCAATCAAATCCTAGTTTAGTGAAGCGAACAAACATGTGTAAGCATTAAAGGCGTCCTCTTAAGGGGTTTTATTTTTTGGATAATTTCTTGAGGGAATGTGTGACAAGCTGCTCTAGCAACTCATTAAATCCAACTTAAGTGGAATGAATGGCTAGCTTGAGCAGACCTTAGGTAGAAATTTTTCGTCAAAATTTTATAGAATACAATCTTTGTTGTCTCAAACGGCAATAAATGTCTTGTAACGTATTTTGGTGTACAGATTAACTAAGGTGATTTTTCAAAGGTGCCTCTTGAAGGGCCACACCCCACTGTCTATTTATAGTGTTTCAATATTCAGTTTTTTACGGAACTTTTCTATCATTACAAAGAAATCTTATGAATTCTCCAAGGTTGCTACTTATTGAATTCTTGATTTAGTTATATCTTGATGACAAATTGGCAATAACCCTTTAGCAAACATTATGCTAGGGGAAAATATTACCTAGGGCAACTTTGACTTGTGCCTCCAAGTCATTGTCTTTTGTTTGATTCATTCTTTACCCCTTTGATCACCAACACAAATACCTATCAAGTCAAAGCAATGCTTAAACTTGTACAAAGGAGTTGGTATATAATCATCACTTCAGCTGGATTATTTGTAGTCCCAATCTTTTGGAGAAGAATATCTCTCTCGTCAGCAATTTCACGAACAAAGTGAAAGCATACATCGATCAACGTGCTTTAGTTTGAGAGCAGTGAACTTGGTTTTTCATTAAATGAATTGCACCCTGGCTATCACAAAATACACAAATATGCTACTGATGAACCCCTTAGTCTTCAATCAAACCATATAGTTAAATACCCTCCTTAATGGCTTCAATCACAGACATTTATTCAACCTCAGTGATTGAATGGAACAGTAGATTGCAGTGTTGATCTCCAACTCGTCAGTGCTTTGGCTTTGGCAAATGCAAACAAGCAGCTTGTAGAATAACAAAACTTATCTCCATCATCAACATTGTCTGAAACAACAAAAACAACCATCTTATCTCCCTCAAATTTCAAACCGGAAACAATGGTTCCCAAAATGCATCTCAAAATCCATTTAGCAACTTGTCAATAACCTTTCTATGGATCATGCATATGACGACTAATCATACTGACCGCATGTGAAATTTTAGACCAAGTGCATACCATTATATACAGTTCACTAGTCCATAACCCTTGCTGTGGTTTTTTTTTTTTTTTTTTAAATTATTCCCTTTCTTTCTTTAATTAACTAGTATTTTTTTTTATTATACAAGATAGAATTTTACTTTGGCCTAATCTAAGTGTATATGTGTGTGAAACTCCCTCCTGAAGACTTGAACTCGGCCCTTGCTCCTCACACCACACAAGCACTTATATTTGTAGAGTGACCATCGCACTAGGGGTGTGCGATAGTAATTAATTAGTATTTGGTTAGATTCAATTGTTTTTAAATTCCATTTGAGTTTTATGGCATAAATAATGGCTTAAATATATTCCATTTATGGTCATAGAATTACATATAGCTCAGCCAGTTCTATGCAAGCTGAAGTATCTAGTGTACATCGTTCTACAAGGCAGTTTGAGGCGGCTTATTGTCAGGTCTAATTATGGTTGTCAAAATCGCAATCCGGATCATAAAATCGCACGATTTTACGATTCCATCTCACTAAAAAGTTTAAAATAGTAGTAGGATCGCAAAAATGTTAGGATCGTAGATAGGATCATGTAGGATCGTATAAGATTGTAGGATCGTATGGGATCCTACCGATCCTACAATTTGGCTTGATTTTTTTTTTTTTTTTTAAGTGGGATTCATTTGGGTAAACCTAAACCCACAAGCCCAACAGGTTTTAGAAGCCCAATAATGAATTGAAGTCCTAAATTTACCCCTATATCAACATAAAATCTTAAAAAGATCTATGGTATAAGTTTAATGTTTTCAAAAATAAAACCTAAACTATTTAGAAACACAAAGCTCCACCACGCAACTCTATCCCGCGCCTCCTCAGCTCTCTGTCAAAAACCCAGCACCTCTCAGCCCTGTTAATGGTGAGCCATCACTACCTTTAAGTTTTCTTAACTTAAGTTTAACACTTAAAAAAAAAAAAAACTAGTCAAAAACCCAGCACCTCAGTCCCACGCCTCCTCACTCCTCTGTCAAAAACCTAGCACTTCTCAGCACTCTTAATGATGTTTCTGTGAGCCATCGCTGCCTTTAAGTTTTTTGGTAATTTGTTTTGGTAGTTAGTACTTAGTAGTTTATCATTTATTTGTACTTTAATAGTTTGATTCCATATTGTTGTGTTGTGTATATGATTTTAACAAAGCTTTTAAAGCTTTTTTTTTTTCTATTTTGTTTACTAAATTAAGTGAAATTTGAAAAATTATGAAACAAGATCTTCAGTATTTGAATCTTTGAGAAATATTAGTAAACACAATTAGTAGTTTAGAATTGCACACAGCCTGTTTGATGAATTCTCTGTGTGATTTTTTGAGCATGCTCTGTATCTTGGAGTCTTTTTTTTTCTTTTTTTCTTTTTTGTAGCTCTAGTACAAATATACAATGTCTACTTTGGTTAGAAAGAAAATTAAGCGAACTTTCCATATGTGTAGATAATATTTTGGTACTTAGTTACTAATTAAACATGTACTGAACTTTTTAGATACATTATATCAAAAGTTAAATATATTTTGCTTCGTTAGAATGACATAAGAACGACATAAGAACGATGTAATGCGTGCAAATTACATTTTATGATGCAAATTTTTTTTTTTTTTTAATGGATGGATTCATATTTTAAGTGATTATATAACATACAAAATTACTATCAATAGGTTTTTTACTTAAATTTTGAAAATAGGTAGGATTTTACGATCCACGATCTGATCCTACAATTTCCGATCCTACCTACCTTCCACAATCCTATGTAAGATCCCGATTTTGACAACCTTAGACCGTTCTTATTCTTATATATATATATATATATAGAGAGAGAGAGAGAGAGAGAGAGAGAGAGAGAGAGAGAGAGAGAGAGAGGAAAGTTCTATTCATAGTTGATATATACAGTACATTTCCAGAAATTTTAGGTCCCAAGATGATTTTTTTGTTGCTTGAAACTTTTTTTTTATATGGCTAATTGCAGGGGTTCATCTAAGCGAACGCAATTAGCCATTTATTAGGGGTACCAACCAGTGGTAAATTCGTGGATCTTAATTGAGTTATCTAAACGATGCCCATCTTCAATTTCATTTGTTTTTTTTTTTCCCTTCCATTTAGGTGTTTCGTTTTTCAAGTATATGATTATTGCTACAGGTATGTGTAATCCCTCTTTCCGTAAACATCAGATAGCTACGTAAAAAAATTTCTTGGGACTGACCCCAAGATATTAGTCTAAAGTTTTTAATTCAAGACTTCATAGATGTCATAAATAAGACCTTGGAAATTACTTAGACTACCCCCTTCAAATTACTTTTATATGGCTATATAATAAGCTTATTACTAGTGGGTTACTGCTAACTCAACTGGTAAAACCTCTCTGCTATCATCAGAAGCGGACGTCATAAGTTAAAACTCTCTCTCAAAAAATAGGCTTATTACTAGAGATAGACCAAGGTGTTAAATACCATAAATGTTGATCAAAAACAGAGATTTCACTGAGATCAAGATCGAAATTTTGGTGGTAACTGATATTTAATATTTTATTTGTATGATATTTCATTATATTTTCTCACAGTACTTCAAGATTATAACCTGATATATTTCAATTTTTTTTGTTTTTAAGACTCTAGGTAAAAATTAGATAAAGTACTTTAAATGCAATATATTAGATTATTTAATTGAATTCAAACATTTGATTTGTATGAATTCAATTATTCTTGAAAAAGATAATACTATTTTTATCTTATTAGTCAATGCACCCAAGTGTTTGAATTTAATTAGAAAACTTAATATATTGTTTCACCCCTAGTATGGAATATTGAGACTTCTTTTTTCATGTGGCTTTTTCCATGAGAATTTGAAGTTAATTATTCAACCTACTCTTGATGGGTAGGTAGATTGGACACACAGCATTTCAATTATAGACTAGCAGTGGATATTTATCATTACATAGGGGCAATTGACTTTAGACTAATATTATTGAAATAGCTCTTGTATTGTTTAAAGAAATGCATTCTTGAGTTTATTCACCAAATGCTTTTTTTGATACATTTTTAAGTGGGAGTGAGGGGTTTAAACCATATATATCTCTGTTATAAACATTTTTGTTATAAATATTAAAAAAAAAATGTCATTTGACCTAAAGGAGTGGATTAGTTGTGCTCATACCAAATTCTCAAAACTCCATGTCAAGTTATTATTTTAAATCCTAATCCAGTAAGGCATATTAAAAACTTGATAGTTCTAATTAAAGAAATTCTGTTTTAAGACAACCCCGAAAAGAGAGATGGGAGTACAAAGAAGAAAAAGGTCTTTTTATCTAGGTAGATGGTTTCTCTTTTGATTCTCTTGTCTTCTCAATTTCAACATTACGTCATCCTTATTTTCTATTTAGAATTTGCTTTTGTTTAGTGTGTCAAAGAGGAATCTTAACCACAACAGTCCTCGTGAAACATGCAACAGAATGAAGGTCTCACAGCACAGCTCCTGAAACCAAAGAGTTATGCTGACCCAATTGAAGAGACAATTCAATATTTCAATCAGAGAACAAGCTCGGACCTTCAAACGAGCCTCAAAGACAAACCTCAAATATCACACTTTGCAGCCTTCTTTTGCTCACGCACAGTGCAATTTCGTGGAACAAAAAATTGTAAGCATTTGCAACAAGGATATTCACACAGGCTGTCTCCTACTTTCTCAGAAGCAAATAGGGCTTTCTAACAGCAAATGAGCAAAGCAACCTTTTACAGCAGAAAAGCCTGAGACATTAACCAGACGAGTTGTTGGGACCACAGACAGAACCACATTATGGTGCATTAGACTCCTATCTTTATGGGCTCACTCTATACCACCCAAAGCTGAAAATGCCAACAATCTATATTGCCCTAATACCATAACAAGCCCTACTATTCTCTCGAATGGCTTTAGTTGTGCCATGGCTTACAAGGAAATCCGCGTGAGATGCTTTATTATTACCGTATGGCTCTCTCTCTCTCTCTCATACACACACACACACAATACTGTAAATTGGCTTTATTTATATTTATACCTAGAATACCGGGGACCCCGTTTTCACAAAATGGTGAAGTGGTGGTAAAGAAAATGTTGCGGATTTCTGTAAAAATAATGTGCAGTCTCCACCACTTACAATTGATCACTTTAATATATTGTGAAATTTGATTGAGTTTAGTGCACAAAACTTTTACTTTTTTGAGGTCTAGAAAAGGTGTCTCAAACCCGCGAGCTCGCTTTTTGACAGAAGGCACTTGCTAACTCACCAAGCTCCACCTCTATGTTGTGAAATTTGTGCTACACTAAATTTATTGTCAGCACTTAAAAAAATAAATAAAAAAGGAAAAACTGCCAAATAGATACTGCCAAACATTACCAGTAAGGCAGTGCCATCTCACAGTTCTGTAGTATATGATTGCCCAAACAATTCCCCCCCCCCCCCCCCAAAAAAAAAAAAAAAAAGAAAAGGATAAAAAGAAAAAGAAAAGATATGAAGCTAATAGCTAGTGTCTGGTGGCAGGATTTGAGCATGCAAATACGTCAGGACAGCTGCCTTAATTAAGACCACGATACAGATGGAGGTGTTGGGCCATGGACTTATGAGCTCTCCTACAGACCAGAGATTTGTACATTGCAAAAGCAGACTACCATCGAGGTGGGTATATTTCCCCTTATAAATTAGTGTACAATTATGTTGTATAGTTCGTATTTTTTTGCTGAGAAATAATTTCATGTTTTTTATTAATAAAAAACAAAATTCATCCAAGAAAGACAAGTAACTGATTGAGCGTGCACTGAAATGTCTATATGGTATAGGAAGCTTGGGTGTATAGTAAGTTTTGGAACGTGAAATAATATATAATTAGGGTTTTGGATTAAAAGATTCTCTATGATTTTGGAAGTACAAGTACCACAGAAAGTACACGACAAAACAATTTGATTCCTACTGTTTCCTTCAACGAATTTTTAACAGTAAATGATTTCCCACACCGTAAATGGAGAATTCGATAAAGGGTTAAAATACTGGCGAGTTAACATTTGCTGTCCAAGTTGTAGCAGCAAGGAATATCGTTTCTTTGTCAAGTGCAGAGTTAAAGAGCTCTTTGTGCTGGTCAAAAATACATGAGAATCTTAAAAAAGGCGAAGGTTTTGAGCTACAAAAGATCATCATTTCTGTGAGGTATCAATTATATACATTTGCATTGGACAATGGAGATGATATGTGTATATATACATGGATTTTGCTAATGTCTGCCCTAAAGACACACAATAATTAATCATTTTTAAAAATATTTTATATGGTGTCATGTCACATACTTCCTAGGGCTCCATTTCTTACAAAGCAAGCCTTTCCAGAAAATAAAACAAAATTGATCACTTGGTACAGTGTGAAATTTTTGTTTTTCAAGAATAGCTTTCTTCTAATATATCACAAAGTATGAGGTTAATTTGGATATGTTTCCAATAAAGTAAGGCTTTGGTGAGTTTATCAGATAGGCCAGAATTGCATAGTCTAATGAAACGTGTTTTCCAGCTTTATGTCAGGAAGATACATGCACTAAAATAAAAGAAACGAAGGGTGAAGGGGATAAAGACAAAAAGTAATGACAAAGAATAGGATTGCACTGGAGTTGCTGAACTATGGCATAATAAAATATCACACACAACCCAATTCTACACATTCAGATAGGCATTTACACAATTCTAGCCCAAATGCTACAGTTAGGCTTCCTCATATATATAAGGGATCATTGAGGAACCTACTTCTTTCACATAAAAGTCATGCTAAGTGTATGCAAGGTGGAGATTCCCTTTCTGGCTAAGAAAACTCCGAACAAATTACCAACCTATTTTCTGGAATATTTCCATGCCACACTAAATTCAAAATTGTCTCTGATATATTAATGATTTCAAATTGATATTATTCTAAAAAAAAAAAAAAAAAAAAAAAAAAAAAAAAAAAAAAGGAATATGTTATCATATTCATTTCTGATTAATGATTTCAATCAAATGCAATGCAGAAAGAAGATAAAATCAAATCCTATATAAGCACAAATATTATTCTATTTATGTAACTCTATACAACTCAACTCATAATCTAGTTCTATCATTCTTGACCCCATCCTGATGAGTGATGGCTTTAATGCTGACTTTTAGTTTTGTTTTCATGCTCAAGTAACACTATTGCATCAATGGCCCTAATTCAGTTACCTAGATTTAAACATTGACAACTCTGCCTGAAGTATTCACAAGCAATCAAAATCTGATGGTAATAAACTATGGGCAGACATGCCAGGAATGACTTATAAAGGAAATTGCTTGTGGAAAAATCACATATGTACTTTCATCGCATTATGATATTAGGCATTATTTTTAGTAATCTTTCCTCCTTGTCCATTATTTCCTTTGTTCTTGTATAAAGCTTCTCATAAAGCAATTCATCTACTTATTAAAAAAGATAGGGACATTAAAATAAAAAAATAAAAAACCCTTACCAAACATAAAAAGAACATTCTTTTTTATTCTCGTGCTGCTATAAATGCATGAAAGACGCAATTTTCCTTCTATCTAAATTTAAAACTAATTATTCCTTACAGATAAATAATTACATGCGTATCTAAAATATCATAATTGAATCAACTCAATTAAGCCTTAAAACACAACCGCACAGATTATTTGTCACCATTCAGCTTTGCTTGAGCCATATCATCTGCCAGTACATAAGGACCAAAAGTAAAATAGGAAAAACATGCCTTTTTCTTGTATTCTTATTACCATTCTTAGCCCTTTCAATTGTTAGAAATAAGATTATCTCTACCATCATTGAACATTGCTTTACCATGTAGAGTCCTATGTTATAGAATTAATCAACTTTAAAAATTGTTCAAAGTAAAACAAAAGGATTCTTGCCATTGCACCACAATTAAATTTTCCTATAAAGCTGTTCATTGTTCATGTATCTCAGAATCAAATTCTCAACATCATCATCCAAAATAGTTTTAGGCAATCTATAATGTAGAGAAGACTTACCTTAAGAACCTTATTCATCCACATGCATAGAGGCACCTGTGTACAAATGTGTTCAATCCCATAACACACCAAAATGTTGAGGAAATGGACATGCTATAATTTGCATACCTTCCTAAATATGAAAGATTATTGAAATGGTCGTATTGATTTGCTCTTGTAAGATTTAAGATTATTACATGTAAAGTTTTATTATCCATCCCAAATTTACTTTCTGAACAAAACCAGAGAGATGGACCAAGATAATTAAAATATTTATACATATATGCATCTTCTTTTAATGAAACAGTTTCTTTAAAACTCTTTTTTCTCTTAAAACTGATGTCTATGGCATATATATCAATCCAATCTTATCTTATACCAAGGAGATCAACAAGAAATCAGACATATATATATATATATATATAGACACACACACACACTTGCACGTAATCTTGATTCCTTCTAACATGACACAATACTTGACATATTTTCAAATACATTCCTTATACTACTCATCATTACTTTTACCTAAATTCCTGCCAAAGAAGGTTAGTTCTATAGGGGATCAACTCATTTTATGAAAATACATTGATAGGATAATCATCCATAATATACAATAACCCTGCAGACTAAATTGGAGGCTCACTGAATTCCCAAATCTAACATAAAATTTTAGTGATAGTCAAAAAAGAAATATCTCAAGAATAAGTAATTAGTCAAATAAAGCCACACACGCATATATCCAATCTTTTCTTCAAACTTGGGAGTATAAGACCCTCTACTCTTCTTAAGGCTCATATTGGTGTGACTAAGGGCTCATTTAAAGGATCGTTTAAAACCACACTTCCACACTTTTTCAAACTACAATATTCACACACACACATCCATTTTTTTCTTCTAACTTAGGAGTGTATGACCTTCTTCTCTCTTTAAGGCTCAAATTTGACGCGCGCGCGCGCGCGCACGCATATATATCCATTTTTTTCTTCTAACTTAGGAGTGTATGACCCTCTTCTCTCTTTAAGGCTCAAATTTCACACACACACACACACACACACACACACATCCATTTTTTTCTTCTAACTTAAGTGTATGACCCTCTTCTCTCTTTAAGGCTCAAATTTGAGTGACTAAGCCCAGTTTAGAGGATCGTTTAAAACTACACTTATTCAAACTACAGTACACACACATATGTTCTTTCTTCTTTTTTTCCTTCTTCTAACTTGGGAGCGTAATACCCTTCACTCTCTTGAAGGTTCAATTTGGATTAACTAAGGGCCCGTTTAAAACCACACCTTTTCAAACTACAATTTTTTTAAATCATATACCCTATACACCACTTTTCCAAGTAGCCCATTTTCAAAAAGTTGAAAATAACAAATGCACAATTATAATTTAACAGTATTGACAAACCAATTTTAAAAATGTTTTAAAAGTTATTAAGATGGAAGAACGCAAGTAGACATGGTCAGATTGGGCTTGTCTGGCTATGTTTTCATAAAATTATTTTTAAAATTGTTTTCAGATAACCAATAGAAAACTCATTTAAGATTTTCAATAGTCTTGTTTTCCTTAAAACGAAAATTAGTTTCAGGAAACACCATTTTTTGATCTCAAGAAACAACCATTTTGAGTTAATTAATATACACGTGGCTTTCAATATTGGTGTGCTTTTCTTTTTCTTTTTTTTTCCCGATGACTAATATTGGTGTACTTATATTAAGACTAAGAAGAGAACTTTGATTTGCAATTAAGAAAGAGATATTTGATTTGACTGCAACTTTCATTTTTATCGAGTTTAAATCTTTGTTTATATTGCTTGCAGCCTCTAAAATCAATCCCAATGGAACACACTTCATCTAGCTAGTGCCGTCCCACTCTGAAATCAGTAAGGGTAAGCTGCAAAGATGACTACAATGGTCAAATCTAGAGTGCAATGAGTTGATCATCAGACATCAATAAGTTTAAAAAGATAACAAATTTCATAACATCTTTCATAGTTATTATGGATGATAGCAGATTGTAGTTGGTGTACAATAAAAGAAACGTTAGTAGTTATTTGAGTGAAAATTATGTTACACTAATTATAATTTGCCACCTCAACGAATTGTGAAAAATAAAATATCTCTAACATTGTTGATTAGACATTCTACACAAATTTACCCTTAATTAAGCAACATATTGGTCATACTTTATCTTAGTTAAAATAATTTGTGTATTTTATGATATAATTATTTATTAACTTAAGAGTTATACCTCGCCTCCTTGGACTAGTAATGTAAATCTTGACATTGTAGACTAAATAAATATGTACAACATTGTACACATTTATTTAATCTACAATGTGAATCTTACATTGCAAGTATAATGTTAACTAAATAGAAGAGTATGTCAGGATTTCAAACAAAAAATTAGGAAAAAAAAAATCAAACAAACAAACAAACAAATATAAAAATAGAAAGCAAAAGAAAATATGCAATCAGTTTCATGATCTGATACATTTTACAAAAGAAAGTTTAAATTTTCATATAAATATTTTTTATATATTAAATAAATAAATAAAACTACTATAACTTTTTTTTTTAATTTTTTTTTTTTTTTGAGAAGTAAAAAAAATTTTACTTAATAAAGTACTATAGGGAAGTGAGACATTCATTTTCGTTGAGGCCATTAATAATAAAAAATGAGATCACATTACGCGTCTGCAGATAGCTTGTAAAAGGCCATTTCAGAGAAAATGTAAGCATGTCACCAGTCTCCATATTAAAGTCTCGTCAATTTCATTGATGGAGAAACAGTCTCATTTTATGTACCGTATACTAGTATATATCATCATATACAAAATATCTCTACCAAAATAGTAACAAATTTTCACCATGTGTCTGCGTTCCTACTAGTGCATTAAACAGGAGCAAATGATAAAACGATAAACTCATTTAACATCAAAGTCACATCATGCATGCTTATTTAAGCAACATACAACTGATCACTCACGTGCGTACGTGCATGCACAGAATCAAGTATGTATGTATGTATGTATGATTATCACACTAATGTATGTATGTATGTATATATGAGCATATAACATGAATGTGCGTAGGGGAGAGAGAAGGAAATTTCCTTCGCCTTTTGTACTTAAATGCTCATGCATGGCTGGACCGCCACAGCGCAATGAAAAGAGGTTTTTCATTGTAGTTTGTCCAACCAAATATGAAACTAAATTCGTTCCGATTTCAAACCGGCAAACATACGGGTAAACAGGAAAAAAGCAGCATCAAAGTTCAAAACTAACAAGAAACGCGTAATGAAAAATTCAAACCCCCCAGTTAGAGAAAATTTAATAAAATAGAAACAAAACAACCGACAGACACACTAATATCTCGGACTCGGACTCGAACAATAATGGCAATAATTAAAAATAAAAACTTGCATTGAAATTGCACAAAACAAACGACTTCGGCATTTCCTCTTGTTTCACTTTTTTTCTTTTTTCTTTTTTTTTTTAACTTCAATGGTTGTCAAATTTACTCTACTAGTACAACATTATCAAATATTGCTGACAGAGTGAAAAGTTGGTCAGAGAGAGAAGAATGTGGGGTTTTTTTTTGTTTGTTTGTTTTTCAAGATCTTGGGGGTTGGAAGAATTGCGTACCAGCCATGAATGAGTTAAGCGGAGCTGGGTACAAACTAGGATCAAGAAGAGCCATGGCCGACGAAACCATGGCCGCAGCACCACCATGAGTTGTGGTAGGACTAGTAGTGGCACCAGCAATAAGATTCAATGGTTGAACTCCACCACCACCGGAAGAACTCTCACCACCCATGGAGTAGTTAGTTTCTGGGCCTTGGTCATAGAGAATGCCCTTGAAAACATGGCCTCCTATGTTCACAGCCGTCTGATATGCATACTGATCATCTGTGTCATCAATGGAGCTCACTCTTACGCAGCGAAATACAGCAGGAGAGCTCACTTCTGATGGAAAATTTCCCACTTCTAACCCTAAAATCCATATTAGTTTAGACAACATGTTAATTTGGAAAAAGAACACAATGGATAATGATAAATATTTAAAAAGCAAGCACATTCACACACACGCTCATACATAGATATCCACAAAACACTCACACGCACACAAAGAAGAAAAATAGTTCCTTCCCTGTCAACATACTCGTCAGGATTACTGAATAACAGTATTTTGGAAAAAAGAAAGGAAAAAAGCAGATGGAGTTTATACTATGGAGGGGGTCGATTTATTCCATCACACGCAATCGATATCATGGTCTTGTTTTGGGTATAATTCCAAAACCTTCTCTCTCTTTCTCTCTCTCTCTCTCTTTCTTTTCAGAATTTCTCATAATGCGTCTAAGAAATTCTTTCAAAGAGTCAATCAGTTCAACTGTGAGTGAGTGTCTGTGAAGTATAATATATATATAGAAGAAAATATAGAGAATGAAAGAAAGAAAGAAACTTTGGGTACCTGACGCACTTGTGTGCAAACGAGCAAGTGTGGAAGTACTTGGATTTTCTCTGTGTCTTTTGGGATGTTCTCCACCACGAAGCTCAAGTTGGTGTTGGTGGTGTTGTTGTTGCTGCTGCAAAGCAGCGAGTTGCTGTTGTCTATCGCGGCGCTTAGAAGCCGGGACCCAAGTGCTTTTAACATGAGTTTGACAATCAAACCCTCGGCTTTTACAACAAGTCCTACACCGCATGTGAATGCAGTCCTTCTTAGCTTGGTTCCCACAGTCTTGGCAGCTTATCCCTCCTATTCCTCCTCCTCCTCCTCCTCCTGATGAAGAAGACCTCATCATCATGAAAGCCGATCTCGACGACGAATCATCAGACACGTTGATTGAGCTCCTACTGGGTCCCACACCTAACCCAGTGTAGAGATCTTGCTGCTGAAGTTGTTGTCTTTGCTGCTGTTGATGTTGTTGGAGAAGTACTTCTTGTTCTTGTTGTTGCCATAGCTCGAAACCCTTGTATGCTGACACTTCTTCACTATTCTTGTACCAGAACAAACTCTCTGGGGGAATTTCGTTTGGTGGGTTGTTGTTGTTAGTTTCTTGATCTTCTTGGCTTGAACCTCCTCTTCCTCTTCCTCTTCCTCTTCCTCCGCCTAATGAGAAAAACCCAGCCATTGTAAGCCTGACCCGGACCTTATTAAATGTGACAAAATATCCATAATAGAAATTCCGCTCCCACTGAAAAAATTGGAACCCAAATACGAAATGGGTAGTCCTCAATTTTGCTCCTTTCTTTAAGGAGTGTGGTTCTTTGTTGGAAATTCTAGTTCTGTGCGTTTTGTATATGAGCGTATGTTTTGGTTTCTCGAAGAGTGTGTTTTGTGTTTGTGTTTGTGTTTGTGCTTGTGAGACAGAGAGAGAGATTAAGAAAGAAAGAGAGAGAGTGTACTGTGTAGAGTGAGAGGTTAATTGCAGCTCTAGTTGGTTAGGGACAGACGTCCCTCACTGCTTGACAGCGTTAATCGCGCCTCAAATTCCCTTAATTGTTTTCTCTACAAATACACACAGACCTTCACAGTTGAATTCATAGAAAAAGCATTTAAGGAACGAAGCTGCTTTCTGTGTCTCTCTCTCACATACTCACTCTGCAACCGCCGCCATGCTCTTCTGCACCGTGCTGCTACCTCAATTTAAGTCTCCCCACCCATCTCTTTGCCCTTCTCTCTCTCTCTATCTCTCTGATATTTTTTGCAGGTGATGTGATGAGCTTTTTAACTCTGAGCAGTGGCTCTTGTGTCTGTAAAAACAAAAAACAATTCTCTCTCTCTCTCTCTCACTCACTCGCTCACTCTCTCCCAAAATCTGTTTCTCTTTTCTGTTTGTGGGCTGTGTAGATTTTATGATCTAATCTTAAAATGGAATCAATCAACCGCTAATAAATTCGCATGCTCATCTAACGGTCAAATGATTCGCCACGTTTGGGCGCACCAGCTTTTGCTTATTCATGCCTTTGCACCGGAAAACCCGCTACTTTTTCGTGACTCGCCCTTTAATAAACCAATTTTAATTTTCTTATTACTATTCTCCTTTTTTTTTTCTTCATTTATTATAATTAATTATCCCTCACCTTGTTTCTCAACAGAAAAAAAAAATATTTAAATTTAAAAATTTAAAATTTATCCCTCACCTAGTTAAACTTTTTTTTTTTCCGAAAGTCTTTTTATTTTATGACTTTTCTTTTTTTCTTTTTTGAAAGATAAATTTTTTTCCGATACACTATGGCGATTAAAAATATCATTTATATATAGTATATACTTTTAATTATTTAACTTTTTGAATCATCACTTAATTACATAATATACTCCTTCTCAAAAAAATTTTTTTTTTAAATTACATAATATATAATATACATATTTATATATATAAATATTTTTGTGAATTACTACATTGTGGATTGCATGAAATTCTTTCAATCCAAAAATTTATACTTTTTTTGGGTTACTTAAGAAGGTTTGCAACTTATTCAATTCAATTTCAAACTTTACAAATTTTGATGATAATATTATTAATTTTTTCTAAAAATTTAGAACATATTTTGCATTTATTATGTAATTTTTTTAATAGAATAAGATATTATAAAATCAGATCAATATTATTATGGAGTATGGACGTTGTGGTGTGAAAAATATAAACGGATACAGAAATAAATACCATAAGTTCCACACACACAAAAAAAAAAAAAACAAAAAATAAAGAAAAAAAAATTCCATTCCATAAGAAGGCGCAGCTGTAAAGCAAATTATAGGGCATTGTTCTACTGACATTTGTCTGAAAGGGTATATTCGTAAATAAATTTTTAATCCTTTTTTTGTTGGTAAACAAATTTTTAATCCTACCAAAATAATTAAAGCAGCTATAAATTTAAGCTCAATCATCTTTTTTTTTTTTTTTTTTTTTTGTGAATAGTTTATTGAGGTAGAGAGATTTGGGCAGTGAAAAAGAGGAGTATTTATCGAAATTCTAAAACATAATCATATATGTGTGTATGTTGTGCAATAGAGGGGAACACAGCGCCACCTCCTCGTACTTTATAATTTTTATAATACTGTTATATATATTCTGTTACTAAATTCAATTTCAGCATGTTCAAACTTAGATTATATTACCATCTCCAAGTGGCTTTGTGGACTAATTTGTTAGTATTTTTTAAAATATAAATGAAATGTGCACTTTCTAGGGAGGAAAAAAAAAATTTATGGTGGAGTTGACTATTTGGAAGAATGAGGGTGCTTTGGTCCATAAAAATAGAATAGTGTAAATTTTTGGTTGCAATTGTATGTACCATTGACAAGTATGATAAATATTGTCACAGACTCCGCCGGCCTGCAAAACCGGCGTATGAGGCCTATGACAGGGATTGGGAAGCCGTACGGTTATATATAAGTAAGTAATAATTAATATTTTGGTCCACTTACAATTGTGGTGCGTGATGGTCACCTGCAAATGATTCACGAAAGAGATAACTGGTTAGCAATAGTGTGTGTGTGTGTCAAGATCCTACACACTTGTCCTAACCAATGGTTCGTCCCCAAATGAAATTTATGACACAGCTTTCTTTTTTTTCTTTTTTTTTTGGTTTCCCACACAGCTTTCATTTCATAGCATGTGTGAATTGTACATATCCCTATCTCATGTTCTCTCATTAACCATTATTCATCCGAGGGTCAATCAGGACACACCTCTCTTTTTCTTTTCTCTTTTTTATTTCTTTTATTTTTTTTAAATTATTATTTTGTTTGAGAAATAATTACAATATGCTGCTAATCCTAATTTAAATTATATCTTTTCAAAACCTTCATATACTTTGTGCATGAAGTAGAGTCAATTTAATTACAAGATTCTTGAAATATCACCAACCCATTATACCCTAAAAACATAAAATTTTCTTGTGTATATCTTGTGGTTTGTTTTGTGAAATATTAAATTAACTTAATGATGCGGAAAGTATCAACAACACCATCAGAAAATAAATAAATAAATAATGAAGAAAATATTATACTACCTTTAAGTTTATGTCTTGTGGACATGTACAAGTCCAAATGATGATTGAAAGAGAAAGTTACATAGAGAGAATCAGAAATATGTGGGATAGAAAGATCATTTTCTTCAATTGTTTCTCTCTTTTTTTTCTTTCTTTTTTCTTTTGGTAAGAATAATTATATATTACATTGTGTTTTTGACACAAAAAAATGAGTTGATAAACTAATATGTAGGAGTTTCGAGCATTCACTCTATATTCTTCAAATTGAATGGATTCCACTCACTAACTTGATAGTCATATCAAGCTTTAATAGTCTTCCTTTCAACATTTGAGTGACGAATGGTTTGGCATGCTAGAGGAAACCTGATCCAGTTACATGATATGTCTAGCTTTGCCAGCATAAACTTCCCAAAATGCAACCTCAAACCTTAGTGCCGGTTGGTATATGCCAAAAGTGAATGGATACATTTCGGGTACAGAGCAAATCCTCTTCTCTAATTTATTTTTATTTTCTTTTTTGTTTTATTTATCGCCCAAGGACTGAGTACTTCCTTTTGAATGTTGGTGTTATGTATTACCATTTATTTAATACCCAAGTGGTACACTCCATAGCTTGTGGTTGGGATCCTCTTGTTCAAAAAGAGGGGAAGGGAAATGGCCATGTGGACAGGGAAGATCTTGGGTTTGGGATTCTTTGAGGTCATCCCAAGCCTAATATCACAAAAAACTACCCCCAAAAAAAAAGTCTCCTGCATCAAGGTGAATACAACAAAATATGTATAGTAGTATTAGACAAAATATCACATCTACGAGTTAAAATTGTTACAATAGTAACTTAAAATTATTAAATTATTGCATCAACAATAATAAGTTGCAATAACTAATCAATTTTGGTTGCAATATAAGTTTTAATATATTAGGAAAATTTGTTACAATAACTTAAAATGAAGAAATCGTTGCAATAAATTGATACCAATTATTTTTGTAATCTATTACAACAAAAAATTTGAACTAATAGCATATTGAAACGAAGTTATTGTTGCAATAATTTAATCTGACTTATTTAGGTAAATTATTTGCAATCTATTGCAATAAGATTAATGAAATAATAGTGTATACTTACAAGATATTTAAAACAGTAAATTGTTTATTGCAACAAAATATATATATATATATATATATATATATATCATTGCATCAAAGTTGTCATTAAAATATTTGGAGTTTATTGCAACAAAAATTTTTTGTTGCACAAATTTATTATTTCAAATTTTATTGCAACACCTTTGTATCAACTATTGCAACACCCACAGTCTTGGCAGCTTATCCCTCCTGTTCCTCCTCCTCCTAATGAAGAATACCTCATCACCATGAAAGCAAATCTCGATGACAAATCATCAGACACGTTGATTAAGCTCCTACTGGGTCCCACACCTAACCCAGTGTAGAGATCTTGCTGCTGAAGTTGTTGTCTTTATTGCTGTTGATGTTCTTGGAGAAGTACTTGTTGCTGCCATAGCTCGAAACCCTTGTATGCTGACACTTCTTCATTATTCTTGTACCGGATCGAACAAACTCTTTGGGGGAATTTCATTTGGTGGCTTGTTGTTGCTGTTCGTTTCTTGATCTTCTTGGCTTGAACTTCTTCTTTCTCTTCTTCCTCCTCTGCTTAATGAGAAAAACCTAGCCATTATAGTGATAATAAACTTTTTTTTTTCCTTGTAGTGATGATAATTGACATAGTGAGTTAGTTTCAATATAAATTAATTAAATACCAAATATAACTAGTTTATTTGAATTTGTTTTATTTTATTTTTACTTTGTTTAGCCTTAGATTAGAATTAATTTTGATAGGAGTATACATATGAAAGTGTAGCATAGAGTTATCTACAAATGAAAATACTAAATTTAAAATTGGTGCTTTTTAATAGGGAATATATATACACACACCAAAATATAAAAACTCATTTTTGAAATACAACACACACACACACACACACACACACACACACATATATATATATATATATATATGTTGTAGGGGCACAATTTGGTACATTTGCTTAAAGGGAAAAGGATCTTGGCTCAAAGAGCCTAATACAATGAATTTCTAGAGAGTGGACAGAAAAACTAGGCTTTAA
This sequence comes from Castanopsis chinensis, assembly GCA_032878915.1. NCBI lineage: Eukaryota > Viridiplantae > Streptophyta > Magnoliopsida > Fagales > Fagaceae > Castanopsis > Castanopsis chinensis. Next base: position 17,231,666 of record JAVQMG010000122.1, read on the forward strand.
TGAATCAGATCATAATGGACATGAGCCCAAATGATAAGTAAATAAGAATAAAATGGTTATGCTCAAAGTAAATCATCATCAGCACAATTTGAGGAAACTGAATTTTATATATATATATATATATATATATGTATTTCCTTATTGAAGTTGATTACATATCTAGTTCTTGCTACTACAGTATTTTCTTCCACTTTACTAGCTCCCTCTCCTCTAGAGGATCCCTTACATTATATATCTCCCCTTAGATGATCTTAATCCTTCATTTGTTGATTATCCAGACTATTACTTGAGTGTCTATCCCATTAGACACCTTCTCAAACCCCTCCTGAGTTGCGGCAGCCAAGGAAATACAGTTCAGGGGTCTTCTCCACATGAATGCAACTAGGAGATATGGTGAAATGTATTAAATGTGGTGGCAACCACTAACCCTTCAATCATGTCAGTGCTAGCCCCTTCTCCAAAGCTCTTTCTCTACAGTACGATCTCTTTTGATGATATGCTATTGACGCAACCTTACCGTCCGAGGGCGTGACCGCCTCAGCATGATAATGGCCCTTCTCGGCCTTGGGTATGACACATGGCGCAATTACCTTATTGGAATTCTTGTACCCCCCCCCCCCCCCACACACACACACACACACACACACACATAACCTAAGCTAATTTTTATGAAAAATATTTGATCCAACTGTGAACTAATATTCTCAAGAAACAAATTTACAAAATTGAAAGTAATTAATAATGATTGGAATTTCTTAACAAATAAAATAAAGTACAATATTGTATGTATATAATGTCATGTAGCATTAAATACATATTTAAATTTGTAACATTTTATAATTCGTATAAAATTGATCTATTTATGTATAGAAACTTTATACACTAAGGGGGTCCCCTTGTGTATCATATGTCTCCAAAAAAGACTTCTTCCATTATTTCATTTGTCCGGGCCTAACACACAACAATGTCATGTACCCAAATAAACAAACACACAAAACTCCCTCACACAATATATAGTGTCAATGCTTGTCATATCTACCAATCCTCTAGGCAAGATTCAACCCCCCTTAGATCAATCCTACTTGGTAAAATCAGCCATATGTGATTTTTTCTATTATTATTATTATTATTATTTTAAGCAATATGTTATATGTGATTGTATTAAAAATTAATGAAACATTAATTTTTCAATTTAATTTAAGATGGGCGTGAAAAACGTACCCTGCATGAAAAACGTTCGTGTGAGGCCGAAGCAATTGTTTAGGCGCTTTTGGTTAGTAATTGCACCCAATCGCATCATTCCTTGATAACATGCTGTGGATGGCATTTTCATAAGTTTACCTAAAACCAAAATCTGCAACTCAAATGAGTATTACCGAAAAGATAATTACAATATATATATATATATATATGTATATATGTTGTTAATTTCACAACTCGAATTTTTTCCCCTCCTTGAATCTACAAATACTTTGTGTATGAGGAAGTAGCGATTCAGCTACAAAGCCCTTGATAAAAGTCATTTATATTAATTGTTATTATTTTGCAGAAGAAAAAAGAAAAAAAAAATGAAAAAGAAGGTAAATCAAATTTGGACCACCTCAACCTGAGTCCTCCAAGAGAAAAGCAAAGCCTAGTGCAAAGTAACTACTACTACACAAAGTCATAAATAAATTAAGTTTTTTATCCTAACACGATTAATTAGTTTTGAAAGAAGATTTTTATATAATCTAGGATGGTCCTACTGAACTCCAAAGAGTTGGACTAATTAACTGAATCTATCACTCTCATTCATTATAAGCCATATCAAGGACCATGCGTCATATTGCGTTGATTTATGCATATTATGGCTAAGCAAATCACTTTCACTTAATGGGGGACAAATCATAGAACTTCAACAATGTGTCACATTTTGTTGCTTCTACCATACGTTAAATCCAATTTGGCTTAATACTTTCCTTCCTTTTTTTTTTTTTTTTTTTTTTTGGGATATCTTCTAGCCAATTGTCTTAATCCAAGCTGGCTTAGTACCTTCTAGCCAGTCATCCACAGAATTATGCTGCACTATTAAAGGATGGACTCGTTGAACAAAACAAATGAAGCCGTGTCACTTGGTAGACCAGCATATTTTTAATCAAATCAAATTTCACTTTATGTTTGAAGTTTGAACAAAGATATGACGGAATTCACAATCCTAGCTATCTTTTAAATTCTCAATAATTATAAATTTTATCTTTTTAAAAAGTAAAATCACTGTACAATTTCGTTAATTAAGCTAGCTAATTGGATTTCAGATTTGGAATTTGAGATCATATTACAAAGACCAGCCTAAGAGAGATGTGTCGATGGCGAATCCCAAGTTGACTAGCTAGACTCTAACCCTACAAGTGAGTCAACTATAATTTACGAGGATGAAATTCAAAGTAGGGTCGTACAAAAATGTGTCCATTTTCATGATTGATCTAAAGTTAATTGATAATCAAGGTCTTAGCGACAATGCTGTAAAAACCTAGTTAAATGTAATCATCGGTGACGTACGTGAAGAAATCAGAGTAAGAATTATAGTAAAAAAGTGCCTTGGGCTAAAGAGGAATTGAAGGAAAAGGAAAATGAAATGGAAGGAGGTTATTGATGCAGATTGAACCAAAAAAAAAATTACTATTTTATGTTATTTTCCGTTTTCTAATTGAATTTGGATTTTATTTTCCTAGTTAAGTTAGGATTTTAGATTCTATTCTTTTCTTTTTCCTGATTAAATTAAGATTTTATGTTGTTTTTCTTTTCTTAGTTAAGTCGTTTCTCTTTCTCTTGTAAAAGTATAATTTTTATTTTGTTTTCCTTAAAGGATTAGGTGAAAAACTCTTCCTACTCTTTAGAAAGAGATGGTGATAATAAGTTGTTATTAACAAAAAAAATTAAAAATTGACAGATTTACTTTATTCTTTTGCCACATGTAGAGAAAATTTAGCATAGAAGCACAAAACCCCCCACACATCCAGACTTGTAAAAATCAACTATTGCAAAAAAAATTACAATAGTGCTACAATGCAACTCTAAAGGTAGAATTGCAATCTAGCTCAATTCTAAAAAATAAAAAAAAAATCTAATATTTTATTTACTTATTTTATTTGATTTAGCGAAATCCACTCCTTTTTCATTACAAGCTTAAGTCTTCACACTCTCTCTTATACACAACCCATACAATGAAATCCCACATAACATACAAGGTAAATATGATTGAACAAAATTACAATCAAATTTGGCACGGAATTAAAGTCAACACAAAATAATTGTAAATAACAACTTTACAAATACTATGGTTGCGACATTTGTCTTATATGGCAATCAATTTTCCTTCCCTAAATCAACATTAAGATGTGTTTATATATATATATATGAAAACTTAGGTTCAATACTTTAGGTGTTGTTCATTAGGTACTCCATTTAAGATTGAGTCGTGTAACTACTTAACTAATTAAAAAATACACTTCACTCTCATGAGGAAAAATTCACATGGCAAAATTTTAAGAGGAAAACCTAAAGAATAGTACTTAAGTACTGTACCTAAGTCTTGCCTATATATATATATATATATATATATATATAAGTCATTAGTAGTAAAATGAGACAATTACAAACGTTCAATATCATGTAGATGACCCTTTGAATAGAGAAGTTTATATATTCTTTCATTTCATATTTATTGTGTTGTCTAATCATTTTCTTTTACAACTATTATTTTACAAGAAAATTTTGAATCTCAAATTCGTGTTGATGTTGGTGAGTGCCAGAAGATAAAATGGAAATTCATTTTTTGACTTCTTTTCTTTCGGTAGGTTAGGCCTCGTTTGAGAGGAGGGAATAAAATGGAAAGTAATGAAAATAATAATTTTAAAATATTGTTCTCTTCCCTTGTTTAGGAGTTTTAATTAAGGGAATAAAAAGTCAATTCCCTTGTTTGGAAGTTTAAATGGGAGGGAATAGAATGGATAGGAGAGAACACTCATTTCTCTCTATTCACTTAAAACCTTAAATAACATCCAATTAAGCTTACTTAATTCCATTCCATTCTTTTCTATTCATTTTCCTTACTAAAATACATTTTATTCCTTCCATTCCCTTATGAACTCCCAAACAAAGCCTTAGGGTTTGCTTGAGAGTTACTTATTTTGTTGAAATTGAAAATTTTTTGTTAAAATTACTGTAAATAAATATAAAAGTTAATAAAATTCATGAATAGTACAAAAGAATGTAGTGAAACTCATATAAAAATAAACTAAATAGTAAAACAAGTTGGCAAAAATAATAGTTACTAGACAAACACTTAGATTTCATTCTGAATAAAATTCCTTAAAAAATATTGAAGGCACACTAGTGCATTTCATTTATATTATTTAGCTATCTTCGTATATAATTGGAATAGGACTTTTGGTGTCCACCTTATACTATTTCCAAACCCTTATTTGCTTAGTTTAAATTAATATTCTAAAATAATTCAGCAAAAAATTAATATTCTAAAATAATTCAGCAAAAAATTAATATTCTAAAAAACATAAATTACAAAATAAATAAATACTTTTTACAAATGATTAAATATAAATTGGAATAACATATATATAAATAAACAAAGTCCAAATCTTCTTTTCTATTTTGCCTGTTCCACTCTATGCTCCTCCAATAAAAGTTTGCCATATGTCTCACCTAATAAATCAAATTATAATTTTATGCCTTCATTATTTGTTACCTAAAATAAATAACAATAAATAAATTAAAATAAAATAAACAAACCACCAGCGCCTCCCCACAACTGATCCTCCACCACCACCTTCACTAGTGGTAGGAGCAACAGATCGCCAATGTCGTCAAGAATTTCTGGCGACATCAACCCGACCAATCACGGCCATCCACCTCCGCTCGGTCCACACCAACACCTCCTTGTTTTCAAATCCAAAACTGTTACCCTTAAAAATCAAAGCGATCTAGAAAAAACACTCTCTCATGTTGCTTTCTTTCTCATCAATCTGGTCTCAAACAAACATAACAATGACCTAAGAATTTTGTTCCAAGTTCAACTTTCATTGTCTACAAGTGGAATGTCCACTATCCCATATGAACAATTTATGGACAATGGGTATGAGCCATGGTGATTTTTTTATGGAGTTCTGGCAAGCAATTTCATGGATCACATATAATAAAACACTTTCATGGATTTGAAAACAAGAAGGACGTGGTGTGGACCTGGTGAAGGTGGATGGGTGTAACTGGTGGGGTTGATGTCACTTGCGATCTCTTGTAGTGGCGCTGGAAAAAGTTGAGGTGGTGGACCGGTGGTGGTGGGAATGTGTTGGGTTTCTTTTTGTTTTATTTATTAATTTTATTTAGATAACTGAAATAAGTTTAAGGCCTAAAATTAGGTTTTACTTAAATAATTAGACAATTGTCACATTTTTATTTGTAGAACATAGAGTGGAACAGGAAAAGCAAAACAGAAACGATAAAGGGAAATAACTACATTAAAAATCATTTTACAAGGAAAATGATTAGGTACTCCTAGAGTACCATAAATGCGTATTCCCCTCTCTCACATGAATGGTAAGTCTCACCATGAATTTAATTAGTGAGACCCACCATTTATGTGAGAGGGGGGAGTACTCATTTATAGTACTCCGGGAGTACATAATAATTTCACATTTTACAAATAACTAAAAGAATAATTGGAATATCATAAAAGGCCAATAAGGAAAATTTCAAAGCTATTTCACATCAAGACAACTACTTATTTTGACCAAGAATAATATTCCATAATGGATTTTTTTTTTTAAAAAAAAAGGATCTTTTTTTTTTTTTTGATACATAAAAAGGATCTTTAAGCACATGCAAAGTGCCTGTTCAAAGTTAGTGATTATTAACATGTTACTTTCTTTGTATATTTTTTTATTTTCTTTAAAAAATAATATAATTAAATTAAAAATGTTATAAATTTTACTATATAGATTTTACAAAACTGAAATTAGTTCCAATTTTTTTACAATATAATAAATAAATATCTAATTTTTTTAAATTAGTGATAAGTTAGTTCTTTAATTTCATATGGTAAAATTTGTAATATTCTTAGTATCTTTCTATAATTAAATCTTTGCAATCCCCATGTTGCAAAAATATTTTTTTGTTCAAATTTTAGTTCCCCCACCGCCAAAAAAAAATCTTTTATTATAAGTGAGTTTTTTCTTTATTTGAGCATAAGGTTTTGTTTTATTATGCTAATTATTGATTTTTAGTTAGATTGCAATCACTATGATTTTTTTTTTGAGGGGGTTCAATCACTAGGATTTAGAACCTATAAAGCTGCCAAAACCAAGCTTATTAACCATATGTAGAATTTGAGTGAGATTGAAGTAAACTTTTTATGGTAACCTTTTATTTATGGTTAGACTCTAAGGTTAAGGAGTCATTGTCAACCTTTTAATACAGTTACAGCTGGCTTGCTGAATTGGCTGACGTGGCTCCCGATGTTAAAGGGCCAAATCTGGAATTTTAATATAATTTCTGGTATGTCCTTATATTTCAGTTTAATTTAATCATTGTTAGAATCGACATTACAATAATTGCATCCAGGCTCAAATCATTTCAGTCTCTGTAATTTGTTTGTCAAATTAAACATGTTTCATTTTTATTTTTAACTTTTGTAAAGTTTCTAGTGTTTGAGGCAGCGTTTAAAAATCAGTCCGCGTGTGTCTACACACACGCGCGCGCGTGCGCACACACACGGGGCGGGGCTAGGAAATTTGGTTTTTGGAATGGATGGATGGATGGGTGGGTGAGAGGAAGGGGAGGTTAACTTGTAATTTTAATATATTTATTAAGATAACTTCATTTATATATATATATATATGCACTTTTTTATTATATATACACAATTTTTTATTTGATTAGTTATATATATACACACATCAAACAACAATAAAAAGAATTTAGTAATTTTAATCAAAATTATATTTGATGACGATTTTTTATAAAATAAAATTCATTTCTACTATTTTTATATATAGTGAAATTCTTAAAAAAATTCATTTTCGATACAAATTATCAAATTTTATACTAAAGAAAGTAAAAAAACTGTCAATTGAACTAATGAAATTTTCAAAAACATGAATGATCCAAAACTTGGAGGAATAAGTTAGGCTTCAAACATATTTGAAGTTATCTTCCTCTAACTCATTATGTAGTAACTAAAGGGACATTTTATGTGTAGTTTTAGTCAAATTATTTTTTTAATGAGTTAATGATTTGTTAATTGTCACATAACTGGTTGAAAAAGATATAGATTCAAATATATTTGATGCTAAACTTTATCAAATATTTAACAGATATAAAAGCATATTTTATAATAAAAAATAAAATTGTGAAAATAATGTTATATCTCTATAATTATTAGAATTTTTTTTTAAGAGCATCATTGGTCTAAATCAAATATTTGGGGAGGGGGGGGGGAACTCTTATTTTTGTAGACTAAATTTTGAAAATATTAAAAAGATTATATATATTTAAAAAAATTTCAAAATTTTGGCCCCCCCACCCTTACACATAGCTACGCCCCCGTGTATATATATATATATATATGGAAACTCCGATCTCCATGGAATAGATATTCATCCACCAATTCATACCCTCCAATCGTGGAAAAATTATTAGGTACACTAGAGCACTGCTAATGTGGTCCTCCCAAGTCCCAACCAATGAGATGATACCACTTATACCAATGTATGAGAGAGCTTTTTAATTAGCATAAAAAATAAAAATTACCAAGTGATGTCACATTTACTTAAATAATAGCATTTTATTAGTTGGAAGGTTAAGGAGGAACACGTCAGTAAAAAATTCTGGTGCCACAAATCTGTGCACAAGTTTGTGACACCAGATGAACTCTCACGTCAGCAGTTCTCTCAATGGACCTAATAATTTTTTCCAATTGTAAACACAAACCTAAGAATCTCACACCTTTTATCACGCTCCAACTATGGGTAAGTGGTTGGACATGGAAAGAAAATTAACCCAAACTCCTATACAAACCTCAAGTCTCCCCCATCAATTTGGAGGCATGAGTGAAAAACCTTAAAATTGTTACATTTGATACATTTTCGGGTTTCTATTACTTCGGAACTTAAGTATTAAAGAAACTTAGACCGGGATCACACTAATACCCTTCAATAGTGTGTTTCCTTCCAGCATGTCTTCCAAAGCTTTCACTAGTCGATTGGTTCATTGATTTTTCATGCATTATTTTAAAGAATTTGATTTTAGCGTCAAATTCTCATAAGAATTTGATTTTTATCATACAAGAAAAGATTAGTCCATGTCCTTCTTGATCATTCGTTGCTTTCCCATATCATTTTTGTTATAATCATCATATATTTGAAAGTAAGTTACGGACGGGTTATTAGAAACTATTCGAGCACCCAATTTCTAATTCGCAGAAGCATGCTAAATATCAAATTTCGAAAACAAATGTCTTAGCTACTAACACAGTTAACTACAATCCCTTAATTTAGAATTATGATATATCTCTCTCAAATATATATTGTGCCTATGTTGATTTGTAATTAACTATAAAAGCAAAAAAATATCTCCTATAAAAAAATTATGCTCGTGTGATATGGATATGGATATGTGCGGAATTAGGGTTTGGAGTGCAAATGCCCATGGCAGCTCCTAGAATTTGTTCTAAGATATTGATTAAGAAACTAAAATTATATAAAATTTAATAAAAAAAGAACTTAAATATATCAATATCACACCAAAAAAAAAAAAAATGCAAATACATTAAATTTTACAATTTTTCAGGGGTTTCCCCATGTTCATTATAGATTGTTCAAATGAACCCCTAAGTTGACCTAAAAAAATTACATATAAATTTTTTTTTTCAAATTTTTTTGTTTTGACCTCCTAAAATAAAAATTTGAACACCTTAACCCTAATTTTTTTTAAGCCTAGCAAAAATAGGATTGAATATGATGAGTATTTTAACAAAATTTTTGCCTTTTAAAAAAAACTACACATAGAAAAACCCAACAACAAACCATTTTGAACTAAAATATGGAAAGAAAGAAAAATGTAAGCTCCACAATAAAAGTAGAAATTTGTTGATCTTAAACCACACAAAAAACCCATTTATATCTTAAAAATTTGAATGAGATGTAGCTTGTAAGATTGAAAATGAAGCTATCACGCAGTAATTTCAAAATATGAAATCTCGTAAAAAAACAATTGTAAAACTTCATGTATTTACATTTTTTTGTGATGTCGATATATTTAAATTCTCTTTCGTTTTAGATTTTGTATAAGTCATGTTTCTTACTAACCCCCCAGGAAAAAACTTCTAGAGATGCCACTAACAATTTCCTTTTGAATAGTAAAATGAAAGAAAAAAAAATAAACTGATGAGAGATAAAGTGATAACTGGGAATATTGAGATGAAAGTAATAAAATGAAAGAGAGTATAACATTATGAGAGAGAGAGAGAGAGAGAGAGAGAGAGAGAGAGAGAGAGAGAGAGAGAGAGAGAGAGAGCACGCGCAATGGGCAATACCTGCTATGATAGGTAATTGAGTTGCTGAAGAGAGCTAAGCTACTGTCACCATTAAGGAGAATTCACAACCATAATATCTCTCTTGGTACTATGTTTTAGGAGAAATGAAATTATAAATTATTTTTACGGAACGAGTTGAACAAGTTACGAATTTGAACGATTAGGAAATTTATCTTTTTGTTGTTGAATGGGTTTTTGGTTGAATATTTTGTTCATATGTTGTTGTTTGGCCAAATTTTGTTGTTGTTTATGTTGTTTTTGCTGTTATTTTGGCTAATTTTTAGAGTTGTGATAGAAATACAACAAATTGTTACAACATTTTCACAACAGTTGAGATGCCAGTCTCTCATATTTCAAAATAAAATAAATAAAATATTAAACTAGAACCCACCACAATTAAAATGTGGTGTGTTGTGAGATTTTGTTGTGGCCATAGAATTCCTCTAATTTTTATTGTTGTTATTTGGACTTTTATTTTTATTTTTCTTTTTTTTAGATATTATTTTTCAAAAGGAGTTAAGGATTATGTTTAGGGAGACAAGATTATCTTTATCGAACCAAAATTCTTTTGGATATCAAATCAGAGTTTATTTAAAAATAATAATATGTATATAATTTTTTTTGGGGGGGGGGGGGGGGGAGTCAAGGTGTACGAGCCATTGAAAACTTAAAATGACCAAATTTCTCCATATCCTTTAAATTATGGAAATAACCAAAACTCCAAAATCATCAAATTACCTTTTTTTTTTTTTTTTTAACTGAAAAAGGTAGAAAATGACCGAATTACCTTGAAACAATTAAAATGACAAAAATTCCTCCCACACCAAAAGGCCTAAATATTCAAACAGAATTTTGGTCACTTTGGATATTTTTAATAATTTAGAGGTCCTAGGTTATATTAGTCATTTTGAAAGTTGCAAGGGTATTATATTTTTTACATCGAAACAAATGTGGCCAAATTAAATTAAGTGATTACATTGAACAGTGAGTTATATCATTATATTTAATTGTTATAGAAAAAGATAGATTTGTTTTTATTTTATTAGTTAATACAATAATGAAACGAATATAATTAATTAAAAATTTTAAGTTGTTTTAAGTACCTAATAATTATTATTCAGCATAAAAAGTACCTAATATTTATCCTTTTTTTTTTTTTGATGAGCTAATATTTATCCAGTTAAAATAGAGTATGGAGTAATAATACATGTAGCTGTAGTTACTGTACCTTTTTTTTTTTTGGGTAGTTACTGTACTACAGTTTAGCATATTCGAATTTTCCCATCAAATACTTTTCTAATATCTTATTGTATAATTGTAATGTCATTTTTAGTGAATGAAATCAAGCACAACCTAATCTATTGACAGAAATATGAAATTGGGTTTGTGCAATAGAAAAGTGTAGATGTAGCTATGCATAGTTGAGACTTGAAAGTTCTCTGCCACGCGCTTTAAGGAAGACAAGGAAGCAAAGGCTCCAAGAGTGAAAAAAGGGCAAATAGTTTTTTGGCAAGGAAGGAGAAGTGAATGATGTGTGCGAGTCCCAATAATTGTTGTACCGGTGTCTGTCATTCTCGAGCCCTGTGTTTGTTCCCATGGTTGACTACCACCATATATCCACTTTTATGGTTCACAGATAGATAGATATTAAACTTTTCATGAGGGAGAGAGAGAGAGAAAGCAATAAAACGCGCATTTTTTTTTTTTTTTTTGATCTGTGCCTATTTGATCATGATTCCCCATTTTCTTTGATTTTTTTAATACTTTATAGACCCTCTTAGATGCTTATAGAGCCTTGGGACTCTTTTTTTTTTTTTTCCTGCAAATCTTAAGGGGTTATAATATTGAATGGAATTAGGGAGACCCCAAGAAGCCACCAATCCCAAAAATAACTAACTCCCTTCTTGGGTCACTAGCAAGGATTGAAAATTCATTAACAAATTTGCCAATTTACTTCACCATTTCATGTTGCTTTCAGCTTCCCACTTTTGGCTAGAACAATTGGAATCGCCCCACTAGGTAATTGAAGGAGTTTCTTATCCACTTGAAAGAGAGAGGGATGTGTGTGGCATTGTTGTAAAAGAGAGAGGAAGTCATTGTCAATGCAATAAATGTGAGGTTCAGCCAAAAATCAAAACTAAAAAATACACTTAAAAAGAAGAAGAAGAAGAAGAATAAGAAAATGACATTAAATGTTGGGTCGTTGTTGTGTACAGGTAAGTAAAGCTAAAATATGCGCAGAAGATTTGGTTGCCTCCTCTTAACCGAGCCAAACTCAAAATTGCATTCTTTTGATTCGTTCCAGAGCAGAGCAGTGCAGGGGAGTTGTTCTGGTGTCCAGATTCTGGATTCTGGCCAGTCCCACCTCTGCCCTCTGTGAACTGGGAACTTAGAGATATCACATACACTTGTGGTTCTAGGGCCCACCATTTTTCGTCTTATACTTTGAGGGTAGGACCATGTAAAAGATCAGCCTTTGGTCCCAATTTCATTTTCAGTCAGTGCTATTCTCACTATTGTGTTGTGCATCACCACCAACCATGGGCCATGGCTTGCAATTGAATTTTGAATGGTTTTTGTTTGTTCAGTAATAGAAAAATGTCATTTCACGAGTACCTCATCCATGATTCATGGCGATTCATAAGAGAAAAAATTTGGTGCTAAACATGTTTCTCACCGAGGCATTAATCATAGCTTGCAAATAAATTTTGAATGGTTTATGTTTGTTTAATAATAGAAAATCGTTATTTCAAAGGAATTTTTTCTAACTTAATGCGCGGTGATTCACAGTGAAAAAGTTTGATTCTAAACATTTTTAAAGTCATTTTGTTATAATTTATTATGTGGACAATTGAAGAAATCATCAATTTATAATTTTTAGTCATATGACTTTTTGAATATAGAGCCAAATTTTATGCATTCATAAAATCATTCATAGTATTTTTTAAATAAGCCACATGATTTTATTAATTGTTATACAGTGAATTAGAGGAATTCTCCTCTAAAATAGTTTAAAAATAAACTTTTATTTTAATAAAAACTTTTTTCATAAGGAATTGAGTTGAGTTTGAGCTCAAAATTAAGTACGGGAAAAAAAATATTAAAAGGAATACCAACTACCAACTCCCAAGATAACTTAGTTACTTCTACGACAACTACCGACTCCTTTGTTACTTAGCTTGAAAAAAATAAAACAAAAACTAAAAAACAACTTGCGGGTCGTATGGTAAGAAAAAAAAGTCAGGACAAGTTAGGTTTTCTTTCTCTAACTAAATAAATAAGAAAATGGTCAAGTTAAATCCATATCCATTTTCTTAACTTTCTAAATATATAGTTCCATAATTCCATTTAATCAAAAGTCAAAAAATCTGCAACTTGGTATTATTATTTGACTTTTTTTAATGAGAATAATCTTTGAAATTCAATTTCTTTCATTATTATAACTATTGAATTATTAAGTAAAAAATCAATTATATTTTAATTAGAGTCTTTAAACATTCAAGTAGGATTTTACTATTCAGAGCAAAAAAAAAAAAAAAAAAGGTAGGATTTTACTAAAAAGTATCCTAACCTCTAATAGTGCTTAAGCTAATATGCATTTAATGTCTTATCATTGTGCTTTTACCTTCTTCTTTTTTCAAAATTTAGAATATATATATATATATATATCATATAACTATTTTGAATTTTTTTTTTGATATAAAATAAAATTTATACTCCAACCTAATCTAAGTGTATATGTGTGTGAAGCTTTCTCCTGAAAATTATTTTGAATTTTTTCAAGTAGACGCAACTATTTCTTTTTGCTAAGTTTTCTTTCCTACCAAACAAAGAAAAATAGTAATCACCCACCATGTTCTCTCATTCATTTTTTATCATCACCTTTCACCTGAACCAAACAGACCAACCAAAAGTATATGTGACATGACTATAAATATATGACTAATTGAGTAAATAAGTTGTAAACTGAATTTGAAAATTTTTTAAGCAACTTGAACTTAAATTATGGAAGCTTGTCTCATCATGTATATATGTACATGTTTTTTTAAATCTCTTCAACTATCAGAGATTATACCAGTTAAGCTATCTGAAATCTACTATGTACGCGCTTTGATTTAAGTATTTATACAATATATAGCATATTATTCCTTTTTTATTTTATTTTTCTTTTATATTATTACTTGAGTCCTTGTATTGTACCTTTAATGGCTTTAGGGTATACTAGCTATGATATATAATGTGATACAAGATACTAATGAATGTGAGAAAGTTATTATCATGTGTGACCTTGTTATTAATATCCGTCTAAGATGACAAAAAACAAATTCTAAAAAACTATATATTTACTACTCAATGTGGTGTTAATTAGCAACGAATATGACGAAGTTATTACCATGTGTAATTCTAATACTAGATGGAATAACATACCCAAAAAAAAAAAGTGAGGGTATTCTAGATCATGAACAGCCATTCATTGCATATATTAATTAAACTCTCCCCCACACCCTCCCCCCTCCCCCTTTTGAGAATCCATTGCATATATTAACTTGAACTTTTTTTATTTTTATTTTTATTTTTTAGGTGACTTGAAACTTAATTATTCCCACTCTTACCATATGCTTTTACTATTTAAGCTAAAGTCTGATAGCTACAACACGGATCAACTGTAAAGATTTATCAAAAAAAAGTTCAGAATTTCATGCGCATGAAATGTAAGGTCAAACCTTGAATTCATATATTTCAATTCTATCTATTATATATAACCAATGAGTTTAAGTGTAAGTTGGAACTTGGAAAAGATTTAATTAATTGCAAATCATGTTAAACTAAGATCGTAATTTACTTGTACAATCACATCCAAACTAGCTAGTTAGTTGGTGTCCTTGATAGAAGAAATCATCCCCTTTCTAACCCTAGCTCGTTAAACACTTTTTACTTTTTACCATCTTCCTTCTTACGACAATCATGAGTGTAGCATAATTCTCTCAATTTGTTAGGCGTGTTAGTATTTCTTCTAGCACAAGGATATATATATATATATATATATGGTATATATGTACCTAACCTAAGTGGGTGCAGAAAGCAAAAGATAGTCTCTATGTGATACCATTACTTACCACCACAATAGCAATCAAGTAATTGCCTAATTGGTATCACTCAAAAATCTCTTTGTAGCATCATCACCATACCAAAAACGGGTTGCTTATAATGCAATAACTTCATTGGTTATTGATGAGTCTACTCACCAATATGAAGCTTAAAAAATGTGAGTTATTTTTACTTGTAAGTAATAATCATTTTTTAAGAACAAGTGTTGAAATTTGTGGTTAGCACAGAAGTGCATTCATAGCTTCACACAAAAAATAAAATAAAAAATCCACACGATACAAAAATATAGTTCTATCACCTTCAAACCTACATGCGTTTATGGACAATACCAATCAAAATCCTCTTTGGCCATTATAACTACTGCTCTCAATCAAATCTTTCAAACCAAACTCACACTTTGAAGACAACACTTACAAACACATAAATTAACAAAAATTCTCACAAATACTAACAAAACTCAACCACAAATTCACAATCTCAAAAGTCAATATACTTAATATCTTTCTTTCACACAAATAATAAACTTTTAACTCACCAACGCAGATATCTCTCAAAACAAAACATTTACGAAATTACTTTTTGAAAAACTCACTCATATTCTTTTAAAAGTCTTCACATTTTCATATATAAGAAGAATCTTATTGGGTCAAAGTCACCAAACTCTTACAACATTTTTTATTTATAAGGTTACATTAATTCTATCTTTTGATAGATAAAAAATGCTCAGTTACTTTTTATCTAAAGATTTTTTTTTTAATTCCATACCAATAAATCACCTTTTCTTCCATACCAAGAAAAAATCTTTCATTTCACTCCAAGGAAACCCCCCAAAAAGAAAAATCAAATAAAAAGTTGAGGCAACTTTTAATCGAGAGGTTATCGCATTTGCTCTATGGTGAACACAAAAAAAAAAAAAAAAAAAAAAAAAAAAAAAAAAAAAAACTAGATCATTAATCAAACAAAATCTTTATAATGCTTCTCCGTGACATTCAAAATACTTAAAAAAAAAATAGATAAAAGTTATGGAATTGACAACCACAACTACAATAAGAAACATATATATGTTAGTTTGTCTTCGTTTACACATTGTTGCTTTTCTTTTTGATAAGTAGAGAATGGCCCGGTATCAGAAAAAAAAAATGACCACTCACCTTACTACCAAACGGCAAATCTCTTTCTTTATTTCCTCATATCTTTTCTTTTTCTTTTCTGTCCTATAATTGAAGGGAACCAAGCCCCACTGACTGAATGATAAAATTCGTACTCTCCCAAATGAAAGAATATAGAGACGTACACTTCGAATCAAAGGCTTGGTGGCTACCAAACGGCGAATAACTGTGGATGTACATGTCTTGGATCACAAATCTATAGTGGACAATTTTTAGTGAAGTGAGGAAGCGAAGTACCATGTACTACTCTCTTTGATGTCATTTGTAGTGTTTGGAATTAGTAACAAAACATAACCAGTCAACAGATACTGGATAATACAGCTTTTGCATCTATAAAATAAAACTAGAAGTAACGCTGGTTACACATAAAATGACATAATTCATGTCATAACTTATCTTCACGACGAGTAGACCCGTCGCCACATTTCTACCATTCAAAACTCGTCCCTTATGATATAAATTATGCTATTTTATGTGACAACTAACATTACTCATAAAATTAGACATAACCTTATTGTACTGTCACTACATAATCAAGCACATAGCGACATAGTCCATCACAATACATTTAAAAAAAAAAAAAAAAAAAAAAGCTTTTATTTTTTTTTGATAATGGAAAGAAACTTTTATGGCTGTCCTTGGCTCCTTGCTTCGCACAATGCAGTGACTTGAGGTGTGGTCATCGTTTTCATGTGGTGGTTTCGGCTTTTATTTATTTATTTTTACCAATCAATCCCCACACTACAATATAATAAAAAGTTCATTTATAGGGTCATTGACTTGCTTGTCTTTGCGCCTAATTCACTTTGCTTGCAGTGTATAATGGAATAATTATAGCGATGTGGACAAGGGTATACAAAGATCGAAGGAAAACTACAACTTTCTCATGGCTAATTATTTTTGTGAGGACCAGATGATGATGACTGGTCAACGGGGCTTGTGGCCCTGACCCTCTCAACTTCTCAACTTTGTACGCTAAAATTTACTAATGCTTTAATGAACACTTATTAGGGTTCGCTTC
Source organism: Castanopsis chinensis (assembly GCA_032878915.1). Lineage (NCBI taxonomy): Eukaryota > Viridiplantae > Streptophyta > Magnoliopsida > Fagales > Fagaceae > Castanopsis > Castanopsis chinensis. Next base: position 17,248,551 of record JAVQMG010000122.1, read on the forward strand.
TAGTAATTTGTTCAAAAAAGTTACGTACCCTACCTAGCTAGCTGTGAGAACTATGATATAACACTTCCAAAATTTTAAGTAAAACCCAGATTCATGTATATTAGCAAATAACTGTTTAGGGTAAATGTATTACCATCCTGAATTATTCGAAAAAACAATTTATTGGCCTAAACTGCAAATTAATAGGTATGGATATGCATGGATCAAATAACATAGTGCGATTATCAGTGCTACATTTGGCATTAAAAAAGATAGTAATAACGGGCTCTATTGGAACACGTCAAAACCTGTCTATCCTTCCTATCAAAAAAAACCTGTCTACCCTAACTATCATTCAACAAATAGTACTAGTCTTGAACAAGAAAAGAATAGATATCTTAGAAAATTCTAGCATTAGTATTTGGTATCTAAAAAATATTTCATTTTACCATCTCAAAAATTATTTTATCTATTATATTATATCATTTTAAAATACACTAAACATCTCAATTTTTATTATACCATACAACATATTAAAATAATATATCTACACAATAAAATAATATAATTCAATATCCAAATAAAACTCAAAACCCAGTTTTTTTTAAAAATACCATCTTGCTACAGTACCATCTTATAAAATAAGATGGTACTGTAGCACAATTGAACTTTTTTTTTACAATTAGAGCTCTAGATAATGCACACTTCTATAATTTTGAAGCTATAAATTTACAATTTGGAGATTTTACAACCCCCATGCCTATGCTCCTATATCAAAATTTAGAAACATCAAGGGTCCATTTGGTTGGAGATTTCTAGTATTGTTGTTCAATTTTTAGTGTTGTGGAAATACATATTTAAGTGTTATAATCTACGTGTCAAAAGTGTTATTGTTGTTTAAACATTGAAAACTATTGTTTAAATATCGGTACCAAACAACCCCCAAGTTTACATAATTCTTCTTTTCATTGATAGTTAACAAGAAAACTAAGGTACCTTACACAATAAGTATGGCATATCTAGACACCAAAAATTACACAATTGTGTAATATTAATTTCTAATTTTTTTCCCTCCATTATACCCAACATTAAATTACACAACTTCACTTAAAGTTTGGGACTGATTTTAAATTTAACTATAGATTTTAAAAAGTTCTAATTAAACTTTCTAAACCCTTTCAATTTACCTTCTTAGTGAATAGTTCTTTTTAACAAAAAGTAATAGGAACTTATAGTAGTTGTAATCATGGCATATCTAGACACTTTTTTCCATATGAATCACATATAGCATTTGACACGAAAATAGATTACAAAATATATAACTTTAAGAAATCATAGTTTAATGGTTTCAAAAAATAAAAAAAGAAATCATAGTTTAATGAAACTGTGTATTGTTTTGTTTTATTTTTTGGTGGGTTTCAGAGGGGAGTTGAAAATTTTTTAAAAACCAAAGTTTTTATTTTTATTTTTATTTTTTTAATAAATAATTTAGGTTTTGATTTGAAACCACCAAATTATAGGGAGAATTACATAAAAATTTTCCCAATTATTATATTTCAAAAGATCACCATATAATTAAATCATATATGGAGGCTGAATACTTATCGCATATGTCAAATATTTTTTGTAGTTAAAATTACTAGTTTTTTCCTCCAAATATTGTGTAAAATAAAATGTGGTACTTCCACTATATATTAATTGTATCAATTCAGTCAATTTCATTCTTGGATCTTATTTTCTTTTAATGTGGAGCATACGTTAAAAAGTTATTCTAAAAAGTGTAAATTTTTTAAAAGCATATCAATTTTAACTATTACTTTCATTAAAATTTATGTGGAGAGGAGATTCAAGGATAATATTGACTTTTTTTTTGAGAAACAAACACATACACACACAAGGGAGAGAGAAAAAAGTTCTAATACAAAGACACACCACAACTCCACTCAAAAGCCAATTTGATATTGACTTGATTGTGAAAATTGAGAAACAAAATTAACATAATTAATGCTGAAGGGAACCAATTTAAATTTACCCAATAATTGGAGGACCAAATTAGTAACTTAACCTATCACCGTATTATTAACAAAAAAATAATTTTAAAAAGGTGGAATTTTGTAGGTATGGGATTGAAAAATTTCCTGAGTATGAGAAGAGATTGTGTCTTCTTTAGTTAAATAAATGATGTAGTATCAAAGTTAAAACACTCAAAATTTTAAAGTTTTTATTTAATTAGTTTTTGGATATTTGTGGAAATCGAAAAAAAAAAGATTTTTTTAAAATTATTATTTTTAAATGGATAGCTAGGGAGCTGAGAAACAAACACTTTGGCTCTTATAGTCTTCTGCACCACAATTATTGTGAACATAAGAATTGGAAATTTTAATTATTCTTGAACCATGCGCCTCCGAAACTGGGTTTTGGTAGGTTCCATAAGGTGGATTCAATTGGGTTTTCGGGTATTATTTGGATTCTGTGGCACTCAAATTGCATTACTGTGGACATTAGTATCTCTTTTTTTTTTTTTTTTTGCATGATAATGATTAAAGCTTGCATGTCCTTGTGATTTGTGAATGTGTGTTCTTCTCCTCAATGGTTAATAATTTTTGACAATCTATGCGGCACCACAGGTCGCTACGTGCTTGGGCTTTTGGGTTTTTTAAAAAGTTTTTTAGGCCCAGTATTCTCTTCCTTGATAATCGTGGGGAGTTTAATGGACTCTTATAACTTTCTTGTAAACAAGTTGGCAGGCCCATGAACTTGGTTTTCGTGAGCCTAAATTTACTTGGACCAATTAAAGATTAGAATGGGTCCTACATATATTAGGAAAGGAATAGATAGGGGCTTGGCGAACCCAATTTGAATTTTTTTTTTTTTTTTTCATTTTTTCCTTTTTCTAATCTTCTTGCACTTGCTTTTGGGCCATTGCCCTATTCTTTTGCAAACAAAATCATCGGTCCCACATGGGCACAAAACCATTTAGGGAAAGTCTTATTACACCCTCCTTATTGTACATCCTGTACATGCATTTTTTCGAATTTGTGAAATTGTGTTAGTATGTGTATGATGAGTATAAAGAATATATAACTATCATTGCTCTTATATTTTAGACATGGCTCATCGAGTCTTTTGTCTTTAAGACAAGTTTTAATTGCTAGTCTGATTCTTATACCAGTACTTGGAAGTATATTTAGTTGTTTTAATCAACTTTTTAAATTAATAAAATATATTATTTAAATAAGTTACATAATTAATTAAAGAAATTCATATATATATAGTTAAAATTACATATGAATAATTTCTTCAATTATCACATAATAAGTTGGACGGACAGAGCTAAAATGGACAAATACCTATACCCATATGAGTACCTAATCAACTTAGGTGTCTAATTTATTTGAACTCTTAGTTTGTGCTCCAGACAATATTTTACAAGTGTTATTGTACTTTGTTGTTATTTACTATTTCTTTTAAATTAACTTTAGATGCATTTTCAAGCTTTTTATTGTTGTTACTTAGTTTTAAAATACAAAATAAACATATTATGTCAAAAAAATATTTAAAATATACCTAAAAAAATTAATTAATTGTCATACTCCAAACATTTCTTACCTTAGTTATTCCAAAACTATTGTACCTCTGTACCCTTACTTGTGTTAGTTCTCGCGCAACTTAGGTTTAGAGCCAAACTTTTTCCTATTTAGAGTCCATTTAGGAACAATTTATTTAACTAAAGCTTAGAACTTTTTACTGAAAGTACTATAGATAAAACTAAAAATTAGCTTAAATAGTATAGTGAGACTCATGAATAATACCAAAAAATGTAATAGGACCTATAAATAGTTGCAAAAATAATCGGGATAGTTGTAAAAATAAGCTAAATAGTAAAAAAATGAGTCCAAATCTTCTCTCTCACTCTCTCTATCTCACTCTATACTCCACAAATAAAAACTTGACACATGTACATCTATTTTATTAGTTGCTAATTTTCAGCCTATGTTATTTCAATTACTTTAATTAATTGAAAATTAAAAAAGACACAACAACCAACACATCCCCACCACTAGCACCACCACCATCTTTCTTCGATGCCACTTATCACCAACAACAAGTCACTAGCAACATTTTTTTGCCCTTGTTCTCTTGTTTCTTCTTTATTCTTTCTTTCCTCAGTCTTTAGCCGTTCTTAACCAATAGTTTGTATGCCATCCATTACCGACGGAAAAAACATTGGAGCAGAAAATATTGACATCATATTCTAAAAAACAAGTTTCTTCTTCAAATCTATGATGGGTACCTACCGCTACCTTATCTTCTTCAGATCTCCAAAAAAAAGTTTTAATAGCTCACATGATGGCATCCGCCAATTTGATAACAAATACCAATACTCAGTAATGGCAATAGTGGATGGTTGTGTCTGGTGGCATTGACCGCATTTGCGATTGCTAATGGGGCTGGCGATGGTTGTTGTTGGTGGTTGTGGGGCATGTGGCATCGGAGAAAGATGGTGGTGGTGTCAGTGGTGGGGATGTGTTGATTGTTGTATCTTTTTTAATTTTCAATTAATTAAGGTAACTGAAATAACAAAGGCTAGAAATTAGTAATTAATAAATTAGATGTACATGTGTCAAGTTTTTATTTGTGGAGCATAAAGTGAGATAGAGAGGATGAGACAGAAAATTTAGACTAAAAAACTACATTTTTCGCCCACCTAATGTCAAATGCAACCTTGGTCGCCTAGGTTGATTTTATAACCGAATTTATCAATTTTTTTTCTTTTAATTTAAAAATTAATCAACTATACAGGTGGTGTAACAAATTCCCTTCTCCGACTCCTGTGGATCTTGAGACATTCCAAGTTGGAACATTTCTCTGTCTGTCAACTAATTTCACTTCCATCTTCCTCCACAAACATAACTGAAACCTCTCTCTCTAGCATTTTCAATTTCATCTTTCTCCACAAGAATTGAAACAAAACACCCCACTTTCATTCTCTCTTAACACCAGAGAGTATGCCAATGGGAAAGTCCCGTATTAGCAAGAGGACTTCTTCCTCTTCAAATTCGTACGCATCAACAGCAACAACATTGGTGTTTTTAGCACTATGTGTTTTGGGTGTATGGATGCTAAGCTCTAATTCTGTAACTCCCCCAGAAACAACCACTCGCAACACAATAACCAGAAAGGAACCCCATACCCCCACCAAATCCAATCTTCCTGCCTTTGAAGACAATCCAGGCGATCTCCCTGACGATGCCATCAAATCTGATGATGAAGCTAACGATAATGGTGATAAATCTCAGCAAGATCAGAAGGTGGCGATATTGCCAGAGATTTCCAAGGACTCCATTATGGATAATGGTGGTGATGCCATAATTACTGACAAACAAGAATCATCTGCAGAAGATTTACATGGAAAAGAATCTTCTGAGGAGCAGGAAAAACAGAAAGAAAGCGAGAATCAGAATACTGAGGAAAGCTCTTTCACCCAAAACCAACGAATTGAAGAAACAACCTCCGAGGAAAGCAAGCAAACAAGTAATAGTAATGAAGAAAGCGAGCAAAACAGAGTTTCGGAAGAGAACAATGTTGACAATCAAAAACCAAACGAAAATATTCAGATGCCTGATGAATTAGATCAAGAAAAACGCTTACAGCAGCAACTGAAAGAAGATGAAAACCGTGAAAACACCCAAGAATCTCAGTATAATGAAGATCAACGACAACAACAACCAAGAGACGTGGAAATGAGCAATGAAGAAAAGCCTGAGACTCAACCACAGAAAGAATACCAAGACGAATCTCAACAAACCCAAGCTGGGAGTCAAGAAACGGAGCAAAAAGAAGACAAAAAAGAGGAGGGAAACACTGAAAGCAACAAGGGAACTGAGTCAAACACGGTCGAGACATTCCCTGCTGTAGAGAACACGGTGATTCCAAAAGAATCTAAGGAGTCAAAGAAATCGTGGGCGACTCAGGCAACTCAATCAGCGAACGAGAAAGAGAGACGCAAAGACGAGTCGAGCGGGAACGAGGGTACGTATGAGACCACGTGGCAGCTATGTAACTTGACAGCTGGTCCTGATTATATACCATGTTTGGACAACGAGAAAGCTGTGAAAAAATTGCGAAGTACCAAGCACTTCGAGCACAGAGAGAGGCATTGTCCTGAAGAGGGACCCACTTGCCTTGTCCCAGTTCCGGAGGGTTATAAAAAACCCATAGAGTGGCCCAAAAGCAGAGATAAGGTAACTCGTTTTGAGTTTGATTTAATCTCTGATAGATACTGTTTATAGTAAAAAATTAAAAATTAAAAATATTGTAATAAAATAATTTTTAAATATGTAAATAATATTGTAGGACTTAATTTTAAAATTATTTTTTTAAATAAAATTTTCACGGGTCCTGTAAACAGTATACGGATCCACTAAAAAAGGGCTAACACAGGGTCTCAAATCATTTCAGTGCAATGTAAACGTAGGCTTACACACCTTCTTTTTTTTTATTTTTTGGTGAAGTAGGCTTACACACTTGTTTGTTTTTTAACTGAAGTCATGATTTATGTGTGATTTTGGCATTTGATTAAGCTAGCTGTTTTACTTGTTCTATGTACCGTATGTGCTTTTGTGGGTCCTACATTGCTGCTTTTTATCTCAACTTTATTTTTAATAATTTAAGTTTCAAATTTTTGAAAATAAACTAGCATTAGTTTTTTATGTCTTAATTTATGTAAATAAATTATCAGAAGTAAACAATTCGTAAACGGATACAATTTAAAATCACGATTCCTGTTAAAAACAAAAGTATGTAAATAACCATCGTTTTTATAAGATCTTGGTTAGTTTACCCTTTTTATTGCGGTTTGGCAGATATGGTACCACAATGTACCACACACGAAGCTTGCGGAGGTGAAGGGGCACCAAAACTGGGTTAAGGTGAGCGGTGAGTTCTTAACTTTCCCTGGTGGTGGGACTCAGTTCATACACGGTGCGCTCCACTACATTGATTTTCTTCAACAGGTAACTAACCAAACCTAATTGATTCATTAAATGGACCATGCATATTATTAGTGTCTTGTTTGGTTGTCGATGCTTTTTCTTGCTAGGATATTCTCTATGATCTTTGCCTTTTTTGTCTTTTTAATGATGGGCATGGGGGATTATTTCATGGGATCATATAGAGTTTTAGTTTAGTGAACACTCATTAGGTGCCAGTTTTAGAGGACAGTCTAATAAGTGAACACTTTCCACAATACAATTTTTTAAAGTACTTTATTTTTTTCTAACTACTACCTTTTATAACAATCAACTTTCAAAAAGTTCAAAAAAATGCCCCTTACAACGTGTTGTTTAATTATTTATTCATAAATTTTTTTTTTATTGTAATGTTTTACGTGGTGTTTACACTTTTTATTTTAGATGTTCACATTTTGCATATGATGTCAAACAGTGTGGATACTTCTAAACAAGAAAGAATCCATACCTCACATGCCACTTTTTGAAGAGATTATATATATATATATATATATATATTAATTACATTCAGTCTATCTCTGGAAAAAAAAAAATCTCATTTTTATCATTGACATTCAATGTAGGATTTCACTAATTAACTAGCCAAACCACTCATATGTAAATATTTTAACAGAAAAGAATAAGAAAAAATGATTTCAAATGATTTCCCTCTCCGCTTATGAGGTATGAACAATGTATAACTTAGTATTTTTGTTTGAAAAATTAAAAACTATGAGGTATGAACAACGTATGACTTAGTATTTTAGTTTGAAAATTAAAAAGAAAAAAGAAAAAGGAGAGAATGATAAAAATGATTGTTTTTCTTCCCAATAATGGTCTCTGGAATTGTTTTAATTGGCAATTGACTAGTGCATATTTGTGCTTCTTCCCTGACAATGACATGGTCCATGATCTTGAATTGGTGACTGCAGTCAGTACCTGCAATCGCTTGGGGGAAGCAAACTCGAGTCATTTTGGACGTTGGCTGCGGTGTTGCCAGCTTTGGGGGTTATCTTTTCGACAGAAATGTTATTGCAATGTCTTTTGCACCCAAAGATGAACATGAGGCTCAAGTTCAGTTTGCCCTTGAAAGAGGAATACCTGCAATATCCGCTGTCATGGGTTCTCAGCGCCTTCAATTCCCAAGCAGGGTCTTTGATGTTGTGCATTGTGCACGTTGTAGAGTGCCTTGGCATGCAGATGGTTCTAACTAGCTACTCTCTCTTTATCTTCAGTACTTTACTTCTAACTGGTTTTCATGTTTTGTTTTTGGGCCATTGATTCTCACACTCGGTATTATACATCATTTATACACATTGCTCATTTCACATTTTAAACGTGAATATTAATAAAATAAAATTTTGAACATTTGTGTATATCAATGAGTGTGAGTGAACAATTTACCATTATTTTTGCATTGCAATGACAATATCAAATTTGGGTGCAGATGGTTTGCATCTTTTGGAATTGAACCGCGTTCTAAGACCAGGGGGTTATTTTGTCTGGTCTGCTACACCAGTGTACCAAAAGCTCCCAGAAGATGTGGAAATCTGGAAGGGTAATAGTATTATAGATACCAAAATTTCTTTATTTATAGGCAGTTCTAGACTTTAGTGTTAGGCTGATATATGTACTCATGTTTTTAGCAATGTCTTCACTGACGGCCTCCATGTGTTGGGAGCTGGTCACCATAAAGAAGGACAAACTAAATTCAATTGGAGCTGCCATCTACCGCAAACCTACCACAAATGATTGCTATAATCAGAGAAAACATAAACGTCCTCCAATGTGCAAAGAAGATGATGATCCAAATGCAGCCTGGTATATTTCTGCTATTCCTAACGTCTAAAAAGAATAGAATTTTGAGTTATCAACCATATTATTTGTTGTTAGGAAAATGCTAGAAATACTACAAAAAACTTACAAACTAAGGTGTCAAGAGTATAATTGGAATCACTTAAACAATGTAATAAATGAATGTTTAAATTAGTTTTTTGTTATTGGTGACAAGTCCATTCATAAAATTTATGTTGCGAAAATTTTAGTATCTCTAACAACACTATTGTTGAGCTTGTTTGATTATTTTTTGTTGGACCATTTCCAGGTATGTGCCACTGCAGGCATGCATGCACCCGGTGCCCGTTGACAATGCTGAGAGAGGCACCAAATGGCCTGAGCCTTGGCCTCGTCGAGTACAGACACCTCCTTACTGGTTAAACAGTTCCCAGATGGGAATTTATGGGAAACCATCTCCTCAAGACTTTGCCACAGACCATGAACATTGGAAGCGAGTGGTGAGCAAGTCATATTTGACCAGTTTAGGCATCAGCTGGTCCAATGTGAGAAATGTCATGGACATGAGAGCAGTCTATGGGGGGTAATCTTTGTCAATTTATTATTATGCCTAACCAAGGCTCAATATGCCAGACATATAAGACCATCATTTAGCCTTATACCACTTGTTTGTGCAGATTTGCAGCAGCTCTAAAGGACCTTCCAGTATGGGTCATGAATGTGGTGAACATAGACTCTCCAGATACACTTCCCATTATCTATGAGCGTGGTCTTTTTGGCATATACCATGATTGGTGTGAATCCTTCAGCACATACCCACGCACTTACGATCTACTGCATGCTGATCATCTTTTCTCAAGGCTGAAAAAGAGGTAGAAATGGCTGGGTCACTGCAATATAATTTTGTGATCTTTCACTCATTTATCTTTATAGCACATTGTTGAGTATTAATTTTTTGGCTTCCACAGGTGCAAGCTTGCTCCTGTAATGGCAGAGGTTGATAGAATAGTCAGACCTGGAGGTAAATTGATTGTCCGTGACGAGTCCAGCATTTTTCGGGAGGTTGAGAACTTGTTGAAGTCTCTGCACTGGGAGGTTCATGTAACCATCTCCAAGAACCAAGAAGGGTTGCTCAGTGCACAGAAAGGCGATTGGCGGCCAGACACATATGTAGATTCTTCCTGATCATGGAGAGAACATAGGTTTTTGGTTCTAGTTTATATGGTGCTCTCTGACATTTTGAAGGCTAGCATCTTTAGCGCAGTGGTTATCATTAAAGTGTAACATTATTTGCTGTATTCAGCAGGTAGATGAATTTGTTACATCAAAATTGTTTGTATTTTGTAAAACTGTGAGATATATATTCAATGGAAAGTGATTTAAGTGGCCAATTGGCAAAAATTATTAATCTTAAATCCAGAATACTTGGATATAATCATGGCTTGGAAAGAAAAGTGATGTAATCGACCAATTGGCAGATATTATACATCTTCAACCTAGAATCTTGGATATAATCATGGCATGGAAAGCAATTTTTTTTCTCCCTAGGTCACATTATGAAGGCCACATTCACTAAGAAAATGAAAACATTATCTTCTTTATACTGGTTTAAAGGCAATCCGCAAAAATTCACGATTTAAAACTAGTCCTGGGATGTAGAACATTATCAGCCGAAAGCTGGTTAGATAGATAAGACGTGCCTAGCAGACTTCTTTGAGGATTATTCTGAAACCAGTTTGGTAAAATAAAAGGACTAATAAAACAGTAAATCCAGACAGTTTGACTGCTCTGCAGCTTTGGCTGTTACAAATTCTGATTAGTTACCACTAGGGGTGGCAAATGGGTGAGTTGGGTGTATAATTACCCATTTATCCATTTATAATCTGTTTATATAGAAATAAATTATCCATTATCTACCCAACCCATTTAATTAGTAACTCACCCATTTATCCCAACATGACTCAAATAAATAAGTAACTTGTTACTAGATTTTCCCATTAAGTTAGCAACTACAAAATTTCTCATAAACCAAACAGGACCCTTGAAAATTGGATTAAAATCTTTTAGCTTTATAACAACATCAACCACTTCATTTTCATTTATTTTCCCAAACTTTCTCACAAACCAAACAGAACTTCTCCTCACCCAAACCAATACGTAGCTAATCAAACAATCTTTTAAGCAAACAAACAAATACTCATAGAACAAACTTGAACTTTAGTCTAAACTTTGAGATACAGTTTTTCCCTAATTTTCTCAAAACTTTCTTGGCAACCAAACAAAAAAACTCGAAAAATGAAAAGTAAAAAAAAAAAAAAAAACTGTTACCAGTATCTTTCTTGATATCCTCACGCCTCACTTCCGATGGTGAACCTAATTGGCGATATTGTTACAAATACTTGTACAACCTTCATTATTGGGCCGGTTCTTAAGCGAGTCACCCATAATCTTGATCCGGAGCTGCCAGTCCGAGAAGTTACTATTGTTGAAAGCAAACGTGAAATCAACATCTGTAGAAGCCAATACACTACCTCTGGTGAACTTCGATTCTGTCCCCGTTCTCTCTCTAGAATTTCTTTTTGTTTGGTTACTAAGAAAATCTGAGGGTAAGTGTTTGGGCTTAGAAATCTAGAGGTTAAAGTGTTTGGGAAAGTGTTTGGCTACTAAGAAAATCTGAGAGAGAGTGAGACTAATGACCGAATGTTTGGGCTTCAAAATCTAGAGGTTACTGTTTATTTAAGTTTTAGATTTTAGAAGGGTTTAGTGGGTATTAGGGGGTTTATTTAATTTTAAATTTTAGATGGATTTAGTGGGCATTAGTGGATTTATCCATTTAGACTTATCTAATTAAATAACCAAATGGGTCTTTATTTATTTAACCCAAATACTCAAATAGGTTGTGTTAAAACTTATCCAAATAAGGTAGGTAACAGATGGGTTCATGGATATGGATAAAAATTGTTACCCCTAATTACCACCAACGGCTAGAAGAACCCCACTCTTAATGTACCATGATAAAGAATGTACTAGGTTCCAGCCCCAGGGAATGTATGTTAATTGCTTTCTTCAAGTTATTATCTTCGATATTCTTGTTGCACATCTAATTTTTAGCATTTAACACCGGCGCTTAATGCCCTAGGCTCCAACTAAAAATATGTTGAATGATGCAAGACATTTGGTGACATTGGTCTACAGGCCATCGGGTCCTGCATGTGGTATATGACACAGTCGCTAAGCATGCTCAATTATGCGCAGCTCTAGAAATCTCAGCAGATTAAAAAGAGGATGCAATTCCCATTGTCAAACATCAAGATACATGGCTTTATAATTTTTTCACTGCTCTTATTTGAGTAAAATATTCACAAGTCTAAAGTTCAACATACATTAAAATAATCCGTAACTCAAATTAACAAGTGATTACACGCCAAAACCACAAATGCTAGTAAGGGGCATTAGTCTTTGCCTTAAGCTCCATTATCCATGAGCCTGAGCAGAGTCAATCTATCAACGTGATTTGCTCTATTCACAGAGCTGAAAATATAATCTCACCATAAACTTTAGTTCAAGCTGCAGGAATGAATCTTTGTAATTCCAGTGCCTCATCAACTTGTGCTAAGAAGTTTCTGCAATTGTCCACTCTGGACTGCAGCTTTGAGATCTGAATTACAATATTTACAGTGAACAACAACGTAAGATAAACAAAGCAGAACCAGACAAATGACTTGCATTTGATGGCTACTGGAGAATGGTTTTTTTTTTTTAATTACTGAGCTAAGAGCTTACCATCAGAGCCACCAATATGCTTCCCATTCACAAATATTTGTGGGACAGTGTGCCTGCCTACCAGATCAAGAAGAACATCCTGAATTTCAGCCCCGTCATCTGCACAAATTCATGATGACAGACATTCCAAAACAATTTTTGCAGAGTCATACAAGTAGATAAAAACAAGTGTTGCTAACTGATACCTCGGAGGTCAAGCTCGACAACAAAAGGCTGCTCATGTAGTTCACTGAGTATCCCCTTGGCACGCAAGCAATACCTAGCAACAAGGCAAAGTAGCACACAATTCCTTATTCCACATCACTTGTTTCACACACACGCGCGCACATGCACACACACACACATGCGCGCACACAAGAGCACCAGCCGAGCACCCTAAATGTAAAAGAAATGGACAATAGAGGGAATCAATGAATCTTATTCAAGAGTTGAAGCTAGCAACACGCCATTTACACAGTGGAGGTTGGAAAGAACTGGGGATAATGCTCCCCAAACCTAAAACACACACACATCCACAACAGTCAACATGTCATGTTCCTGCATTTCTTGAGACTGGAAAAGAAGTGGTTGGTTTTATTTGTTATATGCAGTTTCTTATGATTCATGCTCCTTAGGTACAACTTATTTTTCAGCCTTTTGAAAATGGAGTTGTTTGAAAAAGTTGTACATAGAAAAATTTAAAGTTTAAAAAGTTGTACTTTGAAAAAGTGCGGTTTGGGATCTTTTAGACTGAAAACTTTAGCCAATAAGACAGTCTCTGAATTCCAAATATAAAATGATGAGGAATATCAAGTTTCAGGAGGGTGATGGTTCCAATATCCTCTTGTGCTATGATAATTAGCATCCAGAGGGCCCTCTCTGTCAAAAATAGGGACAGAGGGGTCTATATCCTTGCTAGTTCTGTCAATGAAAAATCAGCTAGTGTGATCCTTGAAAAAGCCTGGTTTTGGGGTTATGCAGATGACCTTGTTTTCATCCTAAGCAAGTTGCCTCTAATAGAATTTTGAAAATTTGATAAAGCTATACGAAATTACGAATTTCCTCCAAGCCAGGTTCATTTTCTGTTGCAAATTTTTGGGACCAGATCAGGCCCAGAAGACCTGTTCTAAGTAGGTGGAAGATTTCTACGGTTTACTACAGCTATTCCAAGGTTTGCTTTCATGACTTAGTTGGCAATGAGGGATAGACTCTTCACTAAAGAAAGGCTGGCTAAATTGGGAATTGGTAATGACTTGTTACATGTGTTCTGTAGAGCTGGTATTGAAAATAGAGATCATCTCTTTTTTAAAGTGCTTCTTTGCTCAAAGGATATGGAGGAACAGTATAAGCTTGTGCTGTCAGGAATCCATTATTACTTGAGCTGTGAAGCATTGGAAAGTTAAAAGCTTGAGTACACACAGTTGTAGGCTGTTGTTTAGTGCCTCTGTTAATCACATTTGGTACCATATAAATGCCACTCTACTCCTAGGGACTATTAGAATAAAGGGGCAAATAGTGGGAACCATAAGGAAGCAGGTCAAATATCTCATTGAAAAAGCTAACTCCTTTTCCTTATTCCAGTGCTAACAAGGCAGTTTGCTACAGAAGCGGTATTTCAGATAGGATTCTTAAGCAGAAGGACTGAAAATGTGTAGTTGTCTAGCTGCTGTTCAGATGTTGCTTATTTTAGTGTACCTAGATTTCCTTCTTATAAGATTTGTGTTTTGATTGTATTTTGTTCTCTCCTTGGTGAGGGTGTATCTTTCATTAAAGATAGTTTCAGCTGTTGGCGTTGTCTGTTTTGTGTTTTGTTCACTGCAACTGAGCTGCCTTTTGGCTGTTGTGGCTGGTTTTCAAGCTTTTTTCTCAACAGAATTTATTTTTGATTATACACAACTGATTTCAAAACTCTCAATGGTCTCCAAATGATGCAACTATGTAATACATTATCTGCTTTTCCAAAATTTTCATTCTTCATATAAAATCCAAAGATTTTCCACGAATTTAAGATCAGAAAAGTTGGAAGCAAATCACATCAATAAATAGCCACATAGCAATTGGACAAACATTCTGATGCGCAAGCATACATGTTGAAAGCATACAGCATGGGCATAGTTAAAGATAATCACCAAGTTTTTCAAATCATTGCTTTGGTTTGGAATTAAAAATAACGGATGGCTCATGGGCATTGGTTTAGGATTTTTTTTTTTTTTTTACCTTCTATGAAAAAAGAAAAAAACAACCAAGCATTTTATATTTCCTTGAAAAAGTTTTCTAAAATAATCCATATATACCTTTCCAAGGTGAAATTCTTAGAAATGAAATCACATCCAAATCAAATTTGAACCAATAATTAAACTGTGCCATAGTTCGAAATTCCAAATGGGGTCTCAAACCCAACAGTAAATTCATTAAGAGAGAGAGAGAGAAACGTACGGGCAGTAGGATTTGGAGAAAAAGGCAATCTTGTTGGAGTAGATGGCGTTCTGTACGAAGGCCGAAGCCGAGGTGGAGGCTTTGACTTCCTTTCGTATGTGACCCAACAACAACAACAACAACAACAACCCGACCACTGCAACAACAACCCCCCGAAACTGGAAACTGCGCATCTTCGTTACGTTACGTGTCTCCAACACCGCTGTCGTTTTTCCTAGTTTTCAACTCCGACATATATACGCGTTTAGTCTAGAGCTCCCAATAAATATTTAACAACAAAATCCCTGTGATAGCATAACCCACGGGCCCATGGCCCAGTTTCTTGAAGCCTAGCGGGCTTGTCATCTCAACTGGGCTCTCTCTCTCTCTCTCAATTTTAGTTTTTCTCTCATAAATCATGACATAAACTAGATATAAAAACCAGTGCACATTATATAATGTATATAGCTTAGAATGTACCTCTATACAAAAAAATAGGGTAATTATTACACTCTTAAAGTTTAAGGGTGTTTAGGTTTTTCATTCTGAAATATCAGAATTTGGAATTTAAACCATGAAGTTTGAGGATATTTAGATTTTACACTCTGACATTTCAGAATTTAGATATTACTCCCCTAAAGTTTGAGGGTATTTAGATTTTACACTTGTTTACACCCTAAATTCTGAAACTTTATAGTATAAAATTCAAACACTCTTAAACTTTAATGAGTAAAATTTAAACACCCTTAAAATTTAAGGGGAAAAATCCAAATTTTGAAACATTAGGGCATAAAATCAAAACACCCTCAAATTTTAGGAGATAAAATTCAAATTTTAAAACTTCAGAGTGTAAAATCCAAACAACCACAAACTTTAGAGGTGTAATTTGTAATTTACGCTAATAAATAAAAACAAAAAATTGAAGCGAGATTAGCAAATGGGATAAACTTGGATGAGTTGGATCTAATATAAATGTCATACGTCTATTTATTTTGAAATGAGTGAATTAGATTATATCGCGTTATCATTTTTTTTTTTAAGCTGTCTATTACCATTTTGCTATTTATTTAAATTATTGACAACGTAGTAAAATCTAATCCGCTTGTATGAAAATAGATAAATAAGTTTTTAAGAATTTATAATGGACTTACCTTATGAGCTTAGAGAAACCCAATTCATTTATTCTATTGCACGTTTAAACAATTTAGTGTCATTAAGATTACTTTCTATAGATCAAAAGACCGAAAGTTGTTCAATTTTCTAACTAAGAAACAATAAATTTGTTTGGCAAAGCAAGAAACTTATATGTAGATAGAGGCAAAGAAAAAGGGGGGCGGGGGGATTAAGCAATAAATTGTGCACTGTTAACAGTAAAGGATCAATATTAGATTCCACATTAAAATTTGGAAAATACTACTAGAAGGGTTAATTGTTACAAAGCAATTATTCAGCAAAAAAAAAAGCAATTAGTAAGTTCCTCAAATCAAAAGTTTAAGAATTAAATTGATACTCGCATTATAGTTCAAAGGTAATTATTTTACACGGATGAAAAATAATTTGGTGTGATAATAAATAGTAGTGATCGTGGTGAGGAACAACGGTGATAATGGCAATCATGTGGTGGTGTTGATGATGGTGATAATAACTCCAGGTTGTAGTGGTGGCAATGACAATAGCAAGATAGACAACATGTAAATAAAATTATTGGAAACGATTGCAATAACAAAGATGATGACAATGATACTAGTGATAATGTGAAAGTAACACGGTGACAAGGATGACGACATTGATACTAGTGATAATGTGAAAAGTAACACAGTGACAACAATGATGACAAGGATATTGGTGATAGTGTGAAAAGTAATGTAGCGATAAAGATGATAATAACGATACTATTGATCGTGTGAAGAGTAATGCACAATAATGATAATGTAAAAGCTAAAAAGTAATATAGCGAAAAATTTTGATCAACATATGAAATATTCAATTACAATGTTAAATAAAAAATTATTTCAAAATATCTCATTCAAAGTTTCAGCACAACATTTGGATTCAAGTATTCGGCAGATTTTTCCCATTTATTTTACATAGAGAAAACTCCTTTTGTTTAGAAGCAGAAAAGTCCTTTTTTTACACAGCCCTTTTTGAGTTTGAATTTTTTTTAGAACTCCTTTTGTTTAGAAGCAGAAAAGTCCTTTGAATCTTTTTTATCTTGTACCACTAACAGAACACAATGGTTGTCCACCATTTTCAAAGTGTCTGATTTTTCAGTTGGAACTTGGAACTCTTTGCTCCTAACATTACAAAGGGGAAAACAACCATTTTTGTAATTTAAGTTTTGCCTATTTTTGCACTTCGGTCCCTAAAATTTCAAAAAGTAACAATTTCCGGTAATCACACAGTATTTTAGTTTTCTGCAAAAGCACTTCATCTAAAACTCATCGTTCAAATCTTCTAATAAGGGTAAAGAAAACAGCCTTCTATAGACAATTCATCAGCAATTGCACGCTTTAGAGCCAAAAGAACCCAATTTAATTTGATCCACAAAGAATGACTTCCCAACAATTGGGAAGACAAATCCTTTTTCAGTAACAACTCATCATCAAATAAAGCACAACAATTGAAAAATCTGTATCCAATACCAACAAACACATATCCTTGAACAAGTCAAGCTAACTAATCGAACAAAACAAAACAATAAACTTCAAGATTTGGGCTTGGAATCAGTTTTGTAAAGCTTGTCATATTCCTCGAGCTCCTCATAATACACGTCCCACACGCACCGCACGCATCCACTGCCACAACAATCCCCTGGCAATGGCTTCTCTGGCGGCGGAGGCAATTTCTTCGATTCTTCTTCTTCTTCTTCTTCTTCTTCTAGCTTCTTGTTCTTGATGCCTTCAGTTTTTGATTCAAATGGTTGAGCTTTGCTTGATGGGTCCTTTTCGGCCATGGAGTTGTGGGCGTGAGCGCAAAAGGGTTGTGGATTTTGGAGGCGATTGTTGAGTTTGATGATGATTATATTGGCTGAGGCTCGTCTCATGGCAAAGGAAACATGGGCTTGGACTCGGAGGACATTCTGGGTCTTTGGTCGACGATGATTGGCTGTTGTTGACGTGTACGGAACGTTTATTCCATGGTATACAGCCGTTTCCATGGAAATGGAAATGGAAATTTATACACCTGTGATCTGACGGCTCTAGCAGGAAATGCGTGTGGAACCTAGAAAGTGCATGTTTGTGGATCTCTTTCACTTGCCATTGCAAGTGGTGGTCCTTGTTCTGGGACCCATGTGCACGTGGAAAAGCACACCACTTTTCTTTTCTCTTTTTTTATTTATTTATTTATTTATTTTTTTATTGAAGGAAATTACACCACAAGGTAATCCAAATAATAATGTTTAAGACTAAAGTTATCCTTAAACCAATTTTTTTTTTTTAAATTTATAATCTATTACGTAATGACTTATATATTCATGATAGAACTCACCATTCATATAAGAGGAAATAGTACGTATTTATGGTATTCCAAGTGTACACAATAATTTTCCCACTTGTGACCACTGATAAGCATCATTCGTCTAAACCCATAACTCTAGATGGCAACAATTATCTACCTTCTAGGTTTTACAATCTAACTACTTAAACAAGCATCTAAGGACAAAAATCTTATTATGGAAAGGAATATCCCTTTGATTCTCAATAGGTGATCTGTGCTTAATCAGCAAAAAAAACAAAAGTGATCTTTGCTTTATCAACTTATTATTTTTGATGAACTCGAAAATTAACTTCATCAGCATGCTTGTCATCAATGTCAATGGACGAACTCTGGTACCTGTTATCAAGAAAAGAAAGGCAAAGGAAATCTCACTAGCGTGGCGCTAGTTAAGAATACACCGATACTAAAGTTAGCTAAATGGCTCTCAAAAAATTCTCTCACAGGTGTACATCCAATTTTTCATATATCTTTTATCTAAGTTGCATTCCCTTTTTATAGTTTACTTCGTGCTGGTGTAGTTATGTCTGTTAATGCTCTTCTAGGCGTTTTTCTCCTGAAGGAAACGCAACATTAATTGACAATGAAGATTCTATTTAAAGTGTAACGGATGGCCGTTGGGTCATCATTGCCCTTGTAACCGTTCCGCCACACTTATTCCTTGTTAGTTGTCTTGATGGTATTTTTTTACGCTTTCAATGTATGTGGGCTTGTCTCATCTATATTGACGGGGTCTTGCCCCTACGCTCATCCCCAACTTAGATGTGCTTGTAGTCGTCTTAAGCTAGATGACTTTCACTTGATACTCGTCAATTTCCAATCATGGGAGTAAATCTTGGGGTTTTTACCTTTTGTTTGTCATCATGCTACAAGTGAGGAAAGTTGAGTAAATTAAAGGAAAAATAGCCAAACAAATCTCCTATATAAGTGCCAAAGCACCCCCATTTTTAGGCATGAGTACAAAACCATGAAAAATCTATATCTCTCTCTTTATTTATTTATTTTTTTTCATTTCTTAGATAAGTCAGATTATTGTGAGTTCTTAACTTAAGTATTTGAGAATTTTAGGTTGATATCATACCAATGTTTTCTGATTGAGTGATTGACTGATTTCTCCTAGTAGGTTTTCCAAGAATATTTTTAAACATGTGACCTTTTTTTTTTTTTTTTTTTTTTTTTTTTTTTTTTCTCTAGGTATCATCAACATGTGTTATTTAAACAAGTTACATAATTCATTAAATATATCATATGAGTTTATGACTAAAAGTATGAGCGGATAGTTTTATCAATCGTCATGTAATGAATTTGAAGAAATTTTCTCCAAACGACCTTCAAGATAAACTTTTTCCATTAGTGACAACATTATTATTTTTTAAACTACAAATTATTAGTATTGCACCATTTATTGTACTCAAAATTCAATTCAATCCTATAACTTCTTAATTATTCATTTTAGTCTTATAAATTTTACTTTTATTCAATGTAGTCCCTTTGTCCAGTTCCATTACAGGAATTGCTCCGTTTGGTTGGAGAGGTGAAAAAGTGGGAAGATAGAAAATGGCGAAGTGATAAAAAAGTGGAGAGATAGAAAAGATTTAATTTTTTCTCTCATGTGTTTGGTTGGGATAATGGAAAATGAAGTTAATATAAATTTACAATTATGTCCCTATTAAATAAAACAAAAGGCAATACAATTTTTTATACAATTTATTTATTTAAAAAATTATGTATGGACATTCCACTTTTTTTTAATTATTATTTTAAAGGCACAAATCAGATCCAAAAACTGGTGAAAGAAAAATGAGAAAGGAACTATGGAAGAAAGTGATAAAAACAAAAGAAAGAAAAAGAAAAAAGTAGGATGAAAAAAAATCCCAAAACAACATGAACGTGTAAATTAGAAAAAAAAAAAAAAAAAAAAAAAAGGACAAAGAAGAAGACAGGAACTATGGAAGAAACTGATAAAAACAAAAGAAAGAAAAAGATAAAAGTGAGATGAAAAAAAAAAAAAATACGAGGACAAGGTGAATGTGCAGATTAGTAATAGAGAAATAAAAAAAAAAAAAAAACAATAGCAAAGAATAATGTGTAGGGGCATTTTGGGTAGCTCTTGTTAGTGAGCTTCTTCCCCAATTTTCATCCCATTTTGGGGTGAAAACTTATTGGTAGACCCAGAGAGAGCACTTGGGCACCATCAAATCTTTTTGGCGAAAATATACTTTTAGTATCTACATTTTGGGTCAATTCTCATTTTGGTCCCAAAATTGATTTCGTTACTAATATAGTCCCCAAAAAATAAAAATCGTTTTTAAATTGATCTCTGCCGTTAACCCACTAACGGAAACCTTCTATGTGGTGACGAAGGCACATGAAATGTTGATGTGGCTATTAAGATAATATTAAAAAAATACCACATTAGCATCTTATTTTTTTTTAAAAAAATAATTTATCAATTTTAGCAAAATTAAAAAACAGAAAAACAAAATTAAAAATATAAAAACACATAAAATCAATTCATGTTGAAGAACATAAATAAACAAGTACTTAAACCCAAATTACAAGAACACAACCCTAGATCACAAGAACGAAAAACATAGTACTCAAAGATTTTCTTTATAACATTTCTCATAACACAAATTCAACTAAATACATAAAATTTCATCCCAAACATATCTCCAAAACCAGTAAATCAAAACCCAACCAAATCAACAACAAAACATCTAAATCATCCAACATCAACAACAAAACAAAACCCAATCATCAAACGAAAATCCATAAATTCCAGACCACAAATCCTCAACAAACCCCAGAGAAAATCCAATCATCAACGCCGATTTGTGCAACGCCAAAGCCTCCACCAGGCCGCGCGGTTCCTCTACCAAGGCAGTAGCCGCTGCATGATGTGCGAGCTGTCGATGATGGTTTGGGAGACCACGGTAGAGTAACTCGAGGAGCACCAGAGTGATTAGGCCTACTCGAAGCCCGTGGTGATTCTCGACGTACTTTGAAATCTCGCCTTTGAGCATTTTAAAAAAAATTGGTGGGGTTGTTTGTTGGCTAAGAAAATGGGGGAAAATTTTCGATGATGGGGATTTGGAGCTTACGTTCTTGGTTATTTGTGATGTGGGTAATGAAAAAGGTTAAGTTTTTGTGAGGTTGACATGGTTATATAGCTTAAATGACACTTTTTTTTTTTTTTTTCTTTTTATGTGTTTTTGTTTGGTAGCTAAGAAAATGAGGTATAATTTTAAGGATTGGAATGTTAGAGCTCGAGTTTTTGGTTATTGTGATGTGAGTGCTTTTGATTTTGTTTTCTCTTCTTACTTGTGCTCTTCATTTGGATTAAAAAATAATTAATTAAGATCAAAGGATTCCAAAGTCCACCCAGATGTGAATTTTTTTGGTTTTGAGCTTTTCTGGGTTTAAGGATGTTGTTCTTATGGAAAAAAAAAAAAAAAAAAGTAAGAAAAAAAATTAATTAGATTAATGTTTATTTTATAATTTTTTATTTATTTTCTAACCAAGTTTTTTATTTTCTGGACTTTTTATTTAATTTTTAAAATTTTTATAAATTAAAATGCTGATGTGGTATTTAAAAATGCCACATAATTATTTTTTATAATATTTTAATAACCACGTCAACGTCATGTCAGCAATCAGAGCATTCCATCTACCACGTAAGAGGTTTTTGTTACTAGGCTGACAACATGGGCCATTTTAAAAACGATTTTCTTTTTTTAGGGACTACATTAGTAACGAAATTAATTTTACGACCAAAATGAAAATTGACTCAAAATGTAAGGACCAAAAGTGTATTTTCGCCAATATTTGTTCCACTCCCCCCTTCCATCTAAACAACCAATAAAACTTCTCTCTCTACTTTTCTCTTTGAAATTTTCTATCCTCCCTAAAATCTCTCCTAACAAATACGCTTAAGTGTCCCAAAAAAACATAATTTTTCATATTTTTAAACTTCTTAAATTAAAAATAAATTGCCTTGTATGGACCCTATAGAGCTCCTTCCCTTCCCCCATTAATAAAAGTTCTGCTTGCTATACAAGGTAGGATGGGGCGCTAAGAAAGAGAATGTGTTATCATAATACAAAACTAGCATGCCAAGATCGATCGCTCGGAGAACATAGAGCCTTTCTTTTTTGGTTAGTGTGTGTTTGGGTATAGTTTAAAACCTCACTTTTTTAAACTATAAGTATACTTGAATACACTTTTATAAAAAAAAAAAATAAACAAAAAACTAAATAAATTATTCCCAAATAAACATTTAATATAAGTGGATCCAATTTATGGTGTCGTTCTCTGCATTGGTGTTTTCACTCTATAAAAAAAAATTCAAAGAAAATTTTTTAAAAAATTATTATCTACAAGATTATTATTTTATAGTTTTTATAAAAAGGAACTAAACCCAAAAGAACACAAAAAAGAAGGATTGAAAAAAGTTAAAATCTTTCCCAAATTAAAAAAAAAAAAATCTCCATCTAAAATCCATAAAATTTTGTCAAACATTTGGGATTTTATATAAGGAAAAAAACCAAATCTCTTAATAGTCATCATACTTTATAGGGTAAAATGCGAATTTCACTCCTAAAATTTGGAGTGTTTGGATTTTATACCATGAAGTTTTAGAATTTGAATTTTATTTCCTAAAATTTGGGAGTGTTTTGAATTTTATATCTTAACGTTTTAGAATTTGAATTTTACTCCCATAAAGTTTGGGGAGCTTTTGGATTTTACATTTCCAAATTCTAAAACTTCAGGGTATAAAATCTAAATACCCTCAAACTTTAGGGAGTAAAATTCAGACACCCCTAAAAGTTAGGAAGTAAAATTCAAATTCTAAAACGTTATAGTGTAAAATTCAAATATCTTCAAAGTTTAGGAGATAAAATTCAAATTCTGAAATTTCAGTGTATAAAATCGAAATATCCTCAAACCTTTGAAAAAAACTGAATCAGTAGGGCACAAGGTGATGCTGTATCATCCAAACAAACAAAATGAAATTTATGTTTTCAAGTACTCAATATTGAATAAGCACAACCAACTTAAAAAAAAAAATAAATAAAAGATAACTCAATGAGCACAATATGATGCAGGTTTTTCAGTCTTTCCACATAGATAGGCATGTATAGCCCATTACTCCACATTGTTGAAATTCAACGACATTGTGATCTCCACATAATTGACCTGATATACTATGGCTTTTTCAAATTCAGCATGAGGAGGAGTATTCCAAGATAGTCGAAATTGTATGCCAATCTTATAAATTTCAGCTTGAATTCGTTCCATGGTGGATACCTAGGCTCAAGTTCAGGGAAGAAGGCTCTTTGCATAACTGTTTTTTCATGGCTGAAAGTATCAAAAGAGTACTTACCATGGTACCTTCCAATGCCACTCTGACCAACACCTCCAAATGGTAAAGCATCACATAGGAACTGCAAGAATAATTACACATTGCACAGAGTTAGTTTTACGTTTGTTTTTTTCTCTATTCTTTTGCTAGATTGATATGAAAGTAGAGAGCTAAAAGATAAATTGTGCAGTACTTGAACTAAGGCATCGTTGAATGTAACACTTCCTGAGGATGTTTCAGCTAAAATCTGTCTCTTAAATGTTTCATCTTTTGTAAAGGCATAAATGGCAAGAGGTTTTGGCCTTGAATTTATGAAGTCAACGCTTTCACGAATGTTATCCACCTGTGTAAAGAGTGGCAATTATATAGAGAGCAATTGCTTCAAGAACTGTGCAGTAAGAACAAAGAGTCTATTGATTCTCACAGTGATTATTGGAAGCAGAGGGCCAAAGATTTCTTCATTCATGATATCAGCATTAAGAGGAGGATTTAACAATATTGTGGGCTCGATATACCTGTAAATACAAAGGATAAGATAAATAAACTTCTATACTTGCCAACAATGTGGCTGGTTGCACATCAAAAGCAAAACATCACATATATTATGCAATTCAATATCCCAGCAGTGGAACTTCCTAAAACAACCTTTTTGACTCCCTAACTAGCAGTCGTTTGTACTATTTTGCTGTATTTCAGGACAGCTATTTTCTAAACAAACTGGTAATTAAGAAAAGGTACAAAAAAAACTGCTGAGGCCGTTGAAGATGTAGACAACTTACAGCGTTTCTTCATCTAATGAACCACCATGAACAATGGAATCTGCAACAACGGGGTCCTCAAGAAGATTCTGCAATCTCTCAAAGTGGTTCTTGTTTATTATTCTGGAAATACTTCCAGAGTTTCTTGGGTTCTCTCCATAAAATTTCTTGATAAACTTCTGTAATATCTCTATCTGAAAAACAAAAAAACATGTATGTCAAAATGCACTTTAAAAACAATAGAATTCCACATAATGAAAATAGAATTAGTAGGTATATGTTATCATTATTACCAGAGTAGACTTGAACTTGTCTTCAACGAGTACATAATCTATTCCTATACATGCCTGCCCATTGCACGCCCCCCACTTCCCTCCTACAATTCGTTTGACTGCCACCTTGAGGCCAACACATTAACGAAGAAAAAAAATATTAAGTAAATAAGTTATACTTCAATTCCTTCTGTATTACAGGCAGCAAGCCAAACAACCTTCATATCTGAAGGACTGGAGAGAGAATCCAGGATTGCAGGGCATTTTCCTCCCAACTCAAGAGTAACAGGAGTCAAATGCTTTGCAGCTGCGGTCATGACTTGAGACGCCACTCGCGGGCTTCCTAAAGACAAGTTGGTCAACTATATAAGCAAGAACTACTATTTTGATCATTTACACTGTTGAGAAAGAACCAAATTTACATAATTAAAATTTATTGTCAACGATATCAAATTGACCAAAAAAAGCCCAAGAGACAATAGATGATTGTGTTGTGGTGTCTTTTTTTTTGGTGTTTGGTGGTGGTGGGGGGAGAGGTGAGGGGGGAGGGGAGGGGGGGTTCCTAAATAAACTCTTGCACTTCAACTTGTGTTAGTCTGTGACTTGTAATGGATAAGAAATGATACCAGTAAAGAATATTTTATCCCATTTGTGCTGCAGCAGTTGCTCACTTTCATTTGCTCCACCCAAAATCACTTTAACCGCACTATCATCCAAGTAAAGGGGGAGAATGTTAGCTAGAAAAGAAGAGCATGCTGGAGCTTGCTCTGATGGTTTTATCACCACTGCATTCCCCGCAGATATAGCTCCTATTAATGGGTCCAGTGCCACGGCTGCATTCAAGAAGATGATCATTTGTATTTGGATTATACAGTGCATACCAGCAATCTGTTTGTGTAGCTGCCGCTTGGATTGAGGGGGGAGGGAGGTGGAGTGGAGGGGTGTTGGCTGGAAATAGGCTTATTTTCAGCCAACTCTACTCTACTTCCCCTCAATCCAAACGGACCTTTATGTAAAAAATTTAAATAGTCTGATTGGTATTATGTCAGCCAACGTCCAACTTGCCACTAATGTGATATAGAACCAATTAGACAACCGTTTGGTCAAGCTTGAATACTTCCGTAAACATGTCACTGCTTAAGCAACATTTTGTACGTTGATATTTAATTTGTAGATAAATTATACACAGGCATTTTAGATTAAAATACCAGGGAAGCACAACAAGGGTGCCCTGGATACCTAGCATATCAGTCAAGCATATCAGTCATGCTTATAATTTGGGAAAACAAAAGAACAGATAGCAACAGATAAGCGTATGAGAGAAGGATAACTGCATAATTTTGATATGAACATTAATGACATATAAATTGTGTCAGTACTAAACATGCTGTTGTAGCAAAGTGATTATTGAATGTGACACATGAATTGGTTGGCTCCACAACAACTCAATTTCACTGCAAATCAAGAATCGGTTGGACTCACAGATAGGGAAGTTCCAAGATCCAAATATGAGAACCACACCATACGGTTCGGGCAGCACTTCTCCTTTTGATGGGAAGAACAACAAAGGCACAGGTTGCTGGCGCCAAAATGTACAAGTCAGCATTAATAACAGAAAAAAACTCAAAACCTCAAAAGTTTTATCCTTGTGTCCATATGTGTCCCATCATATAGCAACAACAATAACCAAGCTTTTGTCCCAAATAAATTTCCCATCATGAAAATTAAAAAGTTTGGACCAAATAAATAAAAATTGCAGGATAATAGCGAGGATTATATGGATAAAATATAGGAAGTGCATATTATGTAACTTATTTAGTTGCATCTATAGAAGTTCAAAACAGAACATCACTGACAAGATTCAAGAATCTAAAGCTTAGAGTTGCGTGAGAATTATCTACTTTACTAATGCAAATCATCAATAATCTAGTTATTCTAATCTAATTATTTAAATAACCAGCATTGTGATAAATTGCAATGATGTAAAATTCAACCACGGTGAATATTATAAAAAGTGCACGGAATCCTGATATACTAATCAGAAGTCCCCCTGGAAATCCTCCCTCCTTCCTGGAATCACTTTGCTTCTTCAATTAATGTGCTTGATCTTTTGTTTGATGGAATTCCCCTTTAATGCTCATACCGTATAAAGCTAAAACAAGGATTTTCCAGGCATGGGAGGCAATGAACCCTCATTCATACAAAGCCTTCTCTTTCCCGGATGACAGAAATATGAAGAAAATAAGCAAAGCAGTAGCTTCTACAATGGGTAGGGGTGAAGTACGCAATTGACTTTTCTTTAGAAGAAAATTCTCTTAAGAGAGGGCAACACTCTTATTCTTAGAATAAGAGTTCTTTGGATACACATGAGTGAGAGCTATGTAAGAGAGATAAAACGTTGTAATCCTTATTGAATATAGTGTGATCTCTATCTATGGAGATAAGTATTTTGTTGAACCACCAATATTATTGTGTTTTTTTGTGTGTTCTTTTTTATCTATTTGTCTTTAATATTAATTGTTCAAATCATTGATTCTAGTTAGCTCAAGTGGTAAAAGTTTTTTATTCTCATATAAAATATTTGAGATTCAAACCCCGCCTACACCAAAAATTATTATTGTCTTAGCCAATGGTCAATGCTAACGTAGTTTGAGAGAAGATCTTGTACAAGTTTATAATTAGTCAATATAGACACACACAAGTTTTGCCTATGCTATGCAAACAAAAATATTTTTTCTTAAGAAAAGCTTGCTTGGTTTAACGTGGAGTTGTCATGCAAAAGAGAAAGTTTACTCATTACTCTATAGATTTTTAATCAAGGTGAAGATTTATTGAAATCTGCTTGAAAGTCCTATTTGAACTTACTTATCTATTTGGCTATTCTTGGTGTGTAAAGAATTTTTTATACTCTTTTGGGGTTTTCTTTATATGGAAGGAAAATTTAATTATTTCTTATCAAAGAAATAATAATTTTTTTTTCCACCAAGAAAATGAATTTTTCCCCTATATGTGTATGTGTGTATTTCTCAAAAAAAAAGAAAAAGAAAATGGATTTGAATGTTTATATATAGATAGTATAATAAAGAGTTTAGCCTTTGGCCTAAATGTCCTCCTTATGCAAAGAAGAAAAAGCTTTTACAAAGATGAATTCTAACTTTTAGCAAAATAATTCAGAGAGGATAATATTGTGGGTTCCAACTAACTAAACCAATAAAATCTGTTGTCATCAAACAAAAGATTTGGGATTTGAATCCCCCTACACCAAAACTAATTATTGTTTTAGCCAAATGATAAAGAGCTATTATCATGGAACAGAAACTATAAGTTGAAATTATTTCGTATCAAGAGGAAAGAAGACAATACTATTAGAGTTCTCTTGACAAAGAAAAAGACTCTTAGAATAAAAGCAATTTGATAATCGTTTTAGAGTTGAAAAAGTAACTAGAGTGAGTGCTATATATACAAGAGAGGCTAAGAATTGTAATCCTAAATGATTATAATGAATTTGATCTCTCCCGTAGAGGTAAGCAGTTTATTGAACCACTTAAATTATTGCATTCTCTCTATGGATTTTATTCAACGTAAATTCTTCTGTCAAATATGTGAGTAATTTTGGACGAGTAATATCAATGTTTCCGCTATCCCAACAATTTGCTTCTTTTTTAGAAATCTATCCCCTTCTAATAGCGGAGGTGCGTAGTAGTGTCCAAGCTTAAAACTCAACTAAGCAGCAAACATTAAAAATAAACAAATATATAATTACCTTCTTAGGGGCCATCCATTTCTTTATATTGCTCAAAGCATAATTTGCAGATTTTTTCACAACCCCGATCTACAGCATAGTAATGCACCACAAGTTATGCAATGAACTGTGCTAGAAAGTATTATAGCAAATTAGTTAATTAACAGAACTAATATATTTGTTTTGACCTTCCATTTTTGGTAATTCTAAAACCTTTCTCACATAAAATATGATTAAGATCTTTAGTAGTAACACAGTTAATTAATTACCTCATCACGGTAAGTTTCAACTGGGTTCTTTCCAAGATCTTGTTGAAGAGCTTCGAATATAGCATCTTCTTTGTCATGGATGAGCTTAAGCACAGCCCTTAGCTGGTTTTTCCTCCATGCAACACTTCGTGTTCTACCACTCCTAAAGCATTGCCTTAGCTCGCCCAAACTGTTTTCTAGTTTCTCCATTGCGTTCTTTGGTGTCAATTTTTATTTTCAGTCTTTAAAAATGTATGCCACTTCCTCTTAATTAGCGAACTGTGGAGGTAATAAATTTGTGACGGGTAAGCAATAAATCCATCACAACGACCTCTCGATTTAAAAAAATAAATAAATAAAATTTATGTCGGTATGTCACTGTTTTTTTTTTTGTTTATGCTAAAAAAAACTTTTTTTTTTTTTTAATAGTGAGTTTCAATGCATAGGCTCTTAATAATTGTTATTTATTATTACACCAAAAAACTAATTAATTTGGTGTAGGCGAATCTTTTATTTGACAATAAATTTTTTTATTATTTTTAATTAATATAAAATAATTATTAAAAAACTTAAAGAGGTTAGTGTATTTTAAATTTTCATCAATAATAATTTTTTTTTTTGAGTCATCATCAATAATAATCTTATGTTGAATGTTTCACCTAACATAATAAGTGTTTGTTTGGTAAAAAAGGCTAATACCTTGACATTATCAAACCTTAAATTCACTCTTAATTACTCTTTTTAGTGGGGAAGACTAAAAACTATATCTTTTAATAAATATTTTTTTTAGAATTTTTTTGATAAATACTATACAAATAGATGATTCAATACAATACATTTTCAATAGTTCAGATCAAAAGATAAAAAATTAATTTTTAATATTAACCATTGGATCAAAAAAGTTAAAAAAATAGTTGAAATATTGTGAGAGAGATTGAGTTTGTGTTTGGCTCTAAATTAAACAACCAACTTATTTTATATACAGTTCATTTTTGTTATTATTTATAAGTTTACTGTATTTTTTAGTACTATTTATAAGTCTCATTGTACTATTTCAATTAACTTTTACTTTTATTTATAATACTTTTAATAAAAAAAATTTAATTTCAATAAAATAAATAGATGTCAAATAAATATGAACATACAAATAAACAATAAAAATTATGATATTTTCAAACACACTAAATATTATTATTTTGATATACTTATTGCCTGCTCATTAACTCCTTTGTCTGTTGTCTGCACCTAACTAAACGTGAATTTATTAGGAGTGGGCCGGTAGACGTATATAATTGAGGAGCATTTATTAAGGGAAAAGTTAAGGCATAAGAGTATTGACCCTTGGCCTTTAATTAACAGAAGGTTTAGTTAATGTATCTAAGGGCACATATTAAATTATTTATTTTTAAAAATATTTTTTTAAAAATTAAAAAAATTGTCAATATTTTTTTAATTTTAGAAATTTTTTTTTTAAAAATAAAAATTATTATATACTCTTAATGTACATATTAGTAAAATTTTTAAAAGAAAGAAGATTATTGTGTTTATAATATTTTTATAATAAATTATAGTGTTGCATTGTTGTTAATTTTAATTTTAATTTATTAATTAAATTATTTTTTTACTCAATCATCACAATGAATAATTACTTACTAGTTAATTTTTATTATAAAGATATTGTAATATTAATTTGTCACTTTCTTTATTTTTCTTCAATCTGATTGATTTTGTCAGATTGATTTGTCACTTTCTTTATTTTTCTTCTATTTGATTGATTTTGTCAGATTGTAGTGGTGTACTGGTTGGCAACATAAATGCCAATACCTAACTCTAACTCGAGCTCGACGAGGGCGTACACGGTATGGTGAGTCACTCTCCTAACTCAAGTGCAGCTTAATTGAGGTGTTGTTAGGTAGAAATGTTTGGGATGTAATTTTTGTAATTTTTTTTTTTTATAGTTTTTTAAAATATGTGTGAATAAAAAAGTGTATAAAAATATGTGTAATATTATTTAAAATGTGAAAATATGAGTTATCTAGAATTTTAGTAAAAAATTTAAAAAATAAAATTTAAAAAATGAGTTATCTAGGACTCATGGTCCTAGATTTATAAATTTTCTCAGCGTAAATTGTTTGATGGATATTCATATATGCATGAATGGAGTTATGGTTGAACTTGGGCCAATGGCCCCCAATTTTTTTAAAAAATATATTATTATATATATGAGACTAATTTTAGTAATTTTATTTTATAAAATTATACTTTTGTCTAATATTATTGATTCTTTTAAGAGTGTTGTTATAGATACAAATTTTTCTATAATATTTTTACAAATTGTTAAGGTAGCAAGTTCATTTTGGTTTGTATTTGAGTCCACTACTAACATTATTTTTTACTTATCAATAACCACTCATTACATTAGTAATTTGTAAAAAAATTTGTAACTCTAGCATTTTCCTCATTTTAAAGACTAAATCTAAAACAAAATATACAAGCCCAAAAAAAATTAGTCCAACAACAATATTACCAATAGTAAAACTAAAAAAAGATTAAGTCCACTCAGCCATTTTTACCAAAGATAAACATAAGACTCTTTAAAAATTTTAAATAACTAGCAACTAAGTGGCTAGGTCAGCTAGAGAATAAAGACTCTTTTAGGGTAAAAATTTTGGGTATAAGACCTCCTCCATGAGCTAGAGGTGATACCAATGTCCCTTGCTCACTTGGTAGTATGGATGGGCTAGGCTCGTGCAAAAATTCCGAAAGGAACCGACCCATACCCTCTAAACTACACTCCCTTAGTTTCCCTAATATGTTGCATGAGCTTGGGCCATGCTCAAAAGAATAAAAATATATATAATACATGAATTGGGCCAATAATGAGGTCGGCCTCGATTGAGTCGGGCTTATAGAGAATGTGTCACTATAATGGGTATCAACATTAGCCCCTTGAGCACGCATGATGCTTGTAGCATGTGTGTGAGTAGTTGATGTTTCCCAGTACTTGTAGATCTTGCAGGTTTGGGAATTAGTCCATCAAAACACTTCATTTTTTGTTGAGAAGATACAAGTCGATAAAGCCTAGATATATCGTGACTTATGAAGATCACTTGTCAAAAACTTTCGAGTCAAAGAAGCCCGCTTGTAAAAATTTTGTAGTCACAAACATAGGCACTTGACGATTAATGGTTCCACTAAAGAATATCAATCGGTAGATACATGTAGCACCTTATCTGTAATATGATTCAAAGCACCTAAAGAAAAGGCAAAAGACTTGACTTTCATGCTCACATGTAACCTTAGAATCTCTTCTTTGATGATTTTGGTGACAACCATGGTGATGTTAGCATCTCTTTCAATTGGATGGTACGTGGCTTTAAGCCACCATGTCAATTGCCTTGCAACTTATATTTTGGCTTTCACTTTTCTTCCAAAAACTTGATTTTCAGTTTATAGTTGTAGCCTTATTCCTCTCAGCATATCACACACCATTTTAGTCTCTTCATTGGCCATTATCATTTTTTTTTTTTTTTGGCCTCAATATCTTTGACACTGCTTTGCTCTCCTCTCTCTCTCTGAGAGACTGGGCTTCTTTTGGAAAAGGTGTTCTCAAAAAGAGATTTGTGTGCTTGTAAGAGCATCTCTCTTTTGGGTAGTGGTGTGGAGTCGCCATTTATTTTTTATACAAAAAAAAAGAAAAAATTAATACAATTACATGTTCAAAATAGTTCAAATGTCATTGATTGAATAAAAAAAAAGTACAATTTTGGTAAATTAACCTTATAAGGCTTTGGTTCTAGTTACAATCTACCAAAATTAAAAGACAAAAAACTAATCTATCTATCCAAAAATCCTAAGCTTGGGGGTTAAGTTACGAAATGGGAATGTGTTAGGTATTCATTCCACCCAAATAGAGTCTAATCTTCTAGACTCTAATGACCATTATATACCCTTTTTGTATGATGTTGAATGATATGTTATAATACACATGACAAACACTTGACAAAAATTAATTTAAATAAATTTGCCTTATGAATAATGTTATCTTTTTAAAAAAAAAAAAAAACAAATATGTTTTTGAAAATTTTAAAAAGACTTGACTTGTAAAAATCAAACCTATTTTTGCAAAGGGTAAAAAAGAAAGATTTTATCAAGAAAAATCAGATCTTTTTTATAAAAAAAAAAAATTAGATTTAGTTTGTAAAAGAAATCAGATCTATTTTTGAAAGTAAATAAAAAAGACTTTTGAAAGAGGATTCACATTCATGAGACAAACTTATTAAGCATGCATCACATATTAAAAAGAAAGACTTTAATCTAACTCTTAATCCCTTCTTTGAAATTTAAAATCTGCAATTTTATAACAAAGAAAACTTTTCAGAAAAATTTTCAGATCTGTATTTAATGAAAATACAAATCTATTTTGAGATTAGAAAAAATCATATCTATATTTAATGAAAATACAGATAAGTTTTTAGTTTAGAAAAAATCAGATTTGTATTTAATGAAAATACAGATCAGTATTAAGATCAGAAAAAATCAGATCTGTATTTAATAAAAATACAGATCAATTTTGAGTTTAGAAAATCAGTTCTATATCTAAATAAAATACAGATTAGTTTTGAGATTCGAAAAAAAAAATCAGATCTGTATTATTGAAAATACAAATTGGTTTTTGAGTTTTTATTTTTATTTTTAATTTTGATAATTATTAGCATATATTGAAATCAAAGAAAAAAAAAATCCATATCTCTGCTATTTGCGAGGAAAAGAAATGGGATAAGATCAAGGCCTCAAGAAATGGTCCAAGTTTTTCTCATATCTTTTATGCGGATGATTTGATGCTATTTGCTAAGGCCAATTCCAAGAATTGTGATGCAATTTTGGAAGTGTTGGATAACTTTTGCAGCATGGATGGTCAAAAAATTAACCTCAACAAGTTGTGGATCTATTTCTCCCCCAATTTGAGAGGTAGGAAGAAAAATGTTATTTGCAGAAAACTTGGAATGGTTGCAACCCAAAATTTGGGAAGATACTTGGGATTTCCTCTGCTTCACCAAGGTAGGAACGGGGATGCCTTTAATTTTGTTATTAAAAGAATCCAAAATAAGTTGGCTGGATGGCAATCCAAGCTACTGTCTAAAGCAGGGAAATTAGTGCTAGTCAAGTCAGCTGCCTCTCCTATAGTAGATTACTATATGCAATGTCATGCCATGCCTATTAAAGTGTGTAATGCCATTGACAAGCTTATTAGGAATTTTTTATGGGGTTCAACAGAAGAGAAAATAAAACTTCACATGGTTAATTGGCACATGGTCACCCTGCCCTAAGGATTAGGGAGGATTGGGTTTATACCAAATGAGAGATAGGAATCAAGCTCTCCTTGCAAAACTGTGTTGGAGGATTGCTAATGAAAATGATTCCCCTTGGGCACAATTGTTGTCAAAGAAATACCTTACTCCCAATAAGTTGACTAAGGAGGGTAGGAGTAGGCCTTGCTCAAAAATCTAGGCAGCATGTAAGGTTGGGGGACCTATGTATGTGAGAGGTCTTAAATGGACTATTGGCAATGGAGAATGTGTGAATTTATGGCAAGACTTCTGGCTCCCCACGGGCACCCTTCGAAGCCACATCCAAGGCCCATTAGGAAGAGATGAAGATTGTTTGACAGTTCAACAATGCCATAGTGTCGCTCTTGGTTGGAACCTACACAACCTCTCCTTTGAGCTTCCTGGTGACATTATTGGAAATATTAAGGCCACTCCATTCTCAAATAATCCAAACACAAATGACTCCCTAGCTTGGGCTTTCTCTAAAGATGGCTGGTTCTCTATTAAGTCAGCCTATCTCTTAGCAAGAGATTTAAATCCTTTGAACCCAAGGATTGACAATATATCGCGGGTGTGGAAGATCAATGTCCCTCCAAAAATTCTCTTCTTCTTATGGCTTTGTCTTCACAACAGCTTACCCATATGCGAAGTCCTAGGTTCAAGGGGTTTAAACCTCAATACTACTTGCCCCATTTACCATGAAGGGAATGAATCTATAGATCACCTACTCCAAGGATGTAAGACAGTAGTGGAACTTTGGCAAAAATTAGAATTTCCCCTCTGCCTTGTGGAATCTTTTAATAAACCACTAATGGAGTGGCTGCAAGTGAATTGCAAAACGGAAGTTAGGGCAAAATTCTTGGGCATTCAGTGGAGAATTATTTTCATCATGAGCATTTGGCAAATTTGGACCCACAGAAATGAAGTCGTGTTTAGAATTGGGAGGGTTAATTCGAACCTTGCACAGATATGTATGCAGAGCAGTGCTCAATTTTTTTCCATTGATATGAAGGCCAAAATCCCTCTCTCCAAAACTTGTGTTCCTGTGGCATGGCAGAAACCTCTTGTTAGGTGGGCGAAACTTAACACCGATAGTTCTGCCTTAGGCAATCCTGGCAGAGCAGGTGGGGAGGGTTGATTCGGGATCACTCTGGCCACTAGATTAAAGGTTACAGTCGAGCAATGGGAACTACTAACAACTTTACTGCGGAATTATGGGCTCTCAGAGACAGCTTCATCATTGCTAAGGAACTTGGACTTAATAACCTGATTGTTGAACTAGATGCTTTGAGTGTAGTTCACATGATATCTAGTGATAAGCCAAATTTGTTAATGGAACCTTTAATGTCTGATTGCAGGAGCTTGTTCAGAGCAATCCCCAACAAACGGATACAACATATGTATCAGGAAGCCAATCAATGTGCAGATGTACTAGCTAGATTGGGATTAAGTGTTATTTCCTCTTTTCTTGTTTTTGTTGAACCACCGCCTGTGGTGGTCAGTTTGTTAGCCCTTGATGAGGCTGGCAGTTTTTGTAACAGACTTATTAGCAGTTAATTTAAGTTTTTGTCCATTCTTACCAAAAAAAGAAAAAGAAAAAGAAAAAGAAATCAAAGAAAAGAAAAGAATTAAAATAAACAATCAATTAAAGAACATGTCAAAGAAAATTCCAACAAAGTATCTAAGCATGACAACTATGTATTAAGAACAAGGCATAATAAAACATACTAATCACATTCATGCAACGAACAACAACATACTAATTAATGGAAAAAGAAAAGAAAAATAGAAGAAATATTTAAATACCTCTTGCATAAGCGCGCTCTTCAAATAAAAGAATATTTTAGAAATCAAAGAAGTTTGTTCACTTGTTTGAGGTCTAAAATACTTTACTTACAAAAAAGTTGTTCATAAAGCAAAAGCCTCCAGAATGTCTTTAATGTAAGGGGGGCATAGAAGCCATAAAAGAAGAGCCCTTAATTCTAATTTCTATTTATAGAGGTTGTGATACTTAAAAAATAACCTGAATGAGATTAGATATGAATTGGAATGCATCCTTATCTCTAAAAATTTGAAAAAGATAGGTTTTATCTCAATCAAGGGGTCCTTAGGCCAGGCCGGGTTGAGCTTTTGGGCCAATCGGCACTTACCATGTGCTGATCGGCACTCCAAGAGGGCTTGGATGCCAGGCTCGCGTTTGAGTTTTGGTCCAATTTGGACTAATGTTTTGCGAATTTTTGAGTCGAAAATTGCACCTAGACGCATTTTAATCCGTATTCTAAAAATTAATCCATTTTTCTTGATATTTAGTTCTTTAAATTGATAATCTTGTAGATAAATATTCCAAAAAGACTTGATTATCTACAACTTCTTTGTTATCTGATTATCCACTTTATTCCCATACAAGCAGGCTTATTTTTGACACTAACTAACAACCAATCACTAAATTATTTAATTAATTTTGTAAAGTTGTAAATTACAACTATTTTATGTTGGCTTTAATTCCATGCCAAATTTGATTGTAATTCCTTCAATCATATTTCCCTGTATGTATGTGGGTTTCTAATTGTAAGGGATGAGTGTGAGAGAATGTGAAGACTCAAGCTTAAAAGGATGAACAAGTGGATTTCGTAGGTGTCTCGCGAGAAGCTTACTTGAGAAAGAGCCACGTGTAGAGCACATGACTGGAAGATAAAGAGTTATGCCAACCTGAAGGTTTTTGCGAGTGTCTCGCGGGTAAGGCCATCTCACGAAGTACTTTCGAAACTTTCTATTTGGCAAAAAGTTGTGATTTGCTTTACCAAGTCTTTACCCACACTGTATATACTCTCATTACCCACAAATTATAAGGAGTTTTTTTCAAAAAGAAAACCCTAGAAAATACACTTGAGAGTTAGATATTGATATACCCACAATCATCTACACATTTCTTTGTGATTTTCCTCAACTCCTACCTCTCCATTTCTAACTCCTTGAGAGGTTGATGGCCGAAATACTTACCACACCCATTTTGAGTGTAAAGTGAGATTTTGGTGCTGTTTGGAAGCATTGGAATGAGCCATTTATTGGTGGATGCAATCGGGCTGAATTGTAGGATTCAGAAAGCTAGAGAAGACAAAGTTCTGAGAAACCAGTTGGTAGCAGGAGCGTGGAGGGCTCAAGTACATGAGGTATACTAGGTTTGGAGGGTTTTTTGTTATTCATGTACTCCAAATTTATTTTCTAGTGGATCGATTTCGACTTGGAGGGTCGCAAAGAGGTTTTTTGCCGAATTCTGAGGTTTCCTCTTCGATAACACGCCTCAGTGTTATCTTGTGTTTGCATCTCTCTTCCCTACTTTTAAGCTTTCCTTTTATTGTTGATAATGGATGAAAATGGCTTAGGGTAATGTTATCGGTTGTTTGCGCTCATTTACTTTTATTCTACACTCAGTTTAAGTTAGAGTAAAAGCAATCTAGCCGTAATTTTTTTTGGGGGTCTAAACAAGCTCTTGTGTATTTACACAAATCCAAGCTTTCAAATTTTAATTGTTTAACTCATCAGAATTAATTTAAATTAATTATACGTGGTCAGTTCCATCTAAACAAAATGCATGTAGACCATGAAAACTTGATTATGTGATATTTTTCAATCTAATGATCTGATTTGGGATTCATATCTTGGCTAAGCAATGTCGACAGCAAAGAGAAAGGTACCCTTGTCAGTGAGGAACAAAGTTTTGTTGTTGGAGGATGATGCCAAACATGGCAACAAGATGTTGAATTTGTTCTTTGAGCAAACTTAATAAATGTAAATGCATGATGCCCACCTTGGTGAGCTGATTTTTATTTTTAATTTTTTTATAGCTCTTAATAATTGTTATTTATTATTACACCAAAAAACCAATTAGTTTGGTGTAGGCAAAATTTCTTATTCGACAATAAATTTTTTTATCAATTCTAATTGATACAAAATAATTATTAAAAAGAAATTAAAAAGGTTAGTGTATTTTAAATTTTCCTCAATAATAATCTTATGTTGAATGTTTCATCTAATATAATAAGTGCTTGTTTGGTCAAAAAAGCTAATACCTTTTCGACATTATCGAATCTTAAATCCACTCTCGATTGCTCTTTTTAATGGGGAAGACTAAAAACTATATCTTTTAATAAATGT
Organism: Castanopsis chinensis; assembly: GCA_032878915.1. Lineage (NCBI taxonomy): Eukaryota > Viridiplantae > Streptophyta > Magnoliopsida > Fagales > Fagaceae > Castanopsis > Castanopsis chinensis. Next base: position 17,286,876 of record JAVQMG010000122.1, read on the forward strand.
TTTTTTTAGAAATTTCTCGATAAATACTATATAAATAGGATTGAGATCCACTACATTACATTTTCAATAGTTTAGATTAAAAGATAAAAAATTATTTTTTGATATTAATCATTGGATCAAAAAAGTTATAAAAAAAAGGGTTGAGAATTAAAAAAAGAAGTTGAAATATTGTCAGAGAGATTGAATGTGCGATCACGATCCATACAAATAAAATATAAAATATTATGATATTTTCAAACACACTAAATAGTATTATTTTGATAAATTTATTGCCTGCTTACTAACTCCTTTGTCTCTTGTCTGCACCTCACCAAACGTGAATTTAGTTAGGAGTAGGCCGATAGACGTATATAATTGAGGAGCATTTATTCAGCAAAAAAATAAGGCATGAGGGTATTGATCCTAACCTGCTTGTCGTCGCCTCTAATTAAAAGGAATAGATCTTTCTCAAAAAAGAAAAAAAATAAATAAATAAAAGTGTTGTGTCTATAATATTTTTTAATAAATCATCGTTGTTAAATTATTATTAATTTTAATTTAAATTTATCACTTAAATTATTTTTTTTATTCATTTATAACAGTAAATAATTATTTACAATTTAATTTTTATTATGAAAATATTATAAATATATCATTTTATTTATATGTTTATTTGTCACTTTCTTTATTTTTCTTCTGTCTGATTGATTTTGTCAGAGTGTAGTGGTTTACCAGTTGGCAACATAAATCCCAATACCTAACTCTAGCTCGACGAAAGCTTACACGGTAAGGTGAGTCACTCTCCTGGTTAATTCAAGTGGGGCTTAATTGATTTATAAATTTTCTCTACATAAATTTTTTGATGGATATCGATATATGCATGGACGAAGTCATGGTTGAACTTGGGGCAATGGCACCCATTTTTATTTTTTAAAGATATTATTATATATAAATACTAATTTTAGTAATTTTATTTTATAAAATTATACTTTTGCCTTTGTAACTATGTTATTAATTTTTTTAAAAGTATTATTAGAAAAATAATATGTCCACAACATTTTCACAATATTTTTACAACAAATCCTAAGTGGTAGGTTGTTACTGGTTATTATTATTGGGGCAAAAAAGTAATCTTAGTGTTAAGTTCAAATTTGAATCAATAACAACTAACCACCTGTAATTTGTTTTAAAAATGTTGTGGACGTAGCATCTTTCGTATTATTATAGTCACAAATTTTTCTACAATATTTTTAGAAATTGTTAAGGCAGCAAGTACTTATTGGTTCATATTTAGGCCCATCTCTTACATGATTTTTTTACTTACCAATAACCACTCATCACATTAGTAATTTGTAAAAAATTTTGTAACTCTAGCATTTACCTTATTTTAAAGATCAAATCTAAAACAAAATATACAAGCTAAAAAAAAAATTAATCCAACAACAAAATTACCAACACTAATGCACCGAATTGCATCAAAATTACCAATAGTAAAACTAAAAAAAATTAAGCCTAATCAACTAATTTTACAAAAAACAAACATCAGACCCTTTAAAAATTTAAAACAACTAGCTGCTAAGCAGCAGAGTCGGAGCCCAAATGCACACAACTAGCAAATCGCCCCTAATTCTAATTTCCTGCTCATTCCTGCAAATATGATGAAATTGAAATCGGGCCCCTTGCTTTAACTATGGGCCAGATTTTCTTGTTTAAAAAGACATGGGTTTGAAAATTTGGATTGAGATCAGGTGTAATACCCCTGATGCAATTCACCCACTTTCTCTCACAAATTTTTTTACATTTTTTACTTTTTAACTTTAACTTTTTAACTCTCCTTTAATATATTTTATTTAATGGTTGAGATTGAAAATTGCTTTTTAAACTTTCAATCTTAACCATTGATTACAATTGCATCAGGTGCAATACCCTAGGTATAGTTTATAGTTTATAAAGGAGGGATGAGCGGTAAAGCCTTTCCACCGATGTCTTTACTCTCACCCAAATTTAACTATCAAAGACTTTATTAGTTGAATTAATTGAAATTCACTTGTTATTACTATTTTTACTTATGTACCTTTTCAAATTTGCTTTTGATTTTTTATTTTTCTCTATTTTATTAAAAAAAAAAATTCTTTCTTTTAATCTATTTATCCACCTATCCTTTCCTCCCCAAAATCATCCAATGGATCATTGGACCGAGAATTGGCAGTTCCCTTTTGGACGCTGAGCAATGGCAAAAAAATCGGATTTTTTTCTTCAAAATAACACCCATTTTCAAACGATTTTGTTAGCTAACATCATTTCTAAACTATTTAGCAAACTAATATCTCGAAGCTAAGGGACTCGAGTTCACTATAGCAAATTGAGTATCACAGACTCAATTTCTATTAAAATTCACATAGAACTCGACTATTAAACACTCGATTTCCACAAAAGAAACCCAAGAAACCTTAATCTCTTCTTCTTCCTCTTCTCCCTTTGAAAAAAAAATCCATGACAGTTGGAAAAAAATCCATGACAACCAAAGAAACAACAAACCCAGTTGGAGAAACACTGAAAATAAGAGATCAAAACATTGAAAATAGAAACCACAAACCCAATCGGTGAACCTAGTAGTTAACCCACGAATCCAGCGGTGAACCCACGAACTAGTGAACCCACGAACCAGCAAACCCAGGCAACGAACCCAAGCAACAAAACCCAAAACCTGCGAACTCAGGCGGTGAAACCATGAACCTAGATGGCGAAACCCACAAACCCAAGCTCGGACTGATCCCACGAACTTGTGATTCCTCAGGAAAATGTCGTTTTCCTTTGTTTTTCTCTTTTGATAGGCCAAGAATGTATTGATCCATTACGATGAATTAATCAATTAATTAGCCAAGTTGATTAATTAATCAAATTAACATGCAATATGCGTGGCATCACAAACAAATCACAAATTAATTAAATGCAATGGAAAATAAGGTTGACACGGTGATTTATTTGCAAATGTGGAAAACCTCCAAGGCAAAAACCTCACCGACTGATTTTAAGGTCACCACTCCCTAGAATCCACTATTATCACAACAAGCGGTTACAAGTAAAGGAATCTCAGTACCTTATACCAACCTACAGTTGAACCCTTACTTCAATACCCAATTGGACTTATTCTGTAGTGACAATCTCTCCTTTTAATGCACGACTCTCAGTACTTAACTAACCAATAGATGTGCGGATCCCAATACGAGACTTAATCACCAACTTGAGAAAGATATTGGTTGCAAAGTTCTTCAATTCATCAACACGATGAAGATCACAGAGCTACTTGGTCACAAAACCCAACGGCATACAAATGCAGTAGCTAGCGTTGTCCACAGGTCGATTTTCGATCAAACCCGGACCTGACCCGCCGGCATCGGGTGGTGGGTGGAGTAACTCGAAATCGACCACCGAAAAAATCAGTTGGTTCGGTTTCGGGTGATGGTCAGCGTCAGTTGGGCCAGGCCAGTTGTTGGAATTAAAAAAGGCATCAAAATTTAAAAAAAAAAAAAAAAAGAAAGAGTCTCCGGAACTTGGAATTATTGCCGGAAATTGGAAAAATTGTGCTGAAAATTGGATTTTTTTTTTTTTGTTGAAATCTGCATTTTTTTGGTTAGAAATTGCTGGAATTTGGCTAGATCTAGCTAAATCCCACCACTTCTAGCTGGATCTGGTTGAGATCTTGTCGGATCTGGCTTGTTTTTGTAGGATTTGGATGGATTTTTTTGTAGCTCCGGTCGGGTTCAACTTGCTCGGGTTTTGGAGATGCAAACCTACCACTTGACTTGCTGGTGTCAGTTTTTAAGAATGGAAACCCGTCGTCGACTAGCTGGACCTTTAGTTCAGGCCAGAATCAGGGCGGTTTGGCCTGGTTGTCGGGCTCCGGTCGGGTCTAGATAGCCCTAGCAGTAGCTTCTTCAAGAGAAAGAAGAACTAGGACAAATTAGGTTTCTGGTCATAATTTGTATGAACAACACTTTTCTCCACACTTATGCAACTGCGCCACTTTTTACGAACCTTAAAATAATCCTTATATATGTTTAGCATTGTGAGAAAAGAAAACCTAAACATGTATTCACAAATTGGATGAAAATCAGAATTGAAAATTTGTTTTCCATAAATCTCGATAGATAGCTTATCTATCGAGCAACTGTCAAGCTTCGGGTTGAAACAGCTATTTAAACCTCGATAAATACTAGCTATCGAGTTTTAAAATCCAGCACTTCATTACTAGATTCTTGGACAGACTTGCATGGCTTAAACACTTGATCTTGAAAACTTGTTCTTTGAAGTATTAAACACATCTTAAATCTATCCAATTACAAGTAAAGCGCATTTTGTCAAAGGATTAGCCGATTCTAAATTGACATATGTTCCTAACATGAATCATATATGTCCTAACATCTTTTTATTAGTGCAAACTAGAAACTCGAGTATCTAATACTTAAGTTTCACTACTCGATTTGCTACAGTGAACTCGAGTCTACAAGACTCGAGATGTTAGTTTCTTAAGTAGTTTGAAAACATTGCTAACTAACAAATTTTTTTGAAAAATGGATGTTATTTTGAAAACAAATATAAAAAAATCACTATAAAGTCCAAACTCTTCAAGAAAACCACATTAAAAAAAATGAATAGAACCAAGTCAACCAAACCAAACCTTGGAGAGTAAATGCAACTCTGCATCTCAAAGCCATGAAAGACAAAGAATTGTACTGATTAAAAAAATGGTGGGTTGGATATGGAAGTAAAATCTCAATTTTGGAGGGATGTGCCTATGATTTCAAATCTAAAATTAATTTTAATCCTCCGTTGAAGAGTTGCTTAATGACGGAGTAGTGTGGTAAGGCTATAAATGAGCCAAGCCGATTTTAATAAATAGAACCAAGTCAACCAAACCAAACCCTGGAGAGTAAATGCAACTCAGTATCTCAGAGCCAAGAAAGACAAAGAATTGTACTGACTAAAATAAATGGAGGGTTGGATGGTCGCCTATGATTTCTAATCAAAAATTAATTTTCATCCTCCATTGAAGAGTTGCTTGACGATTCAGTAGTGCCATAAGGCTATAAATGAGTCGAGCCAAGTTTAATGGATAGATCCAAGTCAACCAAACCAAACTAGAGAGTAAATGCAACTTAGCATCTCAGAGCCAAGAAAGACAAAGAATTGTACTAACTAAAAGAAATGGAGGGTTGGATATGGAAGTCAAATCTCAATTTTGGAGGATGGATGGCTGCCTATGATTTCTATTCCAAAATTAATTTTTATTCTCCATTGAAGAGTTGCCTGACAATGGAGTAGTGTCGTAGGGTTATAAATGAGCCGAGTTGAATTTTAAAAGTTTAGGATTGTTTATTAATTATTTTATTTTGAACACAAAAGAGTTCAAGCTTATTACCAAATTAGATTATATGTTCAATTTTGATTCTTTTTCCTTTTTTTTTTTGTTGTCAAACAAGCTTAAACTTGTACATGTTGGGAATAATACACAAAGTAATAAAAGAAGAATAATTATAACACAAAAGACAAATAGAAAATGAAACTTGGAAGCACAAAATTGTTATTCTTAGACAATATTTGCCCCCACACTATTGTTGCTAATGGGTTATTGCAAATTTGTTTCCAAGATACAACTAAGTTGTTGGGTTTTACAGATAGCAATTCTAGAGAATAACCACTAGATTTCTTGTGTTTCTCTCTAACTTACAAGTTATTTTTCAAGTGAACTAAACTTCTATTTATACTCATAGGGTTATATTTCATCAAAAGACACGTATTAAGAGTCAAGATGTTTCATAAAACCATTCATAAGGCTTGAAACCTCTTCAAACTTGCAAAACAGTCACCAAAAACTTTTGCAGAAAATTCAGTTTAACAAGTTTTGATCGGTTAAGAGTTCCTTTCGATTGATTGAACAGGAATCGAATAGCAATTTAATCATCCAAAAACTCTAGGATTATTTTATTACTATTTCGAAAATACTGTATTTCAAATTTTCACTTAGAAAATTCCAAAACTTGAATTTTCACTTTATTGACTTTATAAAACAATACTTTCCAAACTCAAACATTATTATTACAACACATCCATATATATACCTATATATACAACAATTCCCCACTAGGTTGTAATAATATATGTCTCACTTAAATGATATTCTATCATGCACAATGGAAGGTGTCTTTCAACTTAAACCTCCCCTTAGTGTAATTGCTCAAGAAATTAATAGAGTTAATGGTGGCTTGGTGTTTTAACTAAAACTCTTATGTGTTGAAATTGGGAACAACACACACATGAGAACATCCACAACGCATTTAAAAATCTATTGTGGTTAGCACTATTATGGCCTTGTGCTCTTCCTGATTTAGTGAACATTTACAAGAGAAAACCCTTTACTCTTGCTAGAAGTGGCACCACTTTTATGTTCACAAAGGTGAAGTTCCTTCTTATGTCTCTGTTATATAGACATTTATTCTTTATGAACTTCATTAAGAGTGTAAAACTCATCTTCAATTACATCGTAACAGTCTGCACTAATCCATCCTGAATGAGATACAAATTAGTGCTCCTACTAACCACATATAAATAGCTTGTTGTTACCATTTAAACTTCTTAGATTAAATCAATTTGAGGTTGGGTTCCCACTATTGGTGATTCTCTTAATAGAAGGGTTTTAGTCACATTCCAATGGATGTTACCCTAACCGTATCTCGAGACAGTGCGTTGGTAAAAAGGTTTGCCAAATTATTATTTGACCTTACATAGACAATTGAAATGGTACCAAATTCTATTAATTTTCTTATATAATCATGTCTTAGACCTATATGTCTTGACTTACCATTATACATTTTACTGTATACTCTGCCCAAGGTGGCTTCACTATCGTAGTACATCGAAATGACTTGTATTAGTTGTAGCCACTACTCTATGTCTAACAACATTTTTCTTAGCCATTCCGCTTCCTTGCCTGTTGTCACCAAGGCTATGAATTTTGATTCCATGGTTGAGTGAGAAAGACACATTTGTTTCTTTGATGCTCAAATGATGGCACCCCCACCAAGAGTGAATCTCCAACTAAATGTGGATTTTTTATCACTCCACTAGCAATCCAATTAGCATCTGAATAACCTTCCAACATAGTTGGAAATTTGGAATAAAAGAGTCCCAAACTTATGGTTTTCTTTAAATAACCAAGAATTCTACCAGTTGCTTTCCAGTGATCCACACTTGGATTACTTGTAAATCTAGAAAGTTTATCCATTGAAAATGATATGCCTAGCCTTGTATAATGCATAGCATACATCATGATCCGATCGAAATATGTATTTGCTTCCTTTATATTAAGATGTTCAAATCTTTGAAGCACTTTCTCAGCATAATGAGATTGACACAATGCAAAGCCCTCACTATGTCTTTTAATTTTGATTCCTAAAATGGTTTCTACTTTGTTTAAATCTTTCATCTGAAACATAGAAGAAAGATACTTTTTGGTTTCACGTACACCTTTTATATTCGTACCAAATATGAGCATATCATCCACGTAAAGGCATACAATGACTCCATATTCCTTTGTGAATTTGGAATATATACATTTGTCAAAACTATTATGCACAAAGCCATCCACCAAAATCACTGAGTCAAACATATCATGCCATTGTTTTGGAGCTTGTTTCAAGCCATACAAGGACTTGACTAATTTGCAAACTTTCTTTTCAATTCTAGGAAGTACAAAACCCTTAGGTTGTTCCATGTAAACTTCCTCATCAAGATCACCATTTAGGAAAGCTGTCTTAATATCCATTTGATGTACAATCAATTTATATATGGATGCAAGTGCTAACAACACATGAATAGATGTGATCCTAGCCACTGGTACATAGGTATCAAAGTTTATTCCTTCCCTTTGTTTAAAGCCTTTTGCCACTAACCTTGCTTTAAAGGTTTGTCTTGATCCATTAGTATTATATTTTCTCCTAAATACTCATTTACAACCAATTGGTTTTGAACCAGTAGGTAGATCCATTAGGACCCAAGTATTATTGGATAATATTGAGTCCATTTCATCATTTACAGCTTCTTTCCAAAAAGCTGAATCTTTAGAAGCCATAGCTTCTTTAAATGTTTTAGGATCATCCTTTATGTTAAACACTATGGGTATTTTATTTAGGACCACTTGTCTATTTCCTTCAACAAGAAACAGTTGAGCTTGATAAGAAATGAAATTTGGACCAAAGCCCTTTACTTTTCTTATCCTTTGACTTTTTCTTTGTTCATTTGGTAAACCTCTTTCAATCCTTTTAGTACCACTCAAAGTGGTATTAGGATTAGAGTCACCTTATTGTGTGTGAGTAAGTATCAAAGCATCTATGGAATCTTTACTAAATTTATTCTCAATAAACTTAACATCTCTTGATTCCACTATTGTATTAGAGCTTTAGTCTAATAACCTGTATGCCTTTGAATTTTTAGCATAACCTATAAACACACTATTCATAGCTCTTGGTTCTAACTTTGTTCTTTTTGGATTAACTATTCTATAAAAGGCTAAACACCCGCACACTTTGATATAATCAAGGTTTAATTTCCTTCTATTCCATAACTCCTATGGAGATACTTTAATCTTCTTGGATGGTACTCTATTATACACATGACATGTTGTAAGCAGTGCCTCTCCTCATGAATTCTAGGAAGTTTTGCACTCAAGATCATGGCATTTACCATGTCTACAAGAGTCCTATTTTTTCTTTCAATCAAACCATTTTGTTGGAGTGTATAAGGGTCTGAACTTTAGTGTATTATATGATGTTCCTCACAAAACATAGAAAAATCATTAGGCAAATATTCACCACCTTTATCGCTTCATAGGATCTTTATTTTTCTATCATTTTGATTTTCTACTTCAGTTTTATAATGTATTCATATTTATTTCTCATTAAATCTAAAGAAATCATCGATGAATGTAATGAAATATCTTTTACCTCCTCTAGTTAATACACCATTCAATTCACATACATTTGAATGTACAAGTTCAAGCATGATAGAATTTCTATCTGACTTAGGAAAAGAAAACTTTTTCATCTTTGCTTGAATACAAATTTCACATTTCTTTTCATAATCATGCTTATATGAAATCATACCATGCTTTGACATTGTTAGGTTAAGATAGCTTAACACTAGTTAATTAATTCAATTACTCAAGTTGATTAATTAGGTTTAATTGCATGCAAAATGTGAAGGAACCAACAAATCACCAAAATATTAAGTGCAACAGAAAATAAATTTAATATGGTGATTTGTTAACAAATAGAGAAAATCTCGCAAGGCAAAAAACCCCACCAGGCTATTTTAAGGTCACCACTCCCAACAACAATCAAGTGGTTCCAAATATAAGAAATCTTACCAACTACCTTTGGCCTATCTTGAAATACCAATCTACAGTTGAAACTTTGCTCTAATACCCAATTGGACTTGATCTTGTAGTAGCCTTTTTTCCTTTGATGCACAAAACTCCAATTTCTAACTAACCCTTTGCACGAATCTCAATACGTAACTAACTCCTTTGTATGAATCCTAAGTACGTGATTGGCTCCAGCAACTTGAACTGATATTGTTGGCTGCAAAGTTCTCCACTTCATTAACAATGAAGATCTGGAAGCACCCGGTTACAAAACCCTATCGCGTACAAACGCAGTAACTTTACATAAAGAAAATAAGTCTCTTGGTTTCTGTATCCATGTATGACGGCCTTTAAAATAAGCCTTATATATGTCTAGGGTTGTGAAAAAAGAAACCTCAGACAAATATGCAACACTAGGCCGATTTTCAGATCTGGAAATTTTGAAATCATAATTATCGATAGATCGAGTAGTTGTCGAGCTATTTATTGAGCTTTACATTAAGTCTCGATAGTAGGCATCTGTAGAGCTATCTGTCGAGACTTAATGAATAACTTTTCTTCACTTGTTTCTTGGACCAATCTTCATGTCTTTAATACTTGACTTGAACAGCATGTTTCTTGAAGTACTAAACTCATCTTAGATTTATCCAATTAAAAGTAAAGTGCATTTTGTTAAAAATTAGCCAATTACAAAAAAATATGACCCTAACAGACATAAATTTCAAGTATTTGAAATTTAAATGTCCTAATTTAGCATGCCACAAAAATGAAGAATCAACAATATAAGTGATGATGCGAAGAAAAGCAGTAAACCGAATGCTTCGGATTAGAGAGGACTATCGGTTGTCTTGATGGCCTAAAAAAGAAAGAACATTAATCAAAGGTGACCAGGGTCGCCAGCCAATAACCCTCCGATGACAAAGTTAGTTTACTCTCTTATTTTTGAGTTCCAACTTTTTAGGAATCATAGAACATACCTTTTCTTGGTCTGAATCAACGTTTATATAGTGTCTTAAGAGCAGTTATTGGGTTTATAACCTCCCCTTGATTTGAGGTGACGTGTGTGTTCGAAAATAACTTCCTCAACTGTTTAGGAGTTACATTCTTTATGCGTAACGGTAACTGGGAGTTACACGTATGATACTGAGTCGTTTTACACACTCGTAAATATTCCCAAGTGTCAATGTGTCGTCCAGAATTACTCGTCCTGAAGCCCTCCAGTCAGCTTACCTCGTCCTGAAGCCCTCCAGTCAGCTTACCTCATCCTGAAACCCTCACTTGACTGTGCAATGCCTCATCCTTGCACCTTGCTTGTCCTAGACGATCTCTATGGACAAAATTGGAGTTGTATTTTATCATACCTCATCAATAAGCACAACTAGAAACTTCTTTATTACTAATACTTAGTTTGTACGTGCCATCAGTAGCATATCATTTTCCTACAAATATCCTATTCTTGGACAAGATTAACTTGTTCGATTCAAGTACAGTTTTTACACCACTCTTACATAATAAATTGGCATATACAAGATTCTTCTTGATATCAGGTACATGAAAAAGATTGGTCAAGACCAGCATTTTGCCTCATTTTCACTTCAACTGTGCTTTTTCTAAGAACCTTTGCTTTATTGTGGTTGCCCATCAGCACTTATTGTTCTATAGAAGACTCATCATAAGTCTTGAATTGCTCTTTATTGTTGCACACATGCATTGTTGCACCCGAATTGAACCACCAATCAAAAGGATTTGCATTCACAACCATATGAAATTCAGTGATCATATCAATATGTATGCCACTTACCATAGTACTAATGTCCTTAATGATATTTGTTTCAATGGCATTGCCTTCTTCATTCTTTTTCTTATTCTTTAAGAGTTTACATTCATGAATGTGATGACCTTTCTTTCCACAATGGAAATAAGCTCGGTACTTCTTGTCCTTATTGAGATTCTTGGAGTTGTTCTTCTTGAAACCACTCCCACTTTGTTTATGATAATAGTTTAATTTTGCATATTTATATCATTATTAGAAAGTATTATCATAATTATTTTGAGTTAATTCATGCATTTTATAATTGATTTTGGAATAATGCTAAATAATGATTAAACAAATTTTGGAAAAGACGGTTGACCCAAATTATAGGATTGGTCTTTGAGATTAAATGATGCACTTTGGGCGTACCGCACTGCTTATAAAAATATTCTTGGTATGTCTCCCTATATACTTGTATATGGTAAAGCTTGTCACTTGCCTATGGAATTGGAAAGTAAATCATATTGGGCAATAAATATGTTTAACTTTAACTTAGACTAGTTCATTGAAAAAATTGCAATTGAATGAGTTGGAAGAAATTCAGCGTGATGCATATTAGAATTCTAGGATTTTTAAAGAAAGAATGAAGGTTTTTCATGACAAACAAATTTTAAGGAAATCTTTTGAACCATCTCAAAAAGTTATTTTGTATAATTTTAGGTTACATTTGTTCCCTGGAAAATTGAGAACTAGATGGACTGGACCTTTCATTGTTAAAAATGTTTTCCCCTATGGTGCTATAGAAATTAAAAATCCTAAGAATGATAACATATTTAAGATGAATGGACAATGTCTTAAGCCATTTCTTGAGAATTTTTCACAAGAGGAGGAATTCATTAATTTGGAGGATCCCATTTATCAAGACTTGCCAAGTAATTAGCATGAGTGTTTGTGTCATAGTTTAGATTGTGTTTTTTTTTTCTTCTTTTTATTATTTTTGTTGTTTTGTTTTTTAACCCCTTTTACAAGTGTTAAAGTTTTTTTTGTTCATTTATGTTCATCTCTTCAGGTACTTTCAATCTCTACTCTTTATTGTTTTTCCTTATTAAAATTAAGGATGTTTTAGGTTGGAAAGAGGAACTTGAGATGCTTTGCATTTTTTTTTTTTTTATGTTAAATTATTTTTTTGGGGGTTATTTTTAGTGATTTTTGTTTTTAGTCCAATTTTCAAAAAAAGAAAAAAGAAAAAAAAAAGGAGTGTTGCTTTAGCAAGAGTTTTAAGTTAAAGTTCTTTATGTTACTTCTATATAAAGAATTCCACTGTTTTTCATGCTCAACTATTATGCACATGCACTTTAGCTACATGAACATGTTTCTTAGTTGAGAGATAGAGGTGACTTTAAAAATCTTAAAAATAAAATGTAGAGACTATAACCCAAGTGAGTTCTTGAGCCATTCATTTTTTAGATGGTTATTTTCTTTTAATCTCATTTTTAATTTGGAAGCACATAACTTTGTTGTTGCTTAGGGTGTGTTTGTTTCGACTGAAAATCACTTTCGAAAATTGTTTTCCGTAAAATAGAGTGTTTGGTTAGCTTGGAAAATTTGGTCAAACAGAAAATGTTTTCAGTTTGACCGAAAATTAGGCTTGAAACGGTGGAAAATGATTTTACTTGGAATTTTCACTTCAAACTGAAAAAAAGCACGCACTCCTCATTGAGATAAAAGAAAACACCCTTCTCTCACACGCACTCCTCACACCCAACGCAGTAGCTCCCAATAGAGAGAGAGAGAACACGAAGAGAGGGAGACAGAGAACGACGAGAGAGAGCACGAAGAGAGAGAGAGCATGACGAAGAGAGAGAGAAAGCACGACGATCTCGCGCCGGCGATCGCGAGGCGGCGATCGCCAGATCGCGCCACGATCGCCAGATCGCGCCACGATCGCGAGGCAGAGATTGTGAGTCGCGATCTCGCGATGCGATCATGAGGCGGCGATCGCGAGATCGCACCCCCTCGCGATCACGATCTTGGCGCGACGTCTCGCGATCGTAGCGCGACGCCTCGCGACGCCTCGCGATCGCGGCGCGATTTGGCCGGCGAGATCCGTGACTGAATGGGTTGTTCCTGGTGTTGTTTGACTGAATGGGTTGTTTATGGCGCGATCCTCCCTGTCTCACCTCCCTCTCTCAGTTTTGACCGAATGGGTTGTTCGTTGTTTTGATTTTTGTTTGTTTAAAAGTTGATGGATTGTAATTTTGTATTATAAAATTTGTTTGGAATGTGAGAAAATGGCTGAGAAAATGTGAGAAATCAGTGAAAAATTTACATTTTCAGAATGTTACCAAACACTTGAAAATATTTTCCAAAGTATTTTCTAAAATGCCACCAAACACCTAAAAATATTTTCCTTTCCCAAAAATGTAATTACCTGAAATTATTTTACACCCAGAAAAGATTTCCATTGAGCCAAACGCAGCCTTAGTCTCATTATTCTTTGATTTGGTCAAATGCTAAGAATTCATCAATTTTATGCCAACTTGAATATGTTAAAGTCATGGATTTTGAAAAACTATCCCAATCTTTAAGAGATGATTTTAGGCCATCTTTATTAATTTGAGCCTTCATTATTTTCTTTCTTGATACATTACCGCTAGTCACTCATTTGAGCCTATTATTTTAGCCTTTCTTTCTCAAACCCTTTCCTAAAGTGTTCCAAGAATGAATGCAATCAAATTGTCTTATTGCGGTAAATTTGTGGAGAAATAGTTGGAAGAAAAGGAGGAGTCACTCAAAAAAAAAAAAAAAAGAATCATAAACAAAAAAGGAAAAATGTTGAAAAAAAAGGAATGTCAAAAAGGAAGAAATAGAGAATGAATTTGTTGATGAAATTTTGCTAAAAAAAGAGAGAAAGTGAAAGTACAATATTCAAGAAACTTGAAAGGATAAATCAATTTTCATATACTCAAAAGAAATTGTCTCTCTAATTATTCTTGGGAACACTTTTTATTTGTACCTATACCTTTTGTTCTAAATTCCTCCTCTTTACTGTAATTTACATCCCAATGAAAGCCCTCTTTGATCTTAAGGAAGGTACGGTTTGGATCTTGACATGAATAATCAATGTGCGTGGTGTAATATTCTTAGTGTTTGACATCCTTACATGAGACTATAAATGTCCTTTATTTTGCTTCACCGTTCTTCATCTTATTTATATGTGAGATATTAGTCTTTGTTCTACATTATTCTGCTCACATATTTTTGAGAGTGTTACACCCTTTTCAGAGTGAATTTATATGTTGAGTGTTGACAATTATGAGATTTAAGTTGAAGCACAATTTTGGATAGAAATTCAAGCCATATTTTATCTTAAGAGTAAGGTTTTGTTTGTGTTGGCTAAACTATTCACGCATTGAGTATTGATCGTATATGAAATATCTTTGGTGGTTGTTAGTGTTTTGACCTTTGATTAACTATTTCTACTAAAGTAATAATTATTTTATTATATTGTGTCTTTGTCTCAAGTCGCTTAAATTGTGAGGGACTAGCAATGAGCTGGTTGAGGAGTGTGATAATAGCTTAATTTTGCATATTTATATCATTATTAGAAAGTATTATCATACTTATTTTGAGTTAATTCATGCATTTTATAGTTGGTTTTGGAATAATGCTAAATAATCAATTTTGTGCTTAATTGAATTTTAGTGTGTGAATTTGTTTTTTGTAGGATGATGAAATTAAATAAGTGGATTTGTGCAAAGAAGAAAGCTAATGGACTTTACTTTTACAAGGGCCATGATGAAGTCAAAGAAGGCCAGCCCAATTAAATTCAAGTCCAATTGGAGCAAGTAATTAAAGAAAATTTGCACCAAATCCAAGTCCAATTTGGATTAGGATTCCAGCTTGTGTACTAGTTAGTATTTAGAGCATAACGTTATGCTCAAATGTCCAATCGAGATGATTCAAGTTGGGCTGGAAAGCTAACTTAAAGGGCTACAACTTTGTAGTTTACTATAAGTCTTAACTCTGAAGTTAAATGGGCCAAAAATGTCGGTTAAATAAAACCTAATAACTTGAGATTTTCTCCAAATGGGAATTCAACTTGTAATAGGATTTCTTGACTTATTTAAAGGCACTTTAAGGAAAAATTTAGAGGGGAGCTGCCGTAGAACATAATTTATGTTTTCTTAAAGTTTCTTTATAGTTTTTAGATTTTTATTTGTGTTATGACTTCCTAGAAGCCTTGCTAAGGCAAGAGGTGAAATCCAACCGTTTATTGGTATGTTCTTAATAATTATTATTGATTTTAATGCTTATATTTTTATGTTTTTGATTGATTTAATCATCAAGAAAAGTGTTTAGTTTTGTATAATCCTTTAATTTATTGTAGACTTTGAGCATTTTAAATGCTTAGTATTCCCTATGAACTAATTCACTAGTTTTGTTTTGCCTAAAGTTAATTAATTTCATGAAACTACCTTAGACAATTAATTCTTCAGTTTTTATTATTAAATCATCTGATTAAGATCATCATTCGTATGAATTTTAGTTGAGTTATTAAATAAATGTTGTTAAGACTACCAATAGATGTGTTGTATGTGGATCCCTCAACCTTACCGCCTTAATATATTGTTATTTTCTTTCAATTTAAATTACATTTACTAAACTATAAAAAATTTCTTCAATTAAACTTTATTATTTTAGTTTTATTCTCTTGTGGTTTGCTAATCAATTCCCTTTTCCCTGTGGATTCGACTTCGGAATTATCGAGTTATTACTTCGTGATAATCTTGCACTTGGGAACATTATTTAAGTCGTAGCAGTTCACTTTCAAGTGCTTATCGTCTTACTCAAATTCCCACTTTGAACATTGCTCACATTCACTTTAGAACAGGTGTTAGTCCCGTCTCTAACTTGACTTTCCTCTTCAATTCGAAGATATTGTCTGAATTGTTCAAAAGTGAGATCTTTTAACATATGCAGAAGCTTCTTTGTAAAATTATTCCAACTTAGTGGGAGTTTCACAATTATTGCATCCACTTGGAATGATTCAGGAATATTGATTGACAAATCACAGAGTTTATTGACCAATATTTGTAATTCATGCACTTGATCTAAAACTGAGATATTATCAAGTGTTTTATAATCAAAATACCTTTGAATAATAAACTTATTTGTACCTACTTTCTCAGTTTTGTACTTTGACTCCAAATTATTCCAAATCTCCTTTAATGCCTTCATTGATGTGTAGAGATCATAAACACAATATAAAAGAGTATTGAGAATATGCCTGCTGCAAATTAGTTTGTCTTCCTTTCGTTTCTTTCTTTGTACCTTTATCTCACAGTGTCTTCATCACTCGCAGTAGGAAAAGACATTAAATTTGGGTCCAAGACATAAAAGAGTTTCAATGCAGTAAGTAGGAATTTCATTTTGTCTTTCCATCGAGAGAAATTAGTTCCATCAAAGTGATCCAATTTCACCAACTCATCATTCAACATCTTCAACAGTGAAACATCACTTGTTCCTTCCATTGTAGGAAATATTGTCTAAGATTGTTGGGAACAATACACAAAGTAATAAAAGAAGAATAAGGTTAACACAAAAGACAAATAGCAAAAGATAACTTGAAGGCGCAAAATTATTATCCTTGAACAATATTTGCCCCCACATTATTATTGCTAAAGAATTATCGTAAATTTGTCCCTAGGATACAACCAAGTTGTTGGGTTCTACAAATAGAAATTCTAGAAAATAATCACAAGATTTCTTGTGTTTCTCTCTAACTTATTATTTTGTGAAGTTAGTTATTTTTCAAGTGAACATAAGCCTTTATTTATACTCATAGGGTTATATTTTATTAAATGGCACATATGAAGTGTCAAGATGTTTCATAAAATCATTTACAAGGTTTGAAACCTCTTCAAACTTTCTGAACAGTCACCAAAAAATTCTGCAGTAAATTCAGTTTTACGAGTTTCAATCGGTCGTAAGTTCCTTTCAATCGATCGAATAGGAATCGAATAGCGATCGAATCATCTAGAGACTCCAAGATTATTTTCTTACCATTTCGATCGATTGAGCAAAAGTTTCGACTGATCGAAAATACTGAATTCTGAATTTTCACTTTGAAAATTCCACTACTTGAATTTTTACTTTATCGACTTTATAAAACAATACTCTCCAAACTTAAAAATTATTATTACAACCTATCCATGTATATACCTATATATACAATAGTACATGATTGAGCTATTTGATTAATTAATTTGTTTTTATATATAACAAATACTACAATTAAAATTGATCAAATTTTACAAATATATACTAAATAATAACAAATTATGGATAAAATTGTATTGTTTATGTTAATAAGGTAGAATGATTTTTGTGGGGGTAAAAGGCCCAAAAGGTGCTTTCGGTCCATGGGCTTTGTCTGGGGATCATTACCTGTACGAAGATGGATTGGTAATGATAAGGATGTCATATTTGGAGACCCAAGGGTAAATTGTGGCAGAAGAGGTTAATGGAAGCTATCCGAGGAGGGATTTCTTCTCGGCCAGTCGAAATAGGGGTCAAATGGTACATCATGTTGACTAGAATGATCCTATAAGAGGTTTTGAAGATAAAGATATGTTTCACGGGGACATGAAGAGTAAGAACATTTGAGAAATATCTTAGAGAAAGCTGATACCACCGCATTGAAGGCTTTGTACCAAAGTCTCTAGCAGCATTAATGAGGAAGTGATATTTGAATAGTGAATTTTAGCTTTACAGTTATTACCCAAAGACTTCTGGAAGGGGTTAATAGGACACGTATCAACGTTAACAGTCAGGACCTACACGTGGAGAGCAAAAATGAGAGGCAAGTGGGAGTATAAGAAGAAAAAAGGTCCCAGGGATAGAGGGGGTGGAGAGAGCGAGAGGTAGAAAAATACTGTAGACTGGATATTTGTAATTAATCTTTAAGTGAGGAAAAATATAAGCACCTGGTCCTCAGCTTGAGTTTGAGGATAAGTTTCATCATATAAACTCATTCATCCTTGTTGTTTTGGAGGCTTGAGCCATTATTGTTACCGTTTAAGCTCATTAGAAACAAGAATTCTGATCCACACTCTATAAATTTATTGTATTGAGCTCTTTGGGCCTATACCCTCCTTCTTGTTGGGCTTAGGTACAAATTGCGACCTTACAATTTTCACTTATGAATGTAAAAAAATTATATTCACCAATCTTATATTTTTTAAAATTGGCAACTTATATTTTCCTACCCTAAACATTCATCACAATTAAACTTAACCTAATGAACTATCAAAACACATGATCGGCCCTGCAAAAGTTATAACTCCATTCTAGTTGATAGGCCAATAATGTATTGACCCCTTAGGTAAGTTAACCAATTAATTAGCCAAGTGAATTAATTAAGTTAATTTAACATGCAATATACGTGGTAGCACAAACAAATCATCAAATAATTAAATACAGCGAAAATTAAATTTGACATAGGTGATTTGTTTACAAATGGGGAAAACCATCAAGGTACAACTCCATCAAGGCAAAACTCCATCGAGTGAATTTAAAGTCACCACTCCCGAAAATCCACTATTATCAAAACAAACGGTTATAAGTAAAGGAATCACAGTATCTTATACCAATCTACAGTTGAATCCTTATTCTAATACATAATTGGACTTGTAATGTAGTGACAATCTTTCCTTTCAATGCACAGCTTTCAGTACGTAACTAACCAATTGATGCACGGATCCAATTAAGTAACTAACACACCAACTTGAGAAAGATGTTGGTTGCAAAGTTCTTTAGCTTATCTATAAGATAAAGATCAAGAAGCTCATTGGTTACAAAACCTTACGGTGTACAAATGCAGCAGTTTCTTCAAAAGAAAGATGAATTAGGGCAAATTGTCCCCGGTCACAATTTGAGTGAATAATCACTTTGCATCAAGTTGCATCACATTACATTACCTTACACGGCTCTTAAAATAATCCTTATATATGTCTAGGATTGTGAGAAAAGAAACTTTACACAAATAGCTAAATATAAGTGAAAAACAAATTTGGAAATCTAAATTTCGTAATTCTTGATAGATAGGTTATTTGTCGAGTTGCTGTCGAGTATCGGGCTAAAATTTCCTTTTAAACCTCAATAGATACAATCTGTCGAGCGATCTGTCGAGCTTTAAATACAACACTTCTTCAGTTGTTTCTTGAAAAGATTTACATGACTTTAACTCTTGACTTGAACAATATGTTGCTTGAAGACTTAAACACATCATAGATTTATCCAATTATAAGTAAAGTGCGTTTTGTAAAAGGATTAACCAATTCTAAATGACATATGTTCATAACAAATTCCACATATGTCCTAATACCAGTGTCCCCCGTATATGTTGTTTGTTTTGCTATGAAGTCTAACTAAACATGGAAGTACATGCACCACACATGACTTCGGAACTCACTGATTGGGTTTGATTCCATCACTTAAAATTACAAGACAAAAATACCTATCATCTATGTTTGTTGAGAGAGAGCACCCAAATTTGCCATCGTAATGATCTATTTTGTCTCTAGATCATTGAGATTACAAGTTCTTCTCCATCTTTGAGTTGTAGCATTGTCAGACTACCTCACCATTGAGCTTCAACAACCAAAGCCCCCATCTCCGCTTAATGGGGCAACGCATGTGTAAAGAGTGTGATTCCTGTACGACATTTGGTTGATGTGTGTGTGAGTGAGTCTTGTATTTATTTTTTCATGTTTTAGGAGTCGCCATCAACTATTGATTTCTAAGGTGTGATTGACCACCTATATTTAATTTATTTTTTTACCTCATTAACTAAGGATCTTCTTAAGGTTCATAAGTTAATAGGGTATGCTAATGTCTTGAACCAAAGATATGGACTTAGAAGTTCGATTATATGTGAGAAAGGTGTTATGTACCCACGGCACTTATCCTAAATATAATATATTATTTTGAAATTAATCATACATTCCATCATTTGAAAGGTAACTAAGATATTTGACAGTTTGGTTTTAATCACATTACAAAATATGCATGAACATAGTCTTAATTACTAATTAGGAAATTTAGTTTAGGGAATAAAATTTACAAAGCATAGGTAGACATGTGATTTACTTACTAAGAAATTAAATAGCATATAGAATTAAGTAAGACGTACCTCATTGATTTAAGAACAAGCAAATTTTTATTATATTATTCTCCGCGTAAGTTTACATGCAAAAAAGACACCAAAGACAAGTATTAAATTTGGGGATGAAGATTTTGTTGTTTGATTTTATGGTCCATGGTCTTGCTCATTTTAAGTTGAATCTAGGCCTATGAGCAATTGTTTTAAAATGAATTCAGTTATTTAATATGAACTCAAATTTATCTCAATTGAACGATCAAAATTTTGGTCAAACCAAGGTTAAAATTAAAATACAAGTTCGAAAACATTAATGTTTATGTAAAATGATAAATTATGGTGGTTTGGTGAATTTGTGACTTTATTTGACTATGGGTTAATTTGGTCAAAGTTTGGTTAATTAAAGGTATTTGTCATTTTGACTCTCTAATTGCAAAGTTGGTCAATCCGGCATTTGATTGGGACAAATTAGATTAATTTTAGCATTCCCTTGATCATAGAGTAAAAATTGCAAATTTTGAAAAAATTTTGGCTTAAATTGTGATTTTTGCATGTAAATGAGTGTGAACAAAATGTAATACCTATAAGTACTCTTGATTGTCCCCTCAACGGTTGGTGCTCATTTTCCCCCTTGCCCTTCCGCCATTGCAATCATCTCCTCTTAACAACCTTGATTGAACCTCCCCACCAAGAAGCACCACACCCGTCCATTTCTTTCCACCAGCGCTTTATAGCAAGGCCCAGATTGGCTTCTTCTTCTTCTATATATATATATATATATTTTAAAAAATTTCTTATAAGTTTTATGTGATTAGGAGAGGAATCTGTTTTTTGTCTTGATTATACGTTGATTATCAATTTGGTTTTTCACAATTATTATTATTATTATTATTATTACTATTATTTTTTATCAATTTGTAATTACTTTTTTTTTTCACAGTTTGATTGTGTATTGAATTTGGTGTGAGGAGCAAATGATATATGGGTGAGATATAATGCATCATGAAATTTAAGTAGTTCATGAGATATCGTACGTGTATCACAGATGAGTTTTATATGTAAAGTTCGAACACAAAATCTTTTGAAATTATCCCGTTGGGACTCTTTAATACATAGAAAAAGTGAAGTGTTCCATGCTCCTATGCAAGGGCACTAATATATTAGTAGCTTAATGCTTAGTTGCTTACCCTAAACTAGCATGGTTCCCCCAAAAAGAGAGGTTTAAGGAATGGGTTAATCGCACCCATGATTCATGAGTTGTCATGGTCAAAACTCAGAAGCATCTGACACCACACGTTATCAGACCAATATATATTACCCTCATTGCCCCTACCCTTGCATTTTCAGTTACACTACAACGTTACTTTCCAAACCCATTTTCCCGATATGTAAACCCTTTTCTTCTCTTCTTTTGATCTCTTGCAGTTGAAGACCTCTATCAAAACCTCTTACAAAATACAAGGCCCCTCTCAGAGTTAGCTTTCAGATCATCCTTTTGTTGAAGAAGAAGAAAAAGAAAGAAAGATGGGTCGTGGAAAGATCGAGATCAAGAGGATTGAGAACCAAACCAACAGGCAAGTCACCTACTCCAAGCGTCGAAATGGTATTTTCAAGAAAGCTCAGGAACTCACTGTTCTTTGTGATGCTAAGGTCTCGATCATCATGTTCTCTAGTACTGGCAAGTTCCATGAGTACACTAGCCCCTCCATAACGTAAGCTTCGCAGACTTATCTCCCTCTCTCTCTAATGTTATTGTGTGACGAACGAAACCCTAATATGATCAACTTTGTTTTGGGTTTTTTTTTTTTTTTTTTTAATGTGTTTACTCAACCAGGACAAAGAAGATCTATGATCAGTACCAAAAGGCTTTGGATACTGACCTATGGAACTCACACTACGAGGTTTCACTCTCATTTTTGTTGTTCTGATCTATTCTATTATTAAGGTTCTCTTTCATAGTATCTCTTTCTGATTTAGTTTTGTCTACTTATGACTGCAGAGAATGCAAGAAAACTTGAGGAAACTGAAAGAAATCAACAATAGACTGAGCAGAGAGATAAGGTAAAGCATACTAGAAAAAAGTGATTTGTCTGATAGATTAAAGGCAGTCATGCCCAAATGTAGAG
Organism: Castanopsis chinensis; assembly: GCA_032878915.1. Classification (NCBI taxonomy): domain Eukaryota; kingdom Viridiplantae; phylum Streptophyta; class Magnoliopsida; order Fagales; family Fagaceae; genus Castanopsis; species Castanopsis chinensis. Next base: position 17,309,318 of record JAVQMG010000122.1, read on the forward strand.
CGCCTAGATTTTTCATGCTTGTCTAATTAGGGTATTGTTTTGACAGGCAGAGGGTGGGTGAGGATCTGAACGGTCTGAGTCTAGACGATCTACGTTCTCTTCAGCATAAGGTGTCTTCTTCCTTGGATATCGTACGCGCACGAAAGGTTGGGTTTTGTTATCTATATATGTTGAGAAATTCTGTGTACACAACTTTGCGTGTAGGTTTTGGAAATTTTGCAAATATTTTATTTAAAGATAGATTTTAGCTTAGGCCTGTAAATCTGCAAAGATCTTTAGCTTTCAAAAATTTTCTGTGTTACCTATGATACTAAATCTTGGTTTTTCTTAGTTATTTATGCTACTAAACCATGTTCTTTTTTCTTTTTCTTTTTTTCTTTTTTCTCCTTGGCGAGAAGTACATAACTTTACTAATAATTAGAAGATCATTTTCACTTTCAAATGGATGTACTCTGAACATTTGAGTTTCTTCTATATTTAATCAGTGAGCATCTTTTTTTTTTTTCCTAAGGTAATCTTTGATTTTCCTGTTGAGCTAAACTTTAGGAGAATTTATTTATTAGCATCCTTGGAACACTCATAATAAAGATCAAATGCCTGAATTGCTTATTATTAGGGGTAAAAAAAATGTATAGAATTTCTATTGCTTTCGATTTGTCCTTTTTAAAATTTTTAATTTTCACTGAAGTTCATAATCCTTGATTATTGGGGACCTACATCATTGAAATTTGATCCATGAACTACTGAAAAAAAGGATCCCTGAACTTTTTCTTTCAATTACCTTAAACGAGATTGTTAATTTTTTTTTTCCTCATCTTTTCATCAGCAACATATTTTGGGAGTTCACTCATCTAGCTCAATTTTTACAAACAGTTCTGTAGAGATTTTATAAATGACTTTAGTTAATTAAGCTAACAATATAAATCTTCATGTATCCTTTACACAGTACCACGTTATCAAAACTCAGACCGAGACCTACAAGAAAAAGGTTAGCAAATTCAATAGTAGATATGAGTTCTTTTTAATTTTTTTCTCTCTTATGTCACCTCCAAGTTGCTTTTGGACCTCTATTAATTTGAACTTCTATTGCAGGTAAAGAACTTGGAGGAAAGACACGGCAATCTCCTGCTTGATCTGGTAAGATTCTTAAAATTGAATTTGTCTTAATTCATTTTGCAATCAATTATTATTTATCCAAAAATATTCAATCAATTTTTTTGTCGAATATTGTCTTAAGTCATATATATATCATATATGGTCATATATCTAAGGTTCTAAATAATGATTCTTTTCTCTTTTCTGTTGAAATTTAAGAGGGCAAGGTTGGAGGATCCACAATATGGATTAGTGGACAATGAGGGAGACTATGAATCCACCATTGCTCTGACAAATGGTGCCTCCAACTTATATGCATTCCGCTTGCATAGCAGCCACCTGGATCTTCATCATGCTGGGGGATTTGAATCCGAGGATCTGCGCCTTGCTTGAATGGCAGTAGGAGTTGCATCTCCTATACATGTTTAATCTACTATGTTTTTTTTTTTTTTTTTCCCCAGATAAACTGTTTAATTAAACTCATGATGCAGTATGTAAGTCTATTATAGATATGGACGTATTATGTTTGCTAACAAGTATTGGCTGAAACTGTAATTGCCTTTAATGCACACATCCTGTGTATACTTTGTTTGTGTGCTCATGATGCAATATATGTACGGTACCTTATATCTGTTCTAGTTATGTTGGTTGTGATTTTGGGATTATATCTTTTTTCATCCTGGAGTACTATGCACTTTACTTTTTATTGCAGGGATAACTCAGAAAAATTTTGTAACTAATATTTTTTTTACAAGCTAGCCTAAAAGAAATATTTGTTCTTATCTGTACTGCTATTCATTAGATAATGTCATGTATGTTAATCAGTATACTATTTGGAGCACATACCTAATTGGTAATATGTAGCTTATCAATCCATTACTAATATTTTTTGATGCATAGAAAGAGCACATTGGATATAGTATGATGTCGTTAAAGTCTGAAGAAAACACACACAATACTCTTTTTGATGGACAGAAACTAAACTATAAGTTTATGTGTTCTAAATCTCAAATTTACGAGAAATTCCTTGAATTCACAAGGTGAAATAAACTGAAATCCACTAAAGAAGTAAATTGACAAAACGTTTTTATTTTATTGATAATAGTTTGAAAACTGGATTGCTTTTAGAGGTTACAATGCGTTTAAATATTAAAAACAAAACTTAGGAAAACTAGAAATCCTTAAACGGCTACGAAAGCTTATAAAACCCTAATTTGACTAAACAACATTAAAAACACCTAAAAAGAAGGAAATAAATAACAAAAACATGTAATAACAAAAATTACATAAAAATACTTAATTAGATTAAATATTTACAAAAATTATATATTAGACCGTGTGTTACAATCATAGTATGGGCATGCCCCTAAAAATGATTAATGGCATGTGCCTTTTGAATGCAAAAGAACTGGCTACACAATTACATATGCTAGCTTTTGGGTAATGTTCTGCACTTTAAGAAGTCCTATTTTTAGCTAAAGGGAGTTCACCAGTCATAGGAACTAGAATTTTTCTTTTTTCTTTTGAGGAGTGCTACGTCCACAATAATTTTACAACATTTTTATAACAAATTATAGGTGGTTAGTTGTTACTGGTTCAAATTTAAACCTAGCACTAAGATTACTTTTTTACCCCATCAATAACAACCAGTAACAGCCTGCCACTTAGGATTTGTTGTGAAAATGTTATAAAAATATTGTGGATATATCATTTCTTTTTTCTTTTTCCGCTGAGCATAGGAACTAGAAATAGATTAAGAGAATATTTATTGTTTCATAAATATATCTGTGTTGTAACAAAAATGTTAACATTCTTAATACATTTCCTACTCAAGCTCAGCATTATATTATAAAATGGTATATTTAATTTTATTCTAACCAAAAAGTCAATTACTATTGCCAAGGAAATTTTATATCATAAATATAACAACATACAGACAAAGTTATGTGCATTATGAATATCATTCTAAAAATAAAAGACCATTTTTTTTTATCTAATAAATACACACATATAGGATAAGGAGATGAGAGAAGAGAGAAGAGAATACACTCACACATTAACACCAAAACTACATGCGATAGGAAGTGTTGCAGAGCAAGTGATAAACTCTTTCTTAATATTATATCTTACTGATGTGGGATGACTCGACAATACTAAATATCTTTTTTATTTGATAAACACACACATATAGGAAAATGAAAATGAAATACAGAAATAGACTCACACATTAACACTAAAATAAAATATTATTAAGTGTTGGCAAATAAAAAAATTTATATAATATATCTTGATATAAAACCAAGCGATGATTTATGATGGACTTCCTATCAAAAAAAAAAAAAAAAGGACTAGAACATATATGATTTGTTCGAAGACACTTAGCTATACTAGCAGTCTAGCACTTAAAAGCTTGGATCCCATATACGCATTCATAATTTCATACACAATATGTCAATTTTTATTTCAACAAAAAAAAGTGTCAATTTTTATATGAGAGAGAGAGAGGAATCTGAATCTTAATAGAGGTAAATTATTCAATTTGCAATCCCTATAATTAATTTTGGGGAAAAAAAAGTATTAGCCCTAAATTGTAAATTCCCTCCACAAACTGGTATCTTTGGAATATGCCGTCAAATGATTCCTCCTCCCCAAAAGAAAAAGAGTAGCAGCGAAATTCTTCTGTCCTGGTCAATAATTTTACGAGCCCGGCAATCATTTTTACCATTTTACCCGCGTTTAGGAAAAATAATTTCCGGTACAGTGACTCCCCCTACCTGAGAGTCTGTGTAACTGTAAAGTGTTAAGACAAACACTGAGAGAGAGGGCTTAGAGTTTTCCAATTTCAATTTCAAATTAAAATTTGCCACTGCAAATCAAATCTCACAAGAATTTCAAAATCCATCATGCTCTCTTAAATTCCTCTTCACCCAAAAAAAAAAAAAAAATGGCAGCAGTAGCAGCTTGGATCCCAGAGGATGACCTCTTATTGAAGAACGCTGTTGAGGTACCGTACTTCTCTCTTTCCAATTTTACCCCTACCCAAATTCCATCTCTTATTAATTGTGAAAAACAATTTCGTTTTCCTTCAATTTTATTTTACACAAATCTGCAAATTTTGTTTTGGCTTTTTTATTTTTTTTCTGATTCGTTTTTGTGATTCGGAAAAATTTTACAGGCAGGTGCCTCATTGGAGGCACTTGCTAAAGGTGCTGTTCGATTCTCGCGAAAATTTACGGTTCGAGAATTGCGAGATCGATGGCATTCTCTACTCTATAACCCTGAAATTTCGAGCGAAGCTTCTGCTCGCATGGTCGAGTATGAGCTTTCTGCTTCGACTGACTCGAAGAACAAGTCTGTTCAATTTCCTGCTAAGAAGAGAAAACTCGAGAGCGTTCGTGAACTGTATTATGCTATGCGAAAGAGGTTTCGCGACGAGAGTTTTGAATCGTTTGAACTAGTGTTAAATGGCAATGGTTCTAAGGATGATGATAAGAAAGTCGGTTATGAGGGGAGTCGTATGATTGGTGATGGTGTTGATGACCGGTTTCGGTTTCAGAATGCTGCGTGGGTTGATAATGGAAGGTTAAGGCCTGTTGGAGATGAGAAGAATGGTGTATTGAAAGATACGCATTCTAATCTTGGGGATAGTTTGGGTGAGTTTGGGAATGGTGAGGCGTTAGGGCCGTCTTATGTGTGTCCCGATATGCCTATTTGGAAAACGATTGAGGATGTCTCGGCGCCTGCAATGCCGATTAATATGAGCATTGACGGTGGTGATAAAGATCAGGGCGTGGCGGAGACGTTGATGTGTCCTGATAATGCGGATGGTGATGTTGCCAATTCGGGGACAATTTTGAAAAATAGACATGCTGGTGATTTGATGATAAGTAGTTTGGCTGCTACCTCAGATGGTGATTTTGTGGATCGTCTGTTGAGCCTTGCGAATGAGGATGAGCTTATGTTTATTGATGAAGATGGGAAAGATACCGTGGGCAAGTCTTGTTGTGATAATATTAATTCACTTCTGTTGAGTTCTCCGAGTAAAGTTCACGAAGATGTTGATGTAGCTGATGTTTGTGAGCTTCAGACTCCGGCTTTGAATACGCGCCCTGCTGTTTCTGATGGGGCTTGTACTTCAGAGTTGGGTGTTATTGCTGATCCATCGCACTCTGGTCATGGTGATCAGCTTTGTGTTTGTCCTTCTCAAGTCGATTTGTCAGCATCTACATCAGTGCCTGATCCTATTGCTTTGGAGCTTCATGATGGAGAGCTACATTGCACATTGAATACTGAGGACCTCGAAATCCCAAGCAATGATGATATATGCTTACCTGTTATAAAAACAAATTACAGAGATGCTAATAATCCATCCTCCTCCGGCCATCAAAAAAATGGTGAACAAGAAGTAAGCTTGAAGAAGAATGATGCTCCTACACTGTCTTTTCCAGCTTCTCGGTTGGTGGGATCAGGTACACAACCAGAGACCAGCCCAAAGCACCCCATTGTTGGTTTTGGAGTCAAAGCTGAGTTGTCTCATGGTAGCCATCTTGATGTGGACTCGAAAGACTTTGTTCATGTTGACCCAAGGCAAGGCAGATTAGCACATGCAACTCCAAAGTTGGCCATGGATGGGGCACTACAAAAAGAGGTTATATGTCAATTTGAGTTACTTCATGATTATAGATAGCATCTGCAATTTTCCTTTTATAGAGCAGCAAGTTCATGGTTGTGCCCTTGACAAAACTCTTCCTTATCTGCTTGTTGTAAACAGGAAACCGATGCTCCAGGTCTAGTTGGGGATCATGCAATGCTACATGCACAGACAGGTTATAATAAAAAGTTTCTTGAACCAGACCCAACAGTAGATCAGGAAGAATCTGAAGATGATGATGACATCCCATGCTTTTCTGATATTGAAGCAATGGTAAATATTAACGGTTGGGTTTAGGCAATTTATTGAGAGTATTTTAATTCATCTTGAGATTCTGCTTCTTATAAATTTTATCTTTCAGATACTTCGAATGGATTTATGTCCAGATGATCGGGATTTATATAGTAGTAGAGAAGGTATTCCCTCTGAAATTTGGTCTAATTATCTGATGCTTGTTCTGCATGCAGTTCTTTCCTTATGCAGAAAGATAATCTTGATCAACTTTCTTTTCACATTATGTATGCCTTTATGCAAGTTTTAGACATCAATGCTTCATGCCGATGGCTTAATAGTAACTAGCCAGATTTCACACGCACATTATAGCTGATGAGTATTCTGCATGCAGTTGTTTCCTTATGCAAAAAGTTAGTTCTTATAAATTTGGCTTTCACATATATGTCGGCCTTTATACTAGTTGTGGACATCAATGCTTCATGCTTATTCATGCTGATGGCTTAGTAGTAACTGGTTTTCACACACATGTGGAATCATATGTGCATATTTATAGTTGTGTCTCTCTATGTGTATGGATTAGAATCAAGGTACTCTTGTTATTGTTACACAATTTAATAACATTTTATTTGATTAATATTTTGAAAATCCCATAGTTGGATTGCATGTTCTTTTTGTTATTAACACACAAAATCATACATTCATATGTAGATTTATGCGTTCAAGATCAAGTTACTCAGATGTTTTAACTGTCTGAGATGGTTGTTATGATTACCTTCAAGCATAGAGAGTATAAGGAGACGATATACCCTGGTGTAACTTTGCCGATGCATTCGATGATTTTTTCAACATATCATTGTTTGATTATATTGTGCTCTTACACACTCCATGCTTTTGAAATATCAAAATAATCGAAGATCAATAACTAGTATCATCTATAAAATGTTTAAATTTTAAGTTTTGTTTTCCTTGTACTTTAAAATATATACAAAACATGAGTTTATAAATCAATCAAATAGCGAAAGAGTTCATCTTCTAGACAAAGGGTGAAAGTATATCACATTCTCATCTTAATATGCATTTTATTTTAATTTTTCATCTCCAGTCTCAAGATATCAACATGATGAAACTAAGAGGACAATCATAAGGTTGGAACAGTGTGCTAGATCTTCGATGCAAAGAGCCATTGCATCTCAAGGCGCACTTGCAATCTTGTACGGTCGCCATCTGAAACAGTATATTAAGAAGACTGAGGTACTGTTTCCAAATTTTGACCTTTTTAGTTGTTCGGTCAGTTTTAGGTATGGTTGATGAAGAACTAGTATGATGCTCTGGTTGATTTTTACTTCTTTTGTGTGAGTTATGGCATTTATCTAGTTATGAAACAAAGAGTTCATTATTTATCTAATGGCTAATATACCACTTGGTCTCACTAATTTTTGGGTTGCTGTTATTTCGGTCTCTTGAGATCAAATTTTGCCACTAATACTGGTAGCTTTAAAATCACCATCAATGTGATCATTCTATCAAGATCTGTCAACTAATATCAGATATGTCAAGGCGATGTCTTTTTATTTTTATTTTTAATTACTTATATTTTCTGCAACACACACACACACAATTTTGAGGCCTTTGATGGCTCATGATTAATGGATCTTGATGGAAGGACCACATTGACATTGATTCTAAAGTTGAGTATTTTAATTAAAAATTTTGCTATTCAAGGGACAAAAAGCATAGTGGCCCAAATATTAAAGGGACTAAAAGTTATTTTCACTATATCTTAGTATAGCCAAATGATCAAACACTATTACTAGTGTCTTTCTTTTGATTAGTTTTGAACAAAAGTATGACAGTGTGGTCTTTGTGCTTTGGTGCTTCTTCCTGTAAATTTATACAATTTTCAAAAAAGATTTTGGTGGCTATTGAGGAGGATTTTGCCTTTCTAATTTTTCATGTGAATGTCAACATTAAATTGTACAAAGAGTCTAAGTGAATTGAAACTTTGAAGTGACCTTAAAGGTCAATTTTAGATCTGAAATTCAATAGAGATGATTGATGAATGTTAGTGCCATTCAAACATGGTAATGAGATTATCTGTGAATATAATATAGACTGAATGCAATTTTGTTCTTCAACCTTTGTGCATGACTGTTCTCTTGTTCTTAGTACCATCTCTTTCTAAATTACAGGTCATACTTGGTAGAGCAACAAAAGAGACTGCAGTGGATATTGACTTGGGAGAAGAAGGACATGCTGGCAAAGTATCTAGACGGCAGGTCAGTTTTGTTTTGGCTTTCCTGATTTGCATATTTGTTTGTAGTGATAGTGGGTAAGACCGTCTCTGAGTTCATATTAAGAAACAACAGAATAAAAAAACAACTCCACGCTTCACCCCCTAGAATTTGTCTGGGATTATCACCAAGTTATGGAAAAAAATTTCAAAATAATTGTATTTATCATGCCACTAATGTTTCCTCTCGGGCCTATAAATAGGGTCCCAGATTATATCAAATAAGGAAAATCAAATCATAAATACGGTAATAATCAAAATCCTTTAAAATTCTAAAAATAAAATTCAAATCCCATAATATGGATCAATGGAATCAGTCAGAGTTAATCTGGTGTCTGCACCAACTTATCCTTCGTCAATCCTATATATTCGTGAAAGCAATAAATTGTTCTTTTCTACACTCATTAATGAGTCAGATTTTTAATATTGGTTGTCTGGAAAGTCACCCCTAAATTTGTCCAAAATATTCTTTACTAGAATGCGGGCAGTGAAGTATATAATGAAATGAAAAGCATTGAGGGGCAAACTATTTATAATTACTAAGTAGAAAGCAAATGTTGGTTGCGGTCCCTAAGCACTCTTGCAATGGGTTAATGTTATTGGAAAAGCATGTTGTTGCCTTTGATCAGAAATTTAGAAACAATGTCTTTTTCTTCCTTTTTTTTTTTTTTTTGGTATACAAGTATAACTAGTGTTCACCATTGTGCTAGGCTCTAATAAAGATGAAAGAAGATGGTTCTTTCTTTCTGAAGAATCTTGGCAGGAGTTCAATTTTTTTGAATGGCAAAGAAGTTGGTAGGGGACAGCTTCTGAATCTTAATTCTGGTAGTTTGATTGAGGTAATAGCTTCCCCATCTATAGTTTTGCACTGACATCTCATGGGGTTCTTTGCTGCCATTCAAAATTTCCAGTTTTCTCCGTGCTGTGCTGTTTATAAATCTTTTGTGGATTTTCTCCTTTACATGTTTCTCTAACTCAACAGCATTTATTATTGGAATAATATGCTTCAACTCATGCTTAGCGTTGACAGCAAATAAATATTTGGCAAATGGTGATTGTGCAGATTAGGGAAATGGCATTTGTGTTTGAGATGAATCACAAATCTGTGAGGCAGTATCTAGCCAAAGTCGTCAAAAAAAGCCAAGAAAAATGCACCAAGTTTGAGTGGTCGCCTGAGAGGGGCTGTCAATAAAGACACCCATAGAGGGTACATCCTTTTTATTTTTCTTTTTTGTAATTGATTTGGTTAATAGCCAGTCTATTGTATGGGTTTTTCCTTTCACTAGGAGCATCCTCATGCTACCAAACAAAAGAATGTACAGGCTTTATTGTTTAGAAGTATAGAATAGTTGGTACTTCCATCAGAAGTAGGAATGTATGTATATATGTATTTATGTATAAATGAAGCAGTGCTAGTAAGTAGTAACAAATAGCGATTCATTGTCCTAAATTTCCTTTTTCCTTGTACAATTTTCTGTTTTGGACCAAGGGGTAAATTATGTTCTCTATTCTTGTTCAATGTGATTTAAGGACGGGAACTGTTGCACGTTGCTACATTCTAAGTGTAACATGGCTTTGTTTTTTTTGTTTCTGTCGTTGCCTTGGCATGATCGATTACCTAATTTGATGGCCTAAAGAATATTTCGTTTTCAAGTATCTTGATACCTTAATCAGTAATAATTCTCTCTGAAAGATAATAATTACCATTCACAAGAGTCCAAAATTCCTATGCTGTAAGAGTAACCACATCAGCCATTTCATTTTATGCATTCATTTTTACGCTAAAAATCAATTTTGTCTATTTTACACATTTAACTTTAAAAAACACTCACATCAGTTCATCTATTCTACACATCTTTTAATTAAATAATCAATTTCTTCATATTTTTGTATTATTTCTCAAAGTGCCCGATATATATTACGCGCCTCTCTCTCTCTCTCTACCCATTTCTGTTTGTTGCTCTCTCTCTCTCTTCCCATCTCTCCCTGAAAAACTCTCCCTCTCCCCTGAAAAAAACTCTCCCTCTCGATCAACTCTCCCTCCGCTCCAATCTCTTCTCGATCAACTCTCCCTCCACTCCGATCTCCTCTCGATCAACTCTCCCAAGCTCCGATCCACGAGCTCTGAGCTTCGATCCATGATCCACGAGATCCGATCCAGTTTTGCACTGATATGTGTTTGTGTATGTGTGTGTGTGTGTGTTTTTTTTTTTTGAGCAAGTGGATCTCTGTGTGTTTTTGAGCAAGTGAGTCTTTGTGTTTGTGTGTGGGTGTGTTTGTGAGCATCTGAGGAGATATTTACAAGGTTACTGTAGCTTGTGGATGGATTTGCACACTTTTGCATACTTTTACATCCATTGATGTGAGTGTTTTTTTGTTCAAAATGTGTAAAATTGGTAGTTTTTATTTATTTATTATTATTATTTTTTTATTTTAGACGATTTTAGAGGGATTGATGTGGATGCTCTAAATGGTTATCCTCAATCAATAGATGGATTTAAATTCTAGATGTTTCTTTTGAAAACATTGAGAGGTGTCAACTAGTTGAGCTGTAAGGTTTTTAACAACATAATATGCCACTTGAACTTGCTTTTTCAACAACATAATATGCCACTTGAACTTGCTTTTTCTGATAAACATTTTAAAGAATAATAATTAACTGAATAATTTGTGTTGTCTGGTTTGTATGGAAAAATTATTAATTTTTTTATTATTTTAAGTAATTATATGAATAAAACTTTCATTTATCAAAACAAATTGGAATATTTTTACTTTTTTGGCCATTTAGGGGTCAAATGAGAAAACAATTTTCAAATTCAAAATTTACACAAAATTAAGTGGGAAAGAAAATCGAGAAATGTTGTGTCCATAACATTTTCACAACATTTTTATAACAAATCTTAAGTGGTAGGTTGTTACAGGTTGTTATCATTGGGGCAAAAAAGTAATCTCAGTAATAGCTTCAAATTTGAACCAATAACAACTAACCACTTATGATTTGTTGTGAAAATGTTGTGAATGTAACACCCCTTAAAAAAATTAGTCTAAGCAAACAATGCCATTTTATAAAAGGCAAGGTCAACAATTGCCACATGGGGAGAGATTACTTTATCTTCCCAAAAAAGCTACTATGAATTAAGGCATGATGGTTGTCGGGGACGTTTTATGACAAGGGCCGAAAATGCGAAAATGACCCAAATCTCCCCTTGGATTCTTTAGAAGTGTTTATTGCAGAGAATCAAGCCCAAAATTCCAAATGTATAATGAACAGAAGGCTAATGGTGCTTTGACAAGAGAGAATCAAAATGCTAGTAACAAAAGTAAAGAAAAAACATAAAAACATAACAAGCCTGAAATTTTGACCCATAGTTAACGAGAAGAGGAAATTGAGAGAGCTTGTGAGGAAGAGAGGGAAGGTTTTCCTGTACCCATATTTCCACCCCTAAGGTTCAGAATTGTGAGAATGTTTCTTGGTTTAGTGGGTTTTTGCTCTCAAGTTTCAGCTTTATAGGGAAAACGTGGTTCAATAGGTCTGAAATTTCGACTCACAATTAGTGAGAAGAGGAAATTGAGAGAGGTTGTGAGGAAGAGAGGAAATATTCTCTTGTACCCATATTTCCATCCCTAAACTTCAAAATTGTGAGATTGTTGACTGGTTGAATGAGCTATTGCTTGAAATTTTAGGTATGTGAGTAGAACGTGGTTGGTCCCTTTTGAATTTGATTGGGGCCTTTTGCATTGAACTTGGGGTGCTCTAAGTGATTGTTTTTGGTCAATAGAAGAGGCTTTGAACCCCAAGGTATCAATCAAAGAAGTTATGGTCAGATTTGATTTAATTGGGTAAGAGGGATGCCTTGCTTTTTGTATAATTTAGGAAATAAAGTAGCCTAAATTCATGGGCTGATGTTTCCTAGACATGGTAGGTCCTTGGAGATTGCATTTGGTTGTTGCAGTAGATAAGGCCAACCACTTAGGGTCAGCTATGTGTTTTAGGCAAAAAATGGTAAAGCAGAAAAGTTGGGCCATAGTCAGCCAGAGCATAAAAGCTCTTTTGAGGTGGAAATTTCTGGTACAAGACCTCCTCCATGAGCCTAAGATGCTACCAGTGTCCCTTGCCCACTTGGTAGCACACTTGATCTGGGCTCATGCAAAAGGTTCAAAAGAAACCGACCCATGCCCTCCAAACCATACTTACTCAATTTCCCCCGTATATTGCATGGGCTTGGGTCATACTTAAAAGAATAAAAATAATAATATAATACATGAACTAGGCTTGTAAAAAAATGTGTCACGAAAATGGGTATCAACAATGGTCACTTTACAAGTATTATGTACTTGTGAGGTGGTGGCATCATAGGTTCAAGCTCTATAGGGAGCATTATATTTAGAATATATTACGATTTCTAACTCAAAAAAAAAAAAAAAGATTAAAATACAACAAATATGGACAACATACTTGACTTGAGGCCAAATCGGTTATTTACCACTTTTTGCAGAAATTATTAGCAACATACCACTATTTGCAAAATAAGTAGCAATATACTACTTTTTTGAAACTCGAGTTTGTTATGTAAATCGAGTTTTAAACACTCGAGTTTCATAAAAAAAAACTTGTGCTGAAGTGGATTTTCTGATTGAAGAAATGCCACATGGAACTTGAGCTTGGTAAACTCGAGTTCCATGCAACACAATACTCGAGCTTACCAAGCTCGAGTTTCTTGTAATATGGAACTCAAGTTTACTAAGCTCGAGTTCCTTATATATATATATATATATATATATATATAATCCACAAATAAACATAAACATACAAATAAGTATTTTTTTTTTCATTTGAACGCACAATTATATGTTTTTATTTATTTAAATAGAATCTTTGTAAAATATAGAAATTTTAATTTTAACATATTAATTTTTAAATACAAACTGTTTTGAGGTGTAAAAATTTCAGATTTGTATTTAATGAAAATATAGATCAGTTTTGAAGTGTAAAAAATACATACTGTGAAAGATTTTTTTTGTACATCTATAAATAGAGACTAGATCTCAGAATTCAGCACACCTTTTCACGGTCTGTATTTTTTACACTTCAAAACTAATTTTATTTTCATTAAATACAGATCTATATTTTTTACACCTTAAAACACATTTGTATTTAAAAATTAATAGGTTAAAATTAAAATTTCTATATTTTACAATGCTTTTATTTAAATAAATAAAAACATGTATTTGTGCGTTCAAATGAAAAAAATTACTTATTTTTATGTTTATGATTATTTGTGGATTATCAAAAAGAAAAAAGTTAAAAAAGGAGCTCGATCTTAGCAAGCTCAAGTACCATACAAGAAAAAAAAAATTACAAAACTCGAGCTTGATAAGCTCAAGTATTGTATTGCATGGAACTCGAGTTTACTAAGCTCGAGTTCCATGTGGCATTTCTTCAATCAGAAAATCCACGTTAGCACAATTTTTTTTTTAATGAAACTCGAGTGTTTAAAACTCGATTTACATAGCAAATTCGAGTTTCATGAACTCGAGTTTCAAAAAAGTAGTATATTGCTACTTATTTTGCAAATAGTGGTATGTTGCTAATAATTTCCGCGAAAAGTGATAAATGGCCGATTTGGCCCTTGACTTGAGCCTCTATGTTTTTGACCGATCATTCCAAACTTGAAATACAGTGCGCATTCTCTATTGCTCAAGTCAATGTTTATTCATTATTGTTTTTCACTTTTTATCTCTCTTCACTCTTTTGTTCAAGTCAATTATTATTGTTTTGTACTTTTTTTATCTTAGGATTCGAAGAATATACATTAGTCATCCATTTTAAGAAAAATTTTATGAGAAATTGAAAAAATTATCAAAAAAGTTAATAACTTTTTTATTTTCTCATTTAAAGTTTCTTAAAATGGTTTACTAATGTATGCCCCAAAATCATATGTTAACAAAACTCTTTATGTATCACTCTTCAATGAGAAGAGGCATGTGAATGAGCAAATGTACATAATTTGCTCTAGGTTATAGTTTTGCCATTTTAAGGATAATTTTGGTTTTTTTAGTGAAAGAAAAATCTACCACTTAAAATGTGAAATTTGTTGTCTTCTAAAGATAAAAATTGTAAAATTTGTTATGTTCCAATCATTTAAAGATGAGAATTTGTGAAATAAGAGTTGACAAAAACTTCGTAACATTTCTAAATTTGCCTACCACCACTACAACAAGCTTAGTTATTTCAACCCTCTTTTATCAAGGGCTTACTAAAATCTGTCGATATTGATAGGCCAAGAATGTATTGACTTATTGTGATGAATTAACCAATTAATTAGCCAAGTTGATTAATTAATCAGATTAACATACAATATGCATGGCAGTACAAACAAATCATCGACTAAAATAAAATGTAGCGGAAAATAAAGTTGATACAGTGATTTGTTTATGAATGGGGAAATCCACCAAGGCAAAAATCCCACCAGGTGATTTTATGGTCACCACTCTTGAGAATTCACTATTATCACAACAAGCAATTACAATTAAAGGAATCTCAGTACCTTATACCAACCTACAGTTGAACCTTTACCCCAATACCTAATTGGACTTGTTCTGTAGTGACAATCTCTCATTTTAATGCACGGTTCCCAATATGTGACTAACCTATAAATGCGTACGTGACTTAATCACCAACTTGAGAAAGATGTTGGCTGCAAAGTTTTTCAGTTCATCAACATGATGAAGATCACAAAGCTGCTTGGTCACAAAACTAAACGGCATAAAAATGCAGTAGCTTCCTCAAGAGAAAGAAGAACTAAGGCATATGTCTCCGGTTCACAATATGCTTGTGTAAAACTTTTTCATTAAGGTGCATCAGCTGTGACGGCCCTTAGAACAATCCTTATATATGTTTAGGGTTGTGAGAAAAAAAGCCCAAGAATCTATTCATGGATTGGAATGAAATTAGAATTGAAAATTTGATTTTCATAAATCTCAATAGATACTCTATCTATCGAGCAGCTATCAAGTATCTAGATAAAACAGCTTTTTAAATCTCGATAGATACTAGCTATTCATCACTTGTTTCTTGGACAGATTTGCATGGCTTTAACACTTGATCTTGAAACCTTGTTCTTTGAAGTATTAAACACATCCTAGATCTACCTAATTACAAGTAAAGTGTGTTTTGTCAAAGGATTAGCTAATTCTATGTTGACATATGTTCTTAACATAATTCACATATGTCCTAAACAATCTCTCCCTTTGGCAATCCGTGACAAAACCACAACAAACAAATAAACATATTAGAGAAGTTATAAATCACTCAACTCATACTCATTGAATACAATAAAATCTATCTTAACATAAACTCTTGAAAAACTTTACAAAAAGAGAGTTCATGGAAAGGAAGACTTTGACAACCTGTATTTCTCAAACACTTTAAACAAAACTCATCACGTCATATTAGTGTGAAACAGAAATGAAAGATTGCTTACAATTTATAAGAAGCATGTGCATAAAGAGAGAAAAGAAACAATACATGTAGAGATAGGTGAAAGAACTGTGATAACAACCTCATCGTATATATATATATATATCAATAATGAATACAGGTTTGCTATCACAAAGTGGTCACAAGACCAAAGGTACATGAACTATGTATTTAAAAGATAAAGAAAAGAAAAGATACAAAAGTCCTAACTATATCCCTAAAAAAATATAGACACTTCCCCTAAAAAAAATCTCCTATACTAACTCTCCTCCTAAATACATGACTACTCTCAAATCCCAAAACTACTCCCCATTTTTGTCACGAATGACAAAGGGCAAGTAACTCAAGTAGTCATCTCATCATCACTAGAAGAGCTAGCACCATCATCCCCATCACCACTGCCATTAGAGCCACCATCGTTGTCCTCATCCTTAGAAGTCTCTGGAGAAGGAGTGAGAGAGACTTAATGAAGCTACCAAGGCAAGCCTGTTGTTGTGCAATACGATTGACATGGGTGTTCACTTGACACAACTCATCACTGAGAGTGTCAAAGCGAGCATCCATGTGCTAAAACTTTGCCATAATCGCCATGAGAGTCAAACCATCCGCAGAAGAAGAAGGAGCGGATGTGGATGGAGCTAAAGAAGTTGGAGGTGTCACTGTCTTAGTCCGTGGCCACTTCGGTCGAAGCTAGGCCTCACTCCATCTGACAGTCGCCTCATCAATGGCACACTGATAGGGAAATGATCCTAAACAAGAAGAGAGACAGAAAAATGGCAAATGATCCTTTTGATAGCTGAAGGAAAGATAAGCTTATCACGAGTTGCCGTATCCTTATAGAAATCTATAAGGGAGAGGATGAAACAAGAAGGGAAGTCAATAGAGAGGTTCTCTAGGAGGGACACCAAAAATTGAGCACGAGGCTTTAGTGAGAACAAAAGTCAATAGAGAGGTTTTTTAGTGAGACAAAGGATGGAGAACAAAAGTCATTACCATATTAAGAAACTTTGGACCTTTAGCAAAGGTCAAGCAATGGGTGTTCTGATGATCACCCCAAGAGGAGAAGTCTCATAGAATAGAGACATGAGCTCGTTTTTGGACATAGTCCTAAGACAATCACAATCGGGGTAGTCAGGATGCGCTACCCTTGGGACATGGAGCACCTCGAATACAATATCCGGAGTGACCACAATGCGCGTACCTTAAACGAGAGTAGAAAAATGAGTTACTGAAGAATTGAATCTGTGCATATTGGAGTAAAACTCCTGTATGATTACGGAAGGATAAGTGACTAGGACACCACACAGTGGCTCCTAACCCCTACTGTAGATGATAGTGGGAAGGTCAGTATCGAAGAAATCTGATAAAATGAGTTGGTGTTCCGAATGAATGCCTCGTAGAGAAAAGTTCTTCGAGAAGTCCTTACAGGCTTTCTCATCTCGGAACTGAAGATGAGAAGGAGTAGGATCAGAGGAAGATTCCCTGAAATGAAGAGGGATCTGTGACAGAGTGGATTTACGCTTAGGTGCCATGATATAGACTAAAAGAAGAAGAGAAAGGGAGACAACCAGAAGAGCACCAAACAATTCAATATAAGAAATAAAGAAATGAAGGTATGTATACATGAAAAATACATGAACATGTGACATGCAAACTTAAAAGCATCATGGGTTTAACCCAATCCAAACTTACCAGCACACAAGTTTGCAACAAGGTAAACACACATCTAAAATACATGAAACACTGTTACAATGCAAATGTGATGCAATGCATGATCATTTAGAATCAATTATACAAAACCCATCCCAAAATTTTACAAAAACCTCATAAATTTTGAAAAGCCCCAAAAGTTTTTTCAAAAACCCAAAAACCTAGGTCTAATGCATGAAATGCTTGAAGAATGAAGGATTAAAGACCCTTACCATAGAAGAAAAACTTGATCTAGGCTAAAAATATACTGGGAATGAAGTTTGGATTGAGAGAGAGGTGTTTGGGGAGGTGAGAAGTCAAAAAGGATTGAGAGAGATCGAGAAAAATGGAGAAATTGCGCTGATCCTTTATATAGAAGTCCATAAATCTCAACAGATTAAGAGGTATCGAGATGTGTCGAGTTTTAAATTTTAACATGTACATCTATCGAGAAGCTATCCAGACGTGTCCACAGCAAAAGGGACTCGATGGATCGAAAAGCTACTGAGGAGACAGAAACTTTCTCGATGGATCGAGAAGTTATTGAGAAGCTATTGAGATTGCGATAAAAAGAAGCTGAAGAGCTCGATAGATAGCCTAGCTATCGAGAGGTGTCGAGAAGCTGTTGAGATTGCTTAAAACAGTTTTACAAAGAAGAGAAAAACACAAACATGAATGCAATCAAGCATGCTACTCAACTAAGGATCCAAACAACATTTTAAGCTCTCAAAAACATCTATTAATCAAGAAAAATGTCAAGTATTTAGATCCAAAACACACACACACACACACACACACACACACACACACACACACACACTAAATAAGTTTAACCAATTTTATATTTAAAAAACAAGTGAAGATAGTTTAGTGGGTATACATTAATACAAGTAAACCTTGTGATGACCAAATCACATTGTACCTACACATGTATTAAAAGTAGCAAAGAATATTGCATGTCATGTGTGAAAAACATCGCAAGATTGCATAAATGTTTACATTTTATGACGATTTGAGATATGAGCAAATCAATTGAACTCTCACATGATCATAATTACCTGATAGGGACTATCACCTTCGAGCTACATCCTATAACTCCCAACTCTCCTAGAATACACGCTTGCAATCATATTTAAAGCATTTTGATTCTTTTTGCTTTATTTTTTCTTTTCATATTTTCTTTTATTAAGCATATCATGCATGGGTATATAAGTAAGAAAAAAGAAATACCTAATGATGTTAAGCTTTTGACATTGCACTTTTGCTATGCCGAAGTAGACAGATGTCATTTTATGATTGGCGGGCAACAGTGGTGAGATGGTTATTTATACATTTCTCTTAGAATTTTCTAGTCCTACCTATCAAAAAGAGTGATACGAGTGTTAAGTATAAGAGATTACTTAATCTTACTCATCACAAACATGAGCCATGTAGCTCACTTGCTTAGTTGTTTATAGATATGCTCATCTAAGTTACAAAAGATACAAAGTTTAGAAAATTTTGTTTAAATGGCCATTCAAGGTACATAAGTATCAAGGTACAAAATCACACATTGTTTTTGTATTTTTCTGATTTTTCAATTTAAAAAAAAAAATAAAGCAAAACTAAAAACAGACAAACAAAAACATGTTAAGCAAAGCAATGCATAAAAACTAAACTGACTCAAAATAATAAAGCAAAACACACAAGTAATGCCAAAAAAAAAAAAAAAAAAATAGAGGGAGAGAGAGAAAAGTGACTAAGTCACTTAGAGCCTTTTTCCTTTCACACCTTGGAAGAACTTTTCCTTTTAGCGAAAGCTTAAACCGGCGGTGAGAGGGAAGAATTGCAATTGTTCAAGTTCAAAAGGAACATGAGAGTTTTGAGAAGATCTCCAAGAGGAGCAAGAGAGAATGGAAACTGATTTTGGTTTCCTGATGAGATCATATTGTTGCTCTGTTGAGTGGCTAGCCACTTATAGCAATTAGGTCGAGTATGTCCAGTTGCTCTACAGTGATGATA
Source organism: Castanopsis chinensis (assembly GCA_032878915.1). Classification (NCBI taxonomy): domain Eukaryota; kingdom Viridiplantae; phylum Streptophyta; class Magnoliopsida; order Fagales; family Fagaceae; genus Castanopsis; species Castanopsis chinensis. Next base: position 17,328,758 of record JAVQMG010000122.1, read on the forward strand.
GAGATACTGCTTCTACTGTTTAGGCTTTTGGGTATTGTCTTTCTTAGCCTTAGGGTTTTTGGTTTCTTTCAATGATGATGTGAAGAAAATCATTAGGCTGGATGCTCTGGATTAGAAAGAACTACTGACTATCTTGATGGCCTGAAAAACAAAGAACAGTGATCAAAGGTGACCGGGGTTGCCGGCCAATAACCCTCCAAAGACAAAGTTAGTTTTTTCTCTATTATTTTGGAGTTCTAACTTTTTCGGAGATGTCAAAAAACGTACCTTTGTTTGGCCTCAAAAAACGTACCGTTATTTTATAACCTCCCCCTGATTTAAGGAGATGTGTGGGTTTAAATATAACTTCCTCAACTGTTTAGGAGTTACATTTTTCACGCGTAACAGTCACTGGAAGTTACACGTATTATACGGAGTTGTACACACTTATGGATTTTCTCAAGTGTCAAAGTCTCATCCAGAGTTCCTCATCCAAGGGCCCTCAAGTCATGCATACCTTGTCCTGAGACCCTAAAGTCATGCGTACCTCGTCCTGAGGCCTTCATTTTACGGACGACACTCTTGTGAACGTAGTAAATGGTTCCCTTGGATGCCATTCCATGATGTTGACCTTTGGCCATGCAAATCTTCGTCCAAGCACCTTACTCGTCCTGGACAATCTCCATGGACGAGATTGGAGTTGTATTTTATCATACCCCATCAGTTGCCCCCTTGTCCATGGGTCGTCTAGGAAGTACATCTACTGATGTCGTCCTTCGGACATGTTTCATTATGTCATCTGTTATAGGTGCCACATGTCATGGTCTAATTGGTGACTCGTCATGTTAGCTCATTTTTCGAGGGATGTGCCATTTGTCACATTTTGGCGGGATGCATCGCTTCGTGTACTAGGGTTCAGTGCCTATAAATAGTAGAATTCCTTTGCTACCCTCCTCATTTTTGAAATTTTCTTCTTTGACATCTCTCGTCTTAGCACCTCGTCTAGAAGTTTCTTGCGTCCATAGGCTACCCTCATCTAGATCCAGGTATTTTCTCCATCTTCATCCTCAGGTTTTAAGTTTCCTTAGAGAATGTCTGAAGTAGTCCTTTCCTCGTCTAGCGATAGTGTTATCAAAGCCATAGACGATTACCAAGACCCAAGTAGTTTTAGTGGTTCTAGTGATAGCAGTGCTAGTAGTAGTAATAGCAGTAGTGATGGAAATACTACAGACGAGTATACATCTGGTGTCCCTAGGATTCCTTTAGAGGTATTTTAGGAAGAGCTTAGGACGGGGACTAAGTCTGGTTCTAGGGCTAGCACAAGCGCTTCTTCGTCTTTTGCTCAAGACGAGGAGGAGGTAGTCTATAGTTGTGCCATTGGGTTGGTTCTAAGACAAACGAGAGAAAGTTATGTCTTCTTAAGACTTGGTACCAAATCCCTGAAAGTTTGAATCCTAGGATACCTGTGCGTGACGAGTGGTGTTGTCAACCCCGTTTTGGCGTTGGCATTTACGAGGCTTACCTCTTGGGGGGTTTGAAGTTGCCCCTCAATGCCTTCGCCAGGGAGTTGCTTTCCAGATTAGGTTTGGGTATATGCTAGTTCAACCCTAATGCATGGAGGCTAATAGTCGCCATGCAAGTTTTGTGGAGGGAGGTGTTTGAGGGGAATCATCCTCTTACTGTGGACGAGTTCCTCTTTTGCTATAAGCCCTCCGAAATTAACCAATCTCTTGGTTTCTATCAGTTTGCAGCCAGAGGGAAAGATTATAAGTTAATAAAGTCCTTGGTCACCTCAAATAGAAAGTGGAAGATGGAGTTTTTCTTCGTCTCTGGTTTTTGGGCTAGATGCCCTATTAAGGTTGACGAGGATCCATTCCCTCCCTACACAGGAGAGATAGGGAACTTGCATCCTGAAGGTATGTCTGCTTGTTATTACATTTGTTAGATTCGTTTTTGATTATGGTCATCTAACGTATTTTTTGTTTTGTTTTTGTTTTGAAAAAGGCGTTAGATGACCCCACTTGGATAGGTTCCACTTGGAATGAGTTCAAAAGGTGCGTCTTTACACTGACGGGACTTTTCACTCTTTGGTCAGTCTATGGTGTCTTGCTACCTGGGGATTAGGTCCAGAGCCATCTGCTGAAGCTATTGCCCACGAGCTCACCGTTCGAAGACGTAAGTTCTCTTCTTCTTCTTTTTTTACTGACGTCTTTGCTTACAGGAATGGCGACAATGAAGGAGAATAAGGGTAAAGAAGTGGCAAATGAGGAAACTGGGCGGGGGGTGCAATCCCAACCTCATCTATCCACTAGTGACAAAAGAAAGAGCCTGTCATTAGGCGTAGATTTGGGAAATCTCCCAAGTAGGCGCAAGGAGAAAAAGGCTATTCGTAGGTCGTCTAAACCTCAGGACGTCCAAGCTAACGACGACCAACCTAGTCCTTTCCTCAGCCCTCCCAGCCATTCTATTCAAATCCTGGACGTTGATCCAGAACCAAAGGATCCTCCGTCTTTACAAATCTCGTCTGGAGTCGATGTCCCAGCCTCGTCTTAACCTTCTTACTAGGTGCCTCAAAATCTTCTTGAAAATGAGGACTTGGCTTAGGAGACGTTTGAGAGGGTTGTGACAGACGAAGACGAGACGGCATGCTACAACATGTCGTTGAGGGATTTTGAGCACTCTGGTGTTCATGATCTTTTAAGGTATATAATTTTTATATATGTTTATCTCATCCTGCTATTAGCACTTACGTATGTATCATAATAAAATTTCAATTTATGCAGGCAATGTCTAAATTCATTGCCGCATCTAGGTAGGCCACTGAACTAGACAAGACGAGGATTCTGTTGGAGAAGACAGTCAAGAAGGGAAAGGACGAGTCCAAAAGGTGGGCTGAAGTGGCAGCCAAGGCTAAGGATGATGCAAAAAAGCTGCAAAATCACGTCGATGAGTTGGAGGCTGAAGTGCAAGAGAAGGATGCTCGTCTTGATCTCCTTTAAAAGAAGAATGATGAGTTAAGTGCCCTTCTCGAAAAAGCTAAAGGAGACGTCGTCGCAGAGTTTAAGGCGTCCAAAGAATTTACTAATTCAATGGACGCCAACTACGCAGCTGGCTTCAAAGACTTTAGGATGGATGCCATGGATAAATAACCTGAGATGGACTTCAACACTATCAAACTTAACCTTGGTGGGGCTTCTACGAGTTCCCTCGTCCAGACAAGCTCAGAGGATATCAATGTGGAGGACGATGCCACTACACTGCCACCTCAGGACGAACCTAATGCCAACACCCCTCCTGCTTAAGACGAGTTTATAATTTGTTCAAATATTATTTGCTTTTAGTTTCGCCCATTTCCTTTTTTTTTTAATTGAAATGTATTTGAGTACAATTATCTCGCCTAGAATGTTCTGGACGAGTTTATTAACAATTGCCTTTTGGGACTTACTTTGTAAGGGTTTTTGGATTGTGGTTGTCTACCCTTTTCTAAACTTCAATGAATGTCTATTTTTATTCATTATTTGTTGTTGTATGGACGTGTTTGCCCCCCTTGTCACTATTGTTATTGAAATTTGCATACTTTTTAAGTATTAGAGGGTCGTCCTTATACTTTTCTTATGGACGATGTTATTAGTTCATCCACGTGCCTTTCTATGGACGATGCTTGAGGTTCGTCCATTCGTTCATTCGTTCATTTCATTTTTTTGTGGACGACCTATTTACACGGACTTTTCAAGATACAATGATGAGTCTTGTCAGACATTTGCCTCGTCCATAGGCTTAGCTTTTGCCTTTTGCCAGACATTTCTTGTGTTTGGCTCGTCCTAGAACACCTGGATGTCTTGGTCAGATGCTCATCCATGGACTTGTGCTTCACTATATAGCTTTTGTGCCTTAGCTTATTTTTACTTTATCCTTGTTTTGAGGAAAGTTTATGAACGTTACATCCTTGCGTCCAGGGATTTTCATTCGTCTTAGGGTTTTGTCCCCCCTGTGTGTATTATTATGGGAGTTAGATTTTATACATAAAATACATTGAAAATCCAAATCATATCATTATATAAACAATGTTCACAAACATGGCACCTGCTTAGAAGCTAGTGCCTTATGAAAGTACTTGGGAAAATACTTAAAATACATAATCTCGTCCCTCATGAACTTGTCTGTAGACGGTGCAAAAGTTTAAGAACTAGTGCACTTTAATTCTTAGTACACACCATACACCATAGTAGTAATAAAAGACACAACACTTAGTACTAGCAAACACCACAGTTGTGACCTCATCCATGTCAGCTACCTCGTATAAGCTCATTACTAGTAGTACATTCTCAAATGTTCCACGTTCCATGGATGCTCTAATTTTCGTCCGTCCAAAGCTACCAAATAGTACGATACCTGCCTCTTGTAGTTGATTACCTTATACGGTCCTTACTAATTGGGTCCCAATTTTCCATGAGCTAGGTTCCTAGTTGCCAAGGATACTCTTTTGAGAACAAGGTCCCCTACGCTGAAGCGCCTAGGTTTCACCATGGCATCATGCTGCCTAGCCATAAGATTCTTGTATCTTGCTGTCCTCTACTCTACATCCATCCTTACCTCATCAATGAGATCGAGGTCAAGGCGAAGCAGTTCTCCATTTTCTTCCTCCTGATACTTCATCACTCGATGGTTAGCCATATGAACTTCTGCAGGTATGACCACTTCACTTCCATAGGCTAACTTGAAGGGGGTTTCTCTTGTCGGGGTTCTTATAGTCGTCCTGTAGGCCTAAAGAATGCCTGGTAACTCATCTGGCCATATCCCCTTTGCTCCCTTGAGCCGAGTCTTGATGATTTTCAGCAAGGATCAGTTTGCTACCTCTGCTTTTCCATCTGCCTGTGGGTGGGAGGGTGAGGAATAGTGATTCTTGATTCCAAAATGTTCACAAAAGTCCCTAAATGGTGCGTTATCAAACTGTCGTCCGTTATCAGATACCAGCACCCTCGGTACTCCGAACCTACACATAATATTCTTCCAAACAAAATTATTAACGTTTTGCTAAGTAATTTTTACAAGGGATTCGGTCTTCACCCACTTGGTAAAGTAGTCAATCCCTCCTACCAAAAATTTCATTTGTCTGGTTCCCGTGGGGAAATGACCTAGGATATCCAGTCCCCATTGTGCAAAGGGCCACGGGGCCATCATTGGGATCTAGTACTCCGACAGCTGCCTAAGGATGTTGCTATAGCGCTGACACTGGTCGCACACCTTGAAATAATCCTTAGCATCTGCTTGAATTGTGGGCTAGTAGTAGCCTGCACGAACAATTTTATGGACTAGCGATCTTGCCCCTGAGTAATTCCTACATGCTCCTTCATGAACTTCTCTTAAAACATAATTGGATTCGCCCGGAGCTAGACACCTTAGGTAGGGCTGAGAAAAGCCTCGCTTGTATAGCACTTCGTTTATAAGGACATACTTGGTAGCCTTGACCCTCAGTTTTCTAGCTTCGTTCTTGTCTTCCGGAAGCCTTCCATCCTTGAGATAAACTATTATTGGACTCATCCAATTTTCTTTCCCTCCAATTTGCTGTATTTTTGGGAGGTCTATGCTCGGCATGTATTGGACCTTGCCATACTCATCCATAACTCCTCCTGCCGAAGCTGCTCTTGCCGAAGCATCTGCTTCCATATTCTCCTCCCTTGGGAGTTGAGCAAAACTCACTTTTGAAAATTTTTGTATAAGCCTCCTCACTTTATTGAGATATCTCTTCATCCGATCTTCCTTGGCATCGCACATTCCATTCACTTGATTGATGACTAGCTAAGAATCTCCTCTAACTATTACTAACTCCACTCCTAGGGACTTAGCCAATTCCAGCCCTTTGAGTAGGGCTTCATATTCAGCCTCATTGTTGGTAGTTTAGTACTGTAGACGGGCTGCATACTCCAACTTATCACCCTCTGGGGACTTAAGTATGACTTTAATTCCTCCTGCATACATCATGGATGATCCGTCCACATTGATAACCCACCTTTTTGTTCCTTCGCCTTTGTCCAGCTCGTCTTGACTTGGTGTGAACTCCGCAATGAAGTCCGCCAGCGCCTGTGCCTTTACTGCATTCCTTGGCTGATATTTGACATTAAACTCGCTGAGCTCCATTGCCCATTGGACTAGCCGTCCTGCGGCTTCCAATTTGTTCATTGCTTTCTTTAAGGGATGATTCGTTAGGACAATGATAGCATGAGCTTGAAAATAGTGTCTTAGCTTCCTAGAATCCGTGACCAAGGCAAAGGCCAACTTCTCCATCATCGGGTACCGTCCTTCCGCTCCTCTAAGTGCCCGACTCGTATCATATACTGGCTTCTGGATCCGTCCTTCTTCTCTGACCAACGCCGAGCTTACAGCGTGTGGGGACACCGCCAAATATAATTACAGTTCTTCACCAGGTACAGATGGACTTAGTAACGGTGCCATTGTGAGGTAAGTCTTCAAATCTTGAAAGGCCATCTGACACTCGTCCGTCCATTCAAACGTCTTCCTGAGGACTCTAAAGAATGGCAAACACTTGTCGATAGCTTTCAAAATAAACCTGTTGAGGGCAGCAACTCAATCGATAAGAGACTGGACTTCTTTGATGTTCTTCGGAGGTTCCATGTCGAGTATTGCCTAGATTTTGTCTAGATTCGCCTCAATTCCTCTATGCGAAACCATGAACCCCAAAAACTTCCCCGTTGAAACTCCAAAAGCACACTTGCTCAGATTTAGTTTCATGTTGTATCGCTGAAGTGTATCAAAGGTCTCTTGAAGGTCGTCCAGATGCTTCCCCTCGTCCAAACTCTTTACTAACATATCATTGACGTAGACTTCTACATGTCGCCAAATTTGAGGACTGAACATGTGGTTCACCAACCTTTGGTAAGTCGTCCCCGCGTTCTTCAAACCAAAAGACATTACCTTGTAGCAAAATAATCCTTGGCTGGTAATGAATGAAGTCTTCTTTTGGTCTGCCTCATCCATCTTTATTTGGTTGTAGCCTGAAAAGGCTTCCATGAAGCTCAGCAACCTGTGACCTGCCGTCAAATCCACCAGCTGGTCAATGCGTGGTAATAAATAACTGTCCTTGGGGAAAGCCTTGTTTAAGTCAGTAAAGTCCACACACATTCGCTACTTGCCATTGGCCTTCTTTACCATGACTATATTCACCAACCAGTTCGGATAGTAAACTTCTCTAATGAACTCCGTAGTGATCAACTTCTGGACTTCTTCTTTGATGGTGTTGTCTTGCTCAGGAGCAAATACCCTATTCTTCTAACGCACTAGTTTGGAGAAAGGATATACATTTAAACGATAAGTAATGCCATTCGGATCAATACCCGATATGTCTTCATGACTCCATGCAAAGACATAAAGGCTTTTCTTCAAAAACTGGACCAATGCATGCTTCGCCTCTCTTCCATGCTCGACCCTATTCTAATGAACTTCTAGGATCTGCTATTGTCTAAGGAGACATCTTCTAACACCTCAACAGGTTCCGCTGTGATTCTTCCCTCATCTATGTTCATTGTCTGTACATGCTCGTTCATCGCCAACATGGCCAAGTAGCATTCTTTAACAGCTAATTGATTTCCTTGTACTTGACCCACACCATGCTCGGTTGGAAATTTGACGGACAAATGGTAGGTAGAGGTTACCACCTTCCAGCTATTCAAAGTTGGCCTTCCGATAATAGCATTATATGATGATGAATAATCAACTACAAGGAAGTTTACCTCTTTGGTTATCTGTTGCGGGTATGCTCCAACCACTACTGGCAGTGTGATGGTGCCCACCAGTTGTACTTTCATCCCTCCAAATCCTACCAAGGGCGAATTCACTGGATGAAGCTAATCTCGTCCTAGCCTCATTTGTTGGAAAGCGGGGTAATACAGAATGTCCGCCAAGCTGCCATTGTCTACCAACACCCTTCTGGTGGTATAGTCAGCAATGAGTAGGGTAATGACAATCGCGTCATCGTAGGGGTGATGAACTCTTCCAGTATCCTCATCCGTGAATGTGATAGCTTGCTCGTCAGCTTCCTTCGTCCAGGGAGATCGTCCTGACAGCTGGACTTTTTGAACCACCTTCAAGTATGTCTTCCTCGATTTGGATGACTGAACTGCTGAGGTTCCTCCTATAATAACTCTTATTTCCCCTACTGGGGGTCGTGATGACTCTTCCACCTTGGCCTTTAACTTCTCGTCCTTGTGGTCTCGTCCAAGGAAATTCCTCAACTTTCCCTGCCTGATGAGGTTCTTTATCTGCTGCTTCAAATTGAAATACTTGTCCTTGTCATGCCCATGGTCCTTGTGAAAGCGGCAATACTTGTCCCTATTACGCTTGTTAGGATCTCCTTTCATTTTCTCCGGCCACTTCAAGGACGGATCATCCTTAATTTGCATAAGCACCTGCTATAGTGGAGTATTTAAGGGAGTGTACAACTAACTTCTTGTTGAGGAACTTGCCTTTTTACCATCTTTATCCCTTTTCCCATCTGCCCAAGCCTTCTTGGGACGAGGACCTTGATCAGGATGATGCGGGTGACCTTCCGAACGTTCTGCTCTTTTCCTCTTCTTGGCTATAATCGCGTCCTCAGCATTTATGAAGTTTTGGGCCGAATGGACAAGTTCAACCACGGTCTAAGGCTCTTGCTCGTAGAGCTTATGAATGAACAAGTCAGAATTGACCCCATTATGGAAGGCGGCCAATAGCAACTTGTCGTCCATTTTGTCCACCGTCAAGGCCTCTATGTTGAAACAGGTGATGAAGGATCGTAAACTCTCATTCTCCCCTTGTTCAATAGTTAATAGGCTAGAAGAGGAACGCTTGTGGCGTTGTCCTTTGATGAAGTTATTGACAAACATCTTACTTAACTCCTCGAATGATTTGACAGAGTTTGGGGGTATTTTGCTGAACCACACCCTTGCTGGTCCTTTAAGTGTGGTAGGGAATGCTCCGCATATAATCTCATCTGAAACTCCTTGAAGGTGCATGGTGGTCTTGAAAGTTGCAATGTGATCACACGGGTCACGATGTCCATCGTATGAATCAAAGGAAGGTATTTTAAACTTCAGGAGTAAAGGATGATTATTGATGAAAGCTGTGAAAGGGGAGTCTGTTCGATGAACCAAGTCTTCTACGGGGTTTGCCCGCCTTATATTCTCTTTCATTTCATCCATAGCTTTTCTCATTAAGTCCATTTTCCTCTCCAACTGTGACACTTTCTTTGAAGCAGTACCCCTTGATTGACCCTCAGATTCAACGTTTTCTCCTCTACCTTCTTGACTTTGGGCTCGTCCTTCTGTATGCCCTTCATGGTGTGGCCTCCTTAAGTTGATCTCCCTATTCAACTCTTGATTTTGGCAGGTCAATTCTGCCATAGCGGTAGCCATGGACTGGATATGATGAATAGAAGGCGGTTGCACAACAGGCACTGACTGATGGTCGCGGTAGGGATTACTAGAAGCGTCCCTACTCTCTTGGTGGCTAGGGCTGGTAGCCCTTGATCTTGTCCAAACCATTCAGCCTTTTGTCTGGGAAAGGCGAATCGCTGCCAACAAACGATCGAGCGAAAAGAAAAAGAAAATTATTTTCTTCTGAAATTGTTTCCCACAGAAGGCACCAAGTGATGATGCGAAGAAAATCAGTAGGCTAGATGCTCCGAATTAGAAAGAACTACTGGCTGTCTTGATGGCCTGAAAAACAAAGAATAGTGATCAAAGGTGATCGAGGTTGTCGGCTAATAACTCTCCGATGACAAAGTTAGTTTTTTCTCTATTATTTTGGAGTTCCAAATTTTTAGGAGATGTCAAAAAACGTACTTTTGTTTGGTCTGAATAAGTTTTTATATAGTGTCTTAGGCGCAGTTATTGGGTTTGTAACCTCCTCCTGATTTGAGGAGATGTGTGGGTTCAAATATAACTTCCTCAACTGTTTAGGAGTTACATTTTTCACGCGTAACAGTCACTGGAAGTTACACGTATTATACGGAGTTGTACACATTCATGGATTTTCTCAAGTGTCAAAGTCTCGTCCAGAGTTCCTCGTCCAAGGGCCCTTAAGTCATGCATACCTTGTCCTGAGACCCTGAAGTCATGCGTACCTCGTCCTGAGGCCTTCATTTTACGGACGACACTCTTGTGAACATAGTAAATGGTTCCCTTGGACGACATTCCATGATGTTGACCTTTGGCCATGCAAATCTTCGTCCAAGCACCTTACTCGTCTTCGACGATCTCTATGGACGACATTGAAGCTGTATTTTATCATACCCCATCAAGTAAGCTTAGGAGTGCTCCTAAGATAGATTTACCCTTATCTATTTTCTCACTAGCTATCATAGTTTTGACATTATTGTTCATAGATTCAACATTATTAGCAAGAGAAACAAAAACTGTAGTATTAGAGGAAGCAGTATTAGGAAAAGAGAAATCATACTCTAAACTAGTTCAATCAGAAGCAGATTTCTGAATGCTATGCATCTCATCAAGCTTTGAGTTTGAAGTTCTCTCCAGCTAAGCTCTGACTTGAAACAGCTTCACTTCAAGCTTCTTGGTCTTCTTCGCCAAGAAATTGTTCTCAAATCTCGGTACTCCAATAGTCTGATTTGCTTCATTAAACTTTAGGGAGATTTCTTCTCATATAAGCTCCACATCATTAAGCTTGTTGGTGGCCAACCTATACAACTTCTCGTGCTTTTTTAAGACCTTGTATAACTTTGCATAAGCTGTGTGGATGTCATCTTGTTCATCTATCTTCTCAAACTTTGGCTCCACTAAGTCTTCTTCTTCATCCACATCTTCTACAACCCCCTCAATAGGATTAACAGTGGTGGTGAAGGTATTTAGGATTCCATCATGCTCATTTTTGGAATCATCCTCAGGTTTAGTGTTGCTCAAAGTCGCAGTAAGTGCCTTACTCTTCCCAATGGACTTGAGATAAGTAGGGCACTCTTGTTTCATGTGTCCAAAGCCCTGACACTTGAAACAATTAGGTCCTGAGGGAACAGCGTACTGACTGCCATCCCTAGCATCCTTCTTCTCTTTGTCTTGGCTCTTAGACTGAGAAGAACTAGATTGCCTATGGTCATTGTCAAGGCCCTTTGCATTGGCATTCTTCATGAACTTCTTAAATTGCCTTCTGATGTAGAACTTCATTTTAGACTCTTCATCGTCTAAAGACTCATTTGTGTCACTGTTCTTGGCCTTCAATGCCATGCTCTTACCCTTACTTGATTTCACAATCTTTGTAAAACCTAACTTATAGGTTTGCAGATGCCAACCTGCTCTGTCAAAGGAATTTTGTCGTTGTCCTTTGATTCCTCAATAGCAGTGATCTTGGCATGAAATCTATCAAGTAAAGATCTGAGTACTTTTCTCACAATCTTGGGTTCGAGAATGGTTTCTCCAAGATTAAAGGCTGAGTTCACTATGTCCTTAAGCTTGGCATAGAACTCATCAAATGACTCATCTTTCTCCATCTTGATCTCTTCAAAGCTTGTAGTGAACCTCTGAAGTTTCAAATCCTTGACAGCCCTAGTTCCCTCATAGGTTGTTTGGAGAATGGTCCATGCTTCCTTAGCAGTTTTTGTAGAGGATATCTTCTTGAACTCCTCATTCGTGACTTCACTGAATAAGACATTCAATGCCCTGCTATTGAAGTTTGCTGCCTTGATCTTAGCATCATCTCAATCGGCCAGCGCTTCCTTCGGCTTAGTCCAGTCTATCTCTATAATTTTCCACACTTTCTCATCTAAAGACTGCAAGAAAACTCTCATGTGTACTTTCCAGTATGCATAGTTAGTATCATCAAATGAAGAAGGTATAATGAGTGATTGTCCTCTATCCATGACAACAGGGGTCAATGGATCACACAACAAAGATTACAACCTAATTAGAGTGCGCCTGCTCTGATACCACTTGATAGGCCAAGAATGTATTGACCCCCTGTGATGACTTAACCAATTAATTAGCCAAGTTGATTAAATAATCAGATTAACATACAATATGCGTGGTAGCATAAAAAAATCACCAACTAAAATAAAACGTAGCAGAAAATAAAATTGACATGGTGATTTGTTTTTGAATGGGAAAAACCTCCAAAGCAAAAACCCCACCACGTGATTTAAAGGTCACCACTCTCGAAAATTCACTATTATCACGATAAGCGATTACAAGTAAAGAAATTCCAGTACCTTATACCAACCTACAGTTGAACCCTTACCTCAATACCCAATTGAACTTGTTCTATAGTGACAATCTCTCCTTTTAATGCACGGCTCTCAATACGTGATTAATTAATAGATGCGTGGATCCTAATACATGACTTAATTACCAACTTAAGAAGGATGTTGGCTGCAAAGTTCTTCAATTCATCAACACGATGAAGATCACAAAACTGCTTGGTCACAAAACCCATTGGCGTACAAACACAATAGCTTCCTCAAGAGAAAGAAGAACTAAGGCATATGTCTCTGGTTCACAATATGCTTGTGAAAAACTTTTTCATTACGGTGTATCAGCTGTGACGTTCATTAAAACAATCCTTATATATGTTTAAGGTTGTGAGAAAGGAAAGCCTAAACATCTATTCACAAACTGGAATGAAATCAGAACTAGAAATTTGATTTTCATAAATCTCGATAGATGCCCTATCTATCGAGCAGCTGTCGAGCATCGAGATAAAACAGCTTTTTAAACCTCGATAGATATTAGCTGTTGAGATTTAAAAACCAGTACTTCATCACTTGTTTCTTGGACAGATTTGTATGGCTTTAACACTTGATCTTGAAACCTTATTCCTTGAAGTATTAAACACATCCTAAATCTACTCAATTACAAGTAAAGTGCGTTTTGTCAAAGGATTAGCCAATTCTATATTGACATATGTTCTTCACATGATTCACATATGTCCTAACAGATACAATCAATAATTACAAATGCGGTAGCTTATATTACTAAACTTTATCTTAAAGGTTATTAGGTCTCTCAAAATAAGTTTAAACACCCTTGAAATAAATGTGAAAAAAAAGGGCGCAAACGTTTACATTTTTCAGCCCACAACCCTTTATAAAATATGACAAAATTTTCAGCCCTTGAAAAAAGCCCTAACAAAATCTAAAAAGATAGCACAACCCTTGATAGAATATCAAAAATTTAAAAAGCCACAACAATCGATCACTCCCTTGCTGAAATCCTGAAACTGAGAAAGCATAGAAATCATAGAAATCTCATAGAGCTCATGGAAATCTCATAGAGCTCGATGATCATGGAAATCACACAGCTCCGATTAGGTACAAATTGATCTCGATTTTGTGACTCTTCATCTCTCTTGGCATTGTGTTCTTAGCTCCAATTAGGTACGAATCACAAACCCTAATTTCGTATTTGATTTCTTTGTTTTTTGGTTTACCCACACTTTTTCATCGATTTCCCCATGATTTTCGTTTCACATTTCTTAGAAAACTGAGCTCATCATCGATTTCTAATGTTCAACTTTTGCGATTTCATTATTCGAGTTCAAATCATATTCTCTGTTTCCTTTACAGTTTTCATATTAATATTGATTGAGTTTTTTTTTTTTTTTTAAATTGTGAGTACAGGCACAACAAGATTGCAAGGCTCAACCCAAGGGATTGCTAGTATTGGTTGTGTGGGAAATGTGCTTTTAGACACTCTGTAAGCCTTGATTTATTTCCTAATATAATTTTCACATTCAATAACTAGAAATTTAATTTGCATTTTGGCTATGTCATGTGTGTTTGTGTATTCAAATTTACTTTTCATTCTTGCCGTGTCTAGTGTGTGACAGTGCGAGTGTATTCGCCCTTGAAAGCTTCCATGTTTGTGTTGAAAGGGAAGGCTTGAATCCTTCGATTATGTTTAATATTATTGTTTAACTTTGAGCAAACCCCATGGTAAAAATTTAATTATTTTTTAGGATTCTATTTGTTCACAAACGTGCGTGCAATAATGACATTCTACAAACTCAAGTCAAGTAAATGATAAGCTCAAGAATGAAAGATAACTAGTTTCAAGAATTGGCTCTAATAAGTTTTTTAGATCACTTATGCTTTTTTGTTTTTGGTTGTTGCAGAAATCATCTTTCTTTCTTCACATTTTTAAGGTTCAGTTTACAGAGAAAAGAATACAGATTGGAGGGAAGCAACCCTTTAGTTTATTTCTTGCTTCTATATCTATTCTTCTCAGTGTGCAAGTGCCTTTTGTAGAGAAGGACTTGGCAGTGTAAGTACTCTTTGACTTTAACTTAGTAAAATTGAATTTTTACTTCAGTTATAGCTTTTAATCTTCAGTGTATGCACCTAGTGATGTCGGTAATAACTTCATGAACTTGCTTGCATACATGCATTCACAGCTGTATTTTTTTTTATTTTATTTGCTCTGTCTTCACAAGTATTTCAATTTTAAATTGATCTTTGTCAACGGCATTTTCCCCATAAAAGTAGTACCCTACATCATTCAACCTTTTCAAGTTGTTTGTGTCATGTCCAAGGTTAATCCCATGTACTTAATCCTAGCTCAAACAAACTTTAATCAATGAGATATCTATACCTTGTTAAGCTACATCTTGTTAAAAAAAAAAAAAAACTGTTTCTAGTCATAAAAACAGTGGGCTGATAGATTGTTTCTGGTTCCTCTTTTGATTGGCATGTAATTGCATTTATCATATCTTTAGAGCTTAAGATCATCAATTTGGTCTTTTTGCACTATGCTTTTTGGAGTTCACCATTGTGCGGTCTCATATGTAATGAGTTGCATTTTTTATACATTATTGCTATAAATGTTAGGAAAGGAAAGTACTTTATTCTATTTTGCGTATTTTATCTATTGTATTATATAATGTCTCAAACTCTACATTGAAATATTTTTTTTATGCATGCTTTTCCACTAGATTTAGTACTCTTTTCCGGTTGAGGACAACTTAAGGTGTGTCCCTCATTGAAGATTTTTTAAAATTTTTAATCCAACTTTAGATGGAACGGAATTGGGTAAAGCTCAAGAATAGCTCTTCCTGAGTATAGAAAAGGAATTAAAAACTTTCTTGATTTTGCATTTGAGCATACAACAATGGGGGATAAAATTTATTGTCCGTGTAAGAAATGCAATAACTACTTTGCAAAGACCAGAGATGATGTTGAGGCTGATTTGCTTACTATTGGTATTCTCCCAGGTTATATTCATTGGTTTAGATTGTTAGGTTGTGTGCCTTTAAATCCTATTGTGTGATACTATGTATGACACTATGTATGACTTAATGTTATGGTAAATAAAGTTGTTTTATTATTATCTAAAATAATGGTAACATGAATATTTGGACATTATCATATAGTTCATAAGATGCATAGTATGTGATTTATGTGAAAAGTCACAAAAGATATAAATCGCAAGTTCTTTGTAAACTCAGAATTGTAGTTCGTAGTCGGTGATGAAATTGGGCATTTCATCTGCGAAGACTATAACATATCAACTAAGATGATTTGTCTTGATCATGAAAGTGTAGAATTCTAGTTGATATGTTGATATGTTTTAAGAGTTAAGACATATTGAAGTGAACCGATATGAGATTTATTATTCTCCTAACGACTGTCAAATGAATAATAAATCTCACGACTTCTATTTGCATGAACTCTTAATCCTGAGACAATAATGAACCTGATCATGAAGTGTCGGTTGCTTTGATATATTAGGAGTGAGATCTAAAGTAACGATCAAAACCTCAATATGTTGGGTAGCCACATTTTGTGTTGATAGAACATACATTCTCAAGATGGAATTCATAATCTCTTAACGAAGATATAAAATATTCCCTTGAGATAAGTTTAATGGTTTTAGTTATTCAGAGTGTTAGGCCTAACCACTTTAGTAAGGAGTTACTAAAGTATATATTAATGAAATTGGATTTCATAAATATATGACGAATAACTTAAAGGATTAAACCGGGTACTCAAGGATTAAGATGTAATAATTTTCAAAGTAGCAGTCTATATTTATGACTTTGTAATACTATGAATATTTTTATGAAGGGGTTGCGTGTATAATAAAGTCTTGAGATATAATTTATTAATAAGGCCTAGAGTGAAATTATATTTATATAGTGGTGTTAAATATAATTAATGGTAACTTTGGACTTGTCAAGAGTTGACAGAAAAGCCCAATGCCCATCGGAGCTAGTGTCTTATTGGTCCCTTTTGGTCCCACTCCAAGCCACACACTAAAGCCCAATTGAAAAGGCCTAATAGGCCAGCCCAATTAGATAATCAGTTAGTTATAAATGGAGAAACATACATAATTTTTTATTAGAAAAATAATAAGAAAGAGACATCATTATGAAATGGTGTGTATGTGTGAGTGAAGCCACTCGATTATTCTTCCTTAGAAACTGATTGAGAGACCACACTTTTTGGGCGTAAAGTGGAATTAGAGTGAAGATTAAAAATGTTCCCAAGTGCTTCTAATCTTTGTTTTGAATTTCTCCACACTAAGGTACGCTATCTTGTTCTTAAATTCTGAAATTTGCATAGTGCATGTTATCAATCAATTATGAAATAGATCCATGTTTGTTGCTTCTGCTGTGTGTTTTGTATGAGATACAAAACCAGATTTTTTAATAATTGGTATCAGAGCCAGGTTTTCATCTCATATTTGTATAACATTTGATTGAGTTTTAGAATTTAAGAAAACCTTTATCTTTGTGTTTTCAAATTTCTGCATAAAGATATTGTTCCATAAACCTTGTGTGCATTGATCAATATATGCGATATATTGTTTTGCATGATTCCAAGAGTGCACGGATTGGATATTATTGGCAGTTGGGAGTAGTTAATTTCATTCAATAACCATGAACAGAAATCTTGGTTTGTAATATATATATGGTGCCGTGTCTTTTATGGCCAAGGATATATATATGTTTGATGTAGTTATTGAATGGCATTTCAATAACAGCCATATGTGTGAATCAAGATTATTACATTGCTTGGATTTCTTTTGCACCGCTTGGAAGTATTAATCATATATATTATATATAATATACAGGTTCAAGCATTCAACTTATCATGTGATAATTGTCATATATTATATATATGGGTTTATAAGTGTTATTTGTTTATAACTTTCCTTCAATATATATATATATATATATATATATATATATATGAACCCATATATAGAAGTGTTATACGGATTCAATGACTTGAATGTTAATGCACCGCTTGGTCTATTCATTGCATGGCTTACCCATTTTGCATGTGTTATAGCCATCTTGCATGTGTTAGTTTTCTATAAAGGATTCTAACAATTCGTATGGTATATATATTGTAATAACCATATATTACATATAATAATCCATACATTATATTATATATAATGTAATATGGGTTTATAATGTAATATAAATATAATGTAATATGGGCTTATATTACATTATATATATATATATATATATTAATGCTAGGGTTATGAAATTTATTCCTAATGAGATTAGGATTATGTTTTCAAAGTGTCTAGCATTATTATGGTTCTTGATCTTAAAAGCCTTTAATTTAAAAAATCTAGTGGGAGAGAGATACAAGGGTTGCATCTCACGGCCTCCATTGTTGGTTCATAGTACTGTGAAATATATACTTTGTCTTTGCCTCGAGCTTAGCATTCCATGCAGAGAGTATTTATTTCATGGTCTTACAAGATTGAATTTCCTAGTTTATAGTGGTTTGATAAACACCTTGTCTTAGCTTCGAGCTTTGCATTCCATGCGGAGGGTGTTTTTATCATGGTACCACAAAATAAGCCTGTTAAAGGGATGAAATGTAGCTACACATGATTCTAGACAATGATATACATTAGACTAAGTATTATAGTATCCTCTATGCTGAGTTCTTACTATTATTACTTAGAGGCTAAATGTAAAACGGCATATTATTAGTGTTTGATAAAAGTTATCATGATAGCACTAATAATGAGAATAGTTCTCAATCAATCATAGTATTTAATGTTCACTCTATGCTGAGGGATATTGAATATGGGATTGGATTATCGTTGCATATATTATATTGTGGCTTTATTAAGGTTTCATACTATATGTTTATATGCTAAATTGAATATGTCCAATTTACTTATTATATTCTTGTTTATTATTTTCAGATTTGATCATGACATCATTTAGCCCACTTGTTACTATTCTTAACCAAAACAAATTGACTGAATCCAACTATGTTGACTGGAAAAAAATTTGGACATTGTTCTTACAGCTGAAGAGCACAAATATGTGCTTACTCAACCATGTCCTAGCTTTCCTTCATTAGATGCTCCTCTTGAGGAAAAACAATGATATGATTGTTGGCAGAAATCTAATGAGATGGCCAAGTGCTACATCTTAGCATCTATCTCAAATTTTCTATAGCATCAAATGCAGAATGTAGAACTAGCTTCGGACATTATGCTAAGCCTGAAAGAGATGTTTGGTGAGTATGGCCGTTCTGCAAGGCAAGAAACCATGAGGCAAATTTATAATATCAAAATGAATGAAGGTAGTTCAGTGAGGGAGCATTGTCTTAGGATGATCTCTAATCTGAACACATTGGAGGTTTTAGGTGCTGATATTGATGGAGAATCCCAAGTGGATATGATATTCCAGTCGCTACAGGAATCATTCAAGGAATTTAGACTCAATTATAATATGAACAAAAAGATTTATTCATTGTCTGAATTGATGAATGAGTTAGTAGCGGCAGAAGGCATCTTTGGTATTTCTAGTATTGAAGCCAATATGGGTGAAACTTCTACTTCTTAACCAAAGTCGAAAGGCAAGGGTAAGAAGAAGGACTTCACTAAGAAAGATGGTAAACAAATTGCCTTAGGAGTTGCCAACAAAAGAAAGAAAACTAAAGGAAAGTATTTCCATTGTGGTGAGAAAGGACATTGGAAAAGGAATTGTCCAACATTCAAGGCTGCCAAGAACAAGGGTATGAAAAGTTCATTTCTTCTTGAAAAATGTTTGGTACAGAATCCAATGGATTCCTGGTGTGTGGATTCAGGTTGTACTAATCATATCTGCAATTCTTTGTAGGGGTTCCAGGTTACCAGGAAGTTGAGTGAGGGAGAGCTATTTCTTACTTTGGCTGATGGGAGCAGGATTTCAGTTGTAGTTGTTGGAGTGTTTAATTTATGCTTTAAGTCTAGAGTTTTAATATTGGATGGCTGTTTGTATGGAATTTAATTTCTACAACTTATTTAGTTAAACATAGATATTGTGTTATCTTGAAAGACAATGTTGTAACAAAGAAGGATAAAATGTTTATCTGTTTTGGCAATATTGTGGATGGTCATTACATTTTAACTCCTGACAAGCATGAATTATACAATTTTGAATTAGATAATAATTCACATGTGAAATCATTAAAGAAAAAGTTTCCTTCTACTAGTGAAGCATATCTTTGGCACATGCGTTTGGGTCATATTAATTCAAATAGAATTCAAAGACTTATCAAAGATGGACTCTTAAAGCCCATAGACTTTGATGCTTTTCCAGTCTGCGAATCTTGTTTGGAAGGTAAAATGACCAAACGACCTTTTAATACAAAAGGCAGTAGAGCCCAAGATTTGTTAGAACTAGTACATTCAGATGTATGTGGTCCTATGTCAATCCAAGCAAGAGGTGGCTATGAGTATTTCATTACTTTTGTCAGGCCACAAATACGTTGACCCCTTGTGATAACTTAGATTAATTAATTAGCCCAGTTTTTAATTAATCAAATTAACATGCAATATCACGTGGCAGCACAAACAAATCACCGAAACTAAGTTATGCAGCGAAAAATAAATAACACGATAATTTGTTCACGAATGGGGAAAACCCTTACGGTAAAAACCCCACCGGGTGATTTAAGGTCACCACTCCCGAAACTCCACTATTATCACAACAAGCAGTTACAAGTAAGGAATCCCAGTACCTCACCAACCTACAGTTGAACTCTTACCCCAATACCCAATTGGACTTGTTCTGTAGTGACAGTTTCTCCTTTCAATGCACGGCTCCCAAGTACGTGACTAACCAATTTGATGCGCGGATCCCAGTACGCGGCTTACTCCTTTGCACGAATCCCAATACGTGACTAACTCACCAACTTGAGGAAGAAGAATGTTGGCTGCAAAGTTCTTCACTTCATACACACGATGAAGATCAAGAAGCACTTGGTTACAAAACCCTAAGGCGCAAAGACGCAGTAGCTTCTTTCAGAGAGAATAAGGCTTCGGTCACCCTTTTGCATCTGTTCTCCTTGTATTCTCTTATGTGACGGCCTCAAAAATATGCCTTATATATGCCTAGGGTTGTGAGAAAAGAAACCCTACACAAATACAAAAGCCTGGCCCAAAAATCAGATCTGGAAATCTAAATTCCCGTAACCTCGATAGATACCTCGATCGATCGAGAAGCTGTCGAGCCTTATTAAATCTCGATAGATAGCTCGATAGATAGCTATCTGTCCAGCAGCTATCCGCAGGTGTCCAGCAGCTATCTGCCAGGTGTCCACCAGGTGTCCAGCTTTAGTACACACTTTTTCTTCACTTGTTTCTTGGTCCAATCTTCATGGCTTTAATACTAGACTTGAACAACATGTTCTTTGAAGTATTAAACACATCCTAGATCTATCCAAATACAAGTAAAGTGCGTTTTGTCAAAGGATTAGCCAACTACATAAGATAGCGACATATGTTAACAAACTTGAACTACATATGTCCTAACAACTTTCACTGATGATTACTCCAGATTTGGTTGTGTACCTAATGAAACGAAAGTTTGAAACCTTTGAAAAGTTCAAAGAGTTTAGGACTGAAGTTGAGAATCAATTGGGTAAACACATAAAGGTCATTTGATTTAATCGAGGTGGCAAATACCTTCTTGGTGACTTCAAGGATTACTTGATTGAAAATGGGATTATATCCCAATTGACTGCACATGGAACTCCACAATAAAATGGTATAGCAGAAAGAAGGAATAGGACTTTTTTAGATATGGTTAGGCCCATGTTGAGTTATTTGACTCTACCAATGTCCTTTTGGGGATATGCCTTAAATATTGCAATGTATCTTCTGAATTTAGTACATTCGAAGTCTGTTCCTAAAACACCTGTAGAGTTGTGGAATGGGCATAAGTCTAGTATGAGACATCTCCACATTTAGGATTGTCCAGGACATGTGTTGAAAGGAAAGTCTGACAAGTTACAGTCTAAAACAAAAGTGGTATTTTTTGCTGGGTATCCGAAAGGAACTATTGGAGGTTTATTCTATAGTCATAAGGATAATAAAGTGTTTGTTAGCACAAATGCCAAATTCTTGGAAAATGACTACATGAATACGTTTACTCCTAGAATTAAAGTTGTCTTGGCTGAAATGAAAGAACCTATAGTTGAACAACCAATGGATGAAATTAGGGATGATGTGGTTATATTAGATACACAACAAGATACTACTTATGAGAAATCTAGTACACAGGTGCCTCTTCGTAGTGGGAGAATTGTTTGGCCTCCTATAAGATTTATAGGTTTGGGAGAAACTTATGAAGCTATCCCAGAAGAGGCTGAATTGGATCCCTACACTTATGAAGAGGCAATGAATGATATAGATGCACAGCATTGGGTTCAAGCTATGAAATCTGAATTGGATTCTATGTATTCCAATCAAGTTTGGGATCTTGTAGAAGTGCCTAATAGCATTAAACTTGCTGGTTGCAAATGAGTTTACAAGAGGAAAAGAGGGATAGATAGAAAAGTTGAAACCTTTAAAGTACGGCTAGTGGCGAAAGGGTATACATAAAGAGCAGGTATTGATTATGATGAAACTTTTTCGCTAGTAGCCATGCTTAAATCTATCAGAATTCTTTTATCCATTACTTCTCATTATGATTATGAGATTTGGCAAATGGATGTCAAGACTGCATTTCTTAATGGCAATCTTGAAGAAGAAATCTATATGATGCAACCAGAATGTTTCATTGCAAAGAACCAAGAGCATATGATATGCAAGTTGAAAAGGTCCATTTATGGACTTAAAGAAGCATCTAGATCATGGAACATCAGATTTGATCAAGCAATCAAGTCATTTGGTTTTGAACAAAATCTTGATAAACCATGTGTGTACAAAAGACATCGAGATAAAGTATTAATGTTTCTAGTGCTTTATGTTGATGATATTCTACTTATTGGAAATGATGTAGGGGTAATGTCATCGGTTAAAGTTTGATTGTCAAGGCAATTTGATATGAAGGATTTGGATGAGGCTAACTTTATTCTAGGAATCAAGTTTTGGCAAGATCGTAAGAATAAGATGTTAGGCTTATCACAAGCTGGATATATAGATAAGGTCCTAGAATGGTTGAGCATACAAAATTCCAAGAACTAATTGATTCCTTTTAGACATGGAGTTCCTCTGTCTGATGACCAAAGGGCTAAGACTCAAGAGGAAGAAAATATAATGAGACAAATTCCTTATACTTCTGTAGTGGGAAGTCTCATGTATGCCATGCTTTGTAATAGACCAGATATTTGTTATTCAGTTAGCATGGTCAACCGATATCAATCAAATCCAGGACCAAAACATTGGCAAGTGGTAAAGCATATTCTCAAGTATTTATAGAAAACGAGAAATTATATGCTTGTTTACCATAGTGAGGATTTGATTCCCATTAGCTATAAAGATTTAGACTTTTAATCAGATTTAGATTTCAGAAAATCCACTTTAGGATGTGTTTTCACCTTGGGAGGTGGAGCCATAACTTAAAGGAGTGTTAACCAATCTTGTATTGCAGACTCCACCATGAAAGCTGAATATATTGCTGCTTGTGAGGCAGCTAAGGAGGTTGTTTGTCTCAAGAAATTCCTTTCTCATCTTGGTGTTGTGAGAATTGAGCAAGTTCTTATTACTTTGTTCTGCGACAATAGTGGAGTAGTTGCACAATCCAAAGACCCAAGAATTTACAAGAAAGGAAAGCACATTGAGAGAAAGTACCACATCATCTGAGATATTATTGCTCATGGAGATATAGTAGTAGCAAAGATTGAAAGTGCAAGTAATCTAGTGGATCCCTTTACTAAAACCTTGCCCCAAAGGACTTTTGAGTCACATTTAGAGGGAATGAGAGTTAGATTAGTGTACAATAGTCTTTAGGGCAAGTGGGAGATTGTTAGGATGTGTGCCCTTAAATCCTATTGTATGATGCTATGTATGACATTATGTATGACTTAATGTTATGATAAATAAAATTGTTTTATTATTATCTAAAATAATGGTAACATGAATATTTGGACATTATCATAGTCCATAAAATGCATAGTATGTGATTTATATGAAAAGTCACAGAAAATATATATCGCAAGTTCTTTGTAAACTCAGAATTGTAGTTCGTAGTCGGTGAAGAAATTGGACATTTCATCTACAAAGACTATAACATTTCAACTAAAATGATTTGTCTTGATCATGAAAGTGTAGACTTCTAGTTGATGTGTTGATATGTTTTAAGATTTAAGACATAATGAACTGAATCGTTGTGAGATTTATTATTCTCCTAACGACTGTTAAATGAATAATAAATCTTACGACTTCTATTTGCATGAACTCTTAGTAGTGAGAAAATAATGGACCTGATCATGAAGTGTCGGCTACTTTGATATATTAGGAGTGAGATTTAAAGTAACGATCAAAACCTCAGTATGTTGGGTAGCCACAAATTGTGTTGATGGAACATATATTCTTAAAATAGAATTCATAATCTCTTAACGAAGATATAAAATATTTCCTTGAAATAAGTTTAATGGTTTTGGTTATTCAGAGTGTTAGGCCTAATTACTTTAGTAAGGAGTTACTAAAGTATATATTTATGAAATTGGATTTCATAAATACATGACAAATAACTTAAAGGATTAAACCGGGTACTCAAGGATTAAGATGTAGTAATTTTCAAAGTGGTAGTCTATATTCATGATTTTGTATTACTACGAATATTTTATGAAGGGGTTGTGTGTATAATAAAGTCTTGAGATATAATTTATTAATAAGGTCTAGAGTACAATTATATTTATATAGTGGTATTAAATATAATTAATGGTAACTTTGGACTTATCAAGAGTTAACAGAAAAACTCAAGGTCCATTGGAGTTAGTGTTTTATTGGTCCCTTTAGTCCCACTCCAAGCCATACACTAAAGCCCAATTGGAAATGCCCAATAGGCCAGCCCAATTAGATAATTAGTTAGTTATAAAGGGTGAAACATACATAATTTTTTATTAGAAAAATAATAAGAAAGAGATATTATTGTGAAATGGTGTGTATGTGTGAGTAAAGTCACTCAATTATTCTCCCTTGAAAACTGATTAAGAGACCACACTTTTTGGGCATAAAGTGGAATTGGAGTGAAGATTAATAGTGTTCCCAAGTGCTTTTAATCGTTATTTTGAATTTCTCCACACCAACGTACGCTATCTTATTCTTAAATTCTGAAATTTGCATAGTACATGTTATCAATTATGAATGAAATAGATCCATGTTTATTGCTTCCACTGTGTGTTTTGTATAAGATACAAAACCATATTTTCCAACATAGACATGGTGAGGAGAGACATGGTGAGGAGAGACATTTTCAAACATGTGATAGTTTGGATAGTGATGATGAATCTGTTAGGATGTGTGCCCTTAAATCCTATTGTATGCTGCTATGTATGACATTATGTATGACTTAATGTTGTGTTTAATAAAATTGTTTATTTTTTATCTAAAATAATGGTAATATGAATATTTGGACATTATCATATAGTCCATGAGATGCATAGTATGTGATTTATGTGAAAAGTCACAGAAGATATATATCACAAGTTCTTTGTAAACTCAGAATTTATAGTTCATAGTCGGTGATGAAATTGGGCATTTCATCTGCGAAGACTATAACGTATCAACTAATATGATTTATCTTGATCATGGAAGTTATATTGATATGTTTTAAGAGTTAATACATATTGAACTGGACCGCTGTGAGATTTATTATTCTCCTAACGACTGTCGAATGAATAATAAATCTCACGACTTTTATTTGCATGAACTCTTAATCCTGAGAGAACAATGGACATGATCATGACGTGTAAATTGCTTTGATATATTAGGAGTGAGATGTAAAATAACGGTCAAAACCTCAGTATGTTGGGCAGCCATATTTAGTGTTGATGGAACATATATTCTCAAGATGGAATTCATAGTCTCTTGATGGAGATATAAAATATTCCCTTGAGATAAGTTTAATAGGTTTGGTTATTCAGAGAGCTAGGCCTAACCACTTTGGTAAGAAATTACTAAAGTATATATTTATGAAATTGGATTTCATAAATATATGATGAATAACTTTAAAGGAATTTCATAAATATATGATGAATAACTTTAAAGGATTAAACCGGGTACTCAAGGATAAGATGTAGTAATTTACAAAGTGGCAGTCTACATTCATGACTTTGTACTACTACGAATATTTTATGAAGGGGTTGCGTGTATAATAAAGTCTTGGGATATAATTTATTAATAAGGCCTAGAGTGCAATTATATTTATATAGTGATATTAAATATAATTAATGGTAACTTTGGACCTGTCAAGAGTTGACGGAAAAGCCCAAGGCCCATTGGAGCTAGTGTCTTATTGGTCCCTTTTGGTCCCACTCCAAGCCACACACTAAAGCCCAATTGGAAAGGCCCAATAGGCCGACCCAATTAGATAATCAGTTAGTTATAAAGGGAGAAACATACAAATTTTTTTATGAGAGAAAAAGAATCGTAGAGAAAAAGAAAGAGTGTGAGACACACTTTCATTCTCCCTTTGGAAACTGATTGAGAGACCACACATCTTGGGCGTAAAGTGGAATTGGAGTGAAGATTAAAAGTTTTTCCAAGTGCTTCTAATCTTTGTTTTTGAATTTTTCCACACCAAGGTACGCTATCTTGTTCTTAAATTTGAAATTTATATAGTACATGTTGTCAATCATGAATGAAATAGATCCTTGATTGTTGCTTCCGCTATGTGTTTTGTATGAGATACAAAACCAGATTTTTTTTCCAACAGAATCAGACGGGGATGGCTTGAGTGAGACGTTAGAATATTATTGTGCGGCCATTAACGCATCCAGTTGTGTAGCTAGAGATTCAAGTGGCGATGGTACTCTTGAAGAGCCTAACGATGATGTAGCTAACTTTTTTCTAAAACTAGGGGATAACGAGAAGAAAATTTTTCAAGATTGCAAGTATACAAAACTGTCTTTCATTGTGAAGTTACTTCTTATTAAATGCCTTAGTGGTTAGACAAAGAAATCATTTACTCTGTTGCTTCAATTGTTGAATGATGCGCTTTCTAAAGTTATTATAGAGTTGCCAAATTCATTATATGAGGCAAAGAAGATGATTCGGGATTTGGGTCTTAATTATGAAGATAGATACTTGTGAAAAAAATTGTATGTTGTATTGGAAGGAAAATTCCAATAGAAGTGAGTGTCAAGTTTGTGGCCTCTCAAGATGGAAATTAAGTGAAGGGAGTGTAAGGGGTAAAAAAGTCCCTCACAAGGTATTGCGTTATTTCCCAATAACACCAAGGCTCAAGAGGTTTTTCTTGTCAAAAAAGAAAGCTTACTACATGACTTGGCATCATGATAAGCGTGTTGATGATGGTCTATTAACACATCTAACTAACTCTAAGGCATGGAAAAAGTTTGATGAGATACACGAGTCATTTTCTTCTGAGAAGCACAATGTTAGGTTGGGTTTGGCAAGTGATGCGCTTAATCTATATGGAAACATGAGCACCAGTCATAGCACATGGCCCGTTATCCTTGTTCCGTATAATTCACCACCGTGGATGTGTATGAAGCAATCTTATTTTATGCTAGCATTGCTTATTCTAGGACCGAAAAGTCCGGGAATTAAAATTGATATTTATTTGCAACCATTAATTGACAAGCTAAACAAATTATGGAAGTTGGTATTACTACTTTTGATTCCTTTAGAAATCAAAATTTCAACATGTGTGCAACAGTTTTATGGACAATTAATGCCTTCCCAGCATATAGGA
The DNA here is from genome assembly GCA_032878915.1 of Castanopsis chinensis. NCBI lineage: Eukaryota > Viridiplantae > Streptophyta > Magnoliopsida > Fagales > Fagaceae > Castanopsis > Castanopsis chinensis. The sequence goes on from JAVQMG010000122.1 coordinate 17,355,857, forward strand.
ATCTTTCTAGTTGGAATACAATGGGTGCATTGTCATGTCCTTCTTGTCATAATGAAACAAGTTCTTCTTATTTGCAAAATTGAAGAAAATTTTGTTTCATGAGGCATCACATTTCTTGCCAATCAAGCATAGATGTAGATTGGAATCTAGGAAATTTGATGGTAAGAAAGAAATTGGATTATCCCCTAAACAACTAGTTGGAGATGATGTGCTTAGTCAATTATGTGATCTTGAATTCTTGATATTTAGGAACAGTGCGAAGAAGAGAAAACATGATGAGTTAAATGAAAAAGATAATTGGTTGAAGAAAGAGTATATTTTTCAAACTACCATATTGGAGAACCTTATTATTGAGAAATAATTTAGACGTTATGCACATTGAGAAGAATGTGTGTGATAGTATAATCAGGACATCGATGTATACTAAAAAAAAATAAAAAAAGATAACTTGAATTCTCGTCTTGATCTAAAAGCCATGGGCATTAGGGAGAAACTCCATCCAATACCATGTTGGGAATATTTAAAGCTATCATCTGCATGTTATACTTTATCTGTCAACGAGCAAAGAGATTTTTGTGGATTCTTAAAGGAGGTAAAGTTTCTTGATGGTTATTCCTCAAACATTTCTAGATGTGTGAATCTAAAAGACCAGAAGATATCTAGACTTAAGAGCCATGATTGCCATATCTTATTAGAGACCTTACTTCCTTTAGCAATAGATGGATTGCTGCCAGAAGAAGTGTCTGCAAAAGTGTCTAAACCACTAATTGTGCTGAGTAATAATTGACATATTGGTTGTTTGTATGCAGCCCCTTATCTATTAAGTAATCTCAATATTGAAATTGATACACATCATAGGTGTTAATTTGTACATCAATATCATAGCATATCATCTCAACGATTGTGATTTTTGTCTGTGTGTGTATATATATATTGTGCATGATTGTGGTTTTTTTTTAATAAATAAAATAAAACCTTATTTTGAGGGTCAAGAGACCCCTAAAATAACCTTATTTATCAAGGGTTGTAAATATAAATCTTTTAAACCTTGGTAAAAGATTATTTAAGGGTCTCTTAACCCTTAAAATAAGATTAGAGCACTTGTTTTGAGGGCCACGAAGGCCTTTAAAATTTCCTTTTCAACGGTATGAGTTTCAAAGGTTATCAAAGGCCAATTGAACTTTTAAAATAATTTTTTTCAAGGTTTTTTAATACTTTTTTAAGGGTTTTGACCATTGAAAAAAGTTAGATTTGTTGTAGTGCACCTCACAAACGGGTAATAAAAAAAAATTATTACTATTGATAGGCCAATGTAAAGTGGTAGACTAAGATGGAAATATTTTAAAATTATTGTAACTAGTGTTTTACCCATGCAATGCACGGGATCATTTTATAATTTAGGCTCACCTTTACATTGCTCATACCATAAAACTCATTTGATAGGTTTAACCTTTGTGTTGCATATACGATATGAAAAAATAATACCCCCTCTATTGTTGACATTAACAATCTTGGCTTCGCACGTCACCAATTAATTTGATTAATCTGTGGTAAAATTGTATATATGTTATGATTATGCTATTCCTTCCCTCCCTCATGAGATCAGTGTTGCATTAGCTTGTAACTCGTGCAAATGCACATCATTTTTATTTAAAAAATTTTAATAATTTTTTGTCGTATTTTTATAGCATCTCAAAAGTATTTTTCTTTTTTATATAACATCATCAAAAGTAAATCAAATCATAGTTCATTATAGTAACATATATTAACACACTTTGAATAAGGGGGAAAAATTAAACTTACAAAAGTGGAAAAACAAATAGTTTTCTTCATAACATCATAAAAATTTAGGTAAATAGCTCCAAATAACATTTATAATCTTAAAATAAACCAAAAGTCAATTAGTTTAACCCCTTCAAAAGTTTATTGGTCTAATGTTGTGAGCAACCAAGCCATTGATGATCATTTTGCATATTTGGACATATCTGAACTTTTAAAAAAAAATGTTAAATTGATTCCAAATGAAGAACACATACAAATGCGAAATTAGTTCTATCATATCAAATCTAAATCACATGGATCAGTGTTAGATAGCTTATCATTTCTTTTTCCTTTAAATACGTCTAATAAAAATCTCTAAATCAAAAATATATATATATATATATATTATGGTAAGCATTAAATGTAGCTTGTACTCATTTTCTTGCCCACTTATCCAATCTGACAATAGATAAATTATCACATTTTATATTTCCCAAATTTCACCATGATTTTAATTGCCTCAATTGCAACAAACAAATGTCCTAACACCCAAACACAAATCCACAACTACCCAAAGTATTCCAACCACAAACCAACATAAATTCATTGGGAAGATGTTTAAAATAATAATAACATTAAGTAACACCTTTTTCCCAATTCAAAAATATAAATTCAGTTAGATTTTCAATTAGAATTATTAATATATCAATTGCATTCGCTAGTAAATTACATTATCAGTACAATTTTCCATTAACGTAATATTTATCTTCAGCTTTACAAATTGCAAATGGCTTCAATAAAATAAAAAGGACGCACTAACTCACTTAAAGTTAAATAGGGGAAGCACTATTTGTCATTGAGCAAGAACAGAAGAAAGAATGTGTAAGACTTTAGAAGCACTAATTGCACATGTTGCTTGTGATTCTCTTTCAATGTTTTAAAGCATTAAGCTCCACCACTGGCTATTTATCCATACAAAAACAAAAGATCTAAACCCCAAAAGTTTGTCTCTAGGACTATGATCTAAATCAATGGATAATTTTTAACCATATATTTATATATGCTAGAGTCCAAACCTTTTTTTTCAAATTGCTTAAAATTATTTGTTATTTCGTTAATAAGAAATAAAAGATACATTTCTAAATCAAACCTCCCAAATGAAAGAGGAAGAGATGAATTACTACAACATAAAGACAAACTATTAGTGGGTGCAAATTTTTCTGTCATAAAGGATCACTGGATTTAGACTTTTCTTTGTCCAAGCTTTAAGACAGATTACATTTCGTCTTGAACTACTACTCTCAAAATTGAAGCATTCATTGACATAGCAGCATCAACATTTACTTTGATTATACCTGCTGGAGGTAATTTCCATCTTTTGATTAATTGAAGTCCTTGCTCATGATCTTCTCATCGGCCATTTGACAGGTACTTGGCATTAGCTAATGCACTTATTGAATCATTAGCCATTACACAGCTTTAATTCTCATGGATATGATAAAGAGGTTGTTCAATTGTTTGACAAAGGGGTCTAGTATTAGACTTGATAAGATTGTGTATATCGCAGTTTTAAGTCTTGCGGCCATATTGAACTCGTAAATGTAGATCAGGTGATTTATGGCTGTGTTGTAGGTATGTTGCCGCAAGGAGAGTTAAGGACGCTTATGAGCTAAAATAGAGTAGTCCATTCAAACCTGATGAGTTTGTAAACCAAGCCATTGATCATACTGCTACTTTTCACATAAAATTTTTTAATTATAAATAATCCCTTGGACAATAGTATCATTAAAAGTACATAATCTAAGCATGAATCTCCATTAATACACTAAAGAAACCGTGCATAGATTATGCAGTCCTCTCCAATCATCTTAAGGGTCACTTTTATATAAAAAAATTCCTCTAATTTCCTTTTAAGTTGTAAACTCAGTTATTTCTTTCTATAGATTATGCATGTGTGATCATAACAAAAAACAGGGGTTTAGAGATTAATCCAAAGAGATCCTAAATCTTCCTTTTTGAAAGGTATTAGAAATAATGCATTGAAATACTGAAGGAAAAAAAGGGCACAATATTATAGTGAGTAAATAGACATTCCTCACTATGGTTAAAAAGAATCACATGGTCCAAAATAACATTGCGGCACCACTAGCCAATAATTTTCATTCAAATTAAAGTTTTGACCATTTGCAATCTACACAACATAACCCAAAAAAAAAAAAAAAACAATTAAATAGTATAATCAAGCTGTATCTCTCTTCATTAACTACCTAAAATCTAAAAGATAGAACAGCAAGGAAACATCATAAAGAAACTGATAGGCCACAAATTCGTTGACCCCTAGTGATTAATTATATGGATTAATTAGCCGAATTCTTAATTATCAAGTTAACATGCAAATTCACGTGGCAGCACAAACAAATCACCAATAACTAAAGTATGCAGCGGAAAATAAATGACACGGTGATTTGTTTACGAATGGGGAAAACCTGACAGCAAAAACCCCACCGAGTGATTTAAGGTCACCACTCCCAAAACTCCACTATTATCACAACAAGTGATTACAAGCAAGAAATCCGAGTACCTTACCAACCTACAGTTGAACCCTTACCCCAATACCTAATTGGACTTGTTCTATAGTGACAATTTCTCCTCTTGATGCACGACTCCAAGTATGTGACTAACCAATTGCATGAATCCGAGTACGCGACTTCAATTCACCAACTAGAGAGAGAGTTGTTGCCTGCAAAGTTCTTCAAATCATCCTCACGATAAAGCTCAAGAAGATGCTTGGTTACAAAACCCTTCGGTGCACATTGCACAGTAACTTCTTCATAAAAGATGAACTAAGGCATGAACTTTGTCTGAGGTCACAAATTGCATGAACAAGAATTACTCAATGCTTGTGCAACTTGCTTCTCTTTGACGGCCCTTAAAACAATCCTTTTATATGTCTAGGGTTAGGAGAAAAGAAGTCCCCAAGACACATTCACGGATCGAAATTAAAACAGAACTTGGAATATGTTTTCTTTAAATCTCGACAGATAGAGGTGTCGAGGATCTGTCAAGAAGCTGTCGAGCCTCGGGGTTGAAATAGCTTCTAAAGCTCGACAGATGCATGTGTCGAGACTAGGTGTCAAGCTTTAGTAACTTGCACTTTCCAGCTTGTTTCTTGGACAAACTTGATGACTTCAACACTTGATCTTGAAACACTGTTTCTTGAAGCGTTAAACACATCCTAAATCTACCCAATTACAAGTAAAGTGCGTTTTGTCAAAGGATAAGCCAATTACACAAAATAGTGACATATGTTTAAAACTACTTGAACTACATATGTCCTAACAGAAACAAACATACCTTCTTCTTTTTTTCCCAAACAGTTGCATAATTTTTTAGTGGTGCATTGGTCAAATCCAAGGCAAGCTTCACATATGCCATAAAATCTCTTTCTCGTGATTTGGCTTAGTTGCCCTCAGTTCCTACACATAAATCAAGTGCACTCAATTTGCATAGAGTAAGAAAATGTAAATATTAAGTATTCTAAATGGCACAATGGATTCTACATAGCCTTCTTCCCTAATCATATCAAAATATGCCCAAAGGATCCAAAAGCCAAGACAAAGTATTCAAATTAAAAACTTTCACCCCTAACTATAACACTATTTGCCTTATAAACAACTTTTGCATGTCAATTCCCAATTATTAAGACTACGAATTTTGGAGCAAAGCAAAGGGAGGGAAGTGTGGGGTTTAATCTAATATTAGGGTTCACTAAGATGCTATTATCACTTGAATGCCTGAAATTTTTTATTTTAGTTTTAGAGATTAATGAAACTCTATTTTTGTAAAGAATCAGATTTCTTTTATGAACTTCCAAGAACACCATCAATCTTAAATTACTGTTAGCCTTGCAGAAACGATAATTGCCAGCCTACTGAAATGGGTTTTCAAATATTAAGTAAACAACTTCTTCATATGGTCTGAATTCTAAAAGAATGTTAGGCCTAGGAGTTGCACAATGCACCGAACAGTCTTTTTTCTTTTTTTAGATAATGCAGTAGGCAGGTATTCATAATAATATTTTCAATAGTTAGTTCTTTACTCTCTTTTTTTTTTTTTTTAAGTTTTGTTACTATCATGAGGTATATGTTGTGTAATGAAATTTATTCATCTAACAAAGAAAAATAACATAGATAAGAATGATTTTAGAAACAGTCAAGAGGCAACATCTTAGTTAATATGAAAGGAAAAAAAATGATTTTTTTTTAAAGGGAAAAAATTGAACTTAGTACTTTTTATTAGGTGTTTTAATTATATGTCGTGTAATGAAATCTATTCATCTAACAGAGAGAGACTCATAAAGCTTGAAGTTCACAATATGTCTCCATAAAACATGTGTAAGATGCTCAAGAGAAGAGATACAGAGTTGCCACTTTCAGTCAATAAGGATTTGAGCACCGGATGGTCATTTAGTAGAACCATCATTTACATATTTATGGTATCTAAACTATGTCAACCCAAACCAAGTATCATACACAATAGAAATGAGTTTTGCAAGGGACTAAGATTGACCCGTGTTTTACAACATGCCCTTGTCACACACAGGTGCACACACATGCATTTGCTTATACTCTCGTGGCAAAAGGAATGATGCTCACCATAGAGACTCAGATCTCTGATAACCACACCAGTAGTTCAATTTTGTACAGTCCAGTATATCACATAGCATTCCTAACTTGTAGCCAAAGCAGCATTGCTCTCATGATTGGTTCTCTATATTTTGAACTCCCTCTAAACAACAATTTTCCATTTGGAGAACTTTGGGACTCTTTAAGTTATGGACTAAATAGATTGATGTATAAAAGGGACAACAAATCACCCATTCACTCTTTTGCTTAGGTGGTAAATTGAATGATATCATTAGAAAGTCAGAATTGGTAGAGATTTATCGGACATTTAGACTTTAATTTAAAATATCACCCGATAAGGAACCTGGAAAAAAATTCAAAAATTCAGAAAATACAAAACATCATAAAGAAGTAAACATTAATAATCTCAACTTTAAAATTTTCAAACTAAATCCATGCACATTTGTACCAGCCAAAAATTTGATTAACAACTTCAAAAGGGTAATCAAAATTCTATGATGGAGTGAAGCAGAAGGATCAAATTCAATGAAAAACTTCAATTGTTAAGTCAAAATTCTAAGGAGAGTGAAGCAGAAAAACTTAACCACAAATGAAAAGAAAAACAACCTCAACTTAAAAATAAAATTCCTATATCAAAACCAATAAATATGCAATCAGATTCCAATTTCAGATTCTTTATAGAAACATATTAACAATAAATATGCAAGAAACCATACAGAATAAAGGAGAAGACTGGTAAATACCTAGCTATTCTAGTCTCATAGTTTCTGAATTGTTCAAGTAGTAGGATTTGTGTAACGTATTAAGAGTTTTACGCAGATGCAGAGAATCCAAAGTTCCAAATAACCCAAATAATAAAATGCCAAATTCTGTAAGCAAAACCATAAGAATCCATTTTTCAACCCACATTCAGGAAACATTAATAGAAGAGAACAGATTGAATAAACCTCAATGTAACTGCAATTGGAAAAGAACTACACATGCAGTCATAAACTTGTTTCTGAAGAACAAAAATGCAAGCCTTATAGGAGCATTAAAATATTTTTATAACCTCTTCAAACAAAACATTACAACTATCCTTTCAAAACTAACAAATCCCAGTAAAAATAAAAACCAAGAAAAGCACAAAGGCTTAAAAGAAAAAACTAACCTCTTGACAAAAACCACAAAACTTAAAATACAAACCCACTTTTGAGAAAGCCAAAAACTGTTTGATGAACAGGAACAATTAGGACATATGTCATGAAGAAACTTTCACTTCTCAAACTATTGAATTCATTAAGCAGAAATATAAAAAGCAAAGAAGCTAACACTATCATATTGTTATGAGACAGTAAATTCAGTATTTTTGCACATAAACAAAAACCTCATGGCTTTTAATAAATTAAGGTGCAATCTTTTTAACATCAAATGCGGAAAGGGTCTTCACTGCCCAATCTAGAATACAGATCTGATTTTCTCATGTCATGAAATGAATTGAAAACTCAACAACCTCTATATGCAGTAAACATACCTTGTGAGCCTTATATCAAAACTAAAACCTATACTTGAAATCTACCTCAATTTTGGACCCCTAAAGTCACCAATAAATAAATAAGAAAAAAAAATGTTATGCAAGAATGAATGAAAATGATATAAGAATTTAAATTGCTTAGCATATTTTTAGTATACTTCCAAATACATGTTACCAAATCTAATTCACCTTATTCAACCCAATGAAAATAAAATTTGAGAAGCTTTGCAATTTCTTTTTTGTTGAATGTATGTTCCAAGTTTTTCTAATTTAGAAAGGTATATGTTTTTAACAATTGTCTAGAATTCATAGTAAATGACCTACTATTAAAAATGACATCTTCCTCTTTGCCTTAATCTATTCAAAACTGTAATTTTAATTTGAAACCAAAGCTTGTCTATAAAAGAACTACAACTATAAGGAATTAATGTTTTCAAGCAAATCTGTCAATCATACTTTATATGTTTTACCTTTTAAAATTTTTTCCCTTCTAATAATACCATTACCAACTCTCACATGGTATAGAAAGCTAATTAGTAAATTGTTAACATGTACCAACTATTAGTATAACGATTAGGCCAATCGTTACACAACCAAATATCTAAATATGGTATCAAAAGCTTGTCATAAAAAAATTAGAAGCACACATTCATTATCAATTCGTCAAGTTCCACAGCCATTTATATATGGTCATGTGATTGATAATGGATCATCAGTAAGAAGGAAACTGCATTTTAAATTATAATCAGTCATGAATGAGTCAGTTCCAGGGCAATGTTAAAAATAGATTTTGTTTTTGACAACTTATGAAGTGTAATTCATGAACTTAAGGTTCTGAACTTTACAATGAGTTAGATCAAGACAACCTCATGCATTGTCTTCAAGAAATGGACCAACACCCAAAATTGCATTCTGCAGCAAAAACAATAGGCTAGACATTTAGTTTACACAAATTAAATCAATAATAACCTGTCTTTTAACTTTAGGGACTGCTTAAAACTATTGTAAAATGCACATGGTTTGTAATCCTATTTTCCAACTTTCAAACCCCAAAGGTGTGCCAATATTCATGGTTTTCATACCAGTGCCACATATTGCCTTGTTTGATTATGTTGGAATTTAAGAATTTCCCAAAAGTAGAAAAACTGCTGCAAACCAACTAAGCCAAGAAATCAATTACAACTAAAACCTTACACATAAAAATTAAACACTTGTGGTCAATTGGATTTTGTGAATCCAACCAAAGGCCAATATTTATATCAAGATAGGGAAAAGAAAAGATTGAATCAAAAACATAGCAAATAATCCAAGAAACCATACTTTAACTTAGGAAAAATTATAAATTATCCTACACTGTAAAGTGTCAAATTTAAAATCAGCAAAGGTGAAAATCCCTAAATTTACCCAAGAGCGAAAATCCCTAATGTTACCCAAACCAAAATACATAGATGATACTTTGAGACAAAACATCCAAAGGCAGAAAATAAACCCATCTATCCTTCAACAGGGATCAAAGGAAAATCCTAGACAATTCAGCAGGAAGGAAAAATTTTAAATATAGAAATTCAAATAGGAAAAGCACAGGTGAGAATGAACTCAATTGACTCATGCCTATTCTTCGAATTCATCATCTTATTCTTTATAGGACCTAGATTAAGGAAATATCAAAGCCTAATCAAAATTTCAAACTGAAAAGCCAAGAGGAAAACTTAATTTGAATACCAAAATCGAAACCAATCCAAACAACATATAAAAACCTAATCATAATTAATAAACAAACTTAAATCAAAGATAAAAACTCACCGGTAGTGGTTTCGGCTTCTCTCTATCTTCCCTGTGTGAGACGTTTTTTTTTCCTTCATTCTCCTCCATACAGTAGAAAAAATGGCAGAACGACTGGTTTTGATTATTTTTTAACGAATCATAGGGGTGTCTTTTGATAGTTGTTCTAAACGATATATTACTGCAGTGGGATGCAGAAGGAGTGAGAGAATGGCGATGGGCTATGGTTTAGGGGTTTTGAGAATTGAGAGAGGCGGAATAAACGGCTTCAACGCAGAGGAAGTGGCAAAGAAGAAGAAAAGGTTTATCGGGAGAGGGTAGGTTTTGGGCTTTATGTGTAAAACGGGCTTTCAAATGTTGTAATGATCAAGATTTTTGCTACATTAAAACGTAAACGTTGCAGAATCAATGCAGAGATCTTCGCCTTTCTCTGTTTCTTTCTCTGTGTCCCAGGCCCCATCCTCTATTTCATTGCCTCTGTGCATCTTTCCCCGTTTCCTCATCGCCTCTCTGTGCTGTGCGGCTATGGAGTAACAAAGGAGGCAGAAGTCAGAGTGAAAAATGGGGTTTGCGTCTTAGGGTTTGCAGTTCTTTTTTTTTTTTATAAATAAACATTTAATGAAAGTGAGTCAAAAACGTTTAATGAAAGTGAGTCTCCCGTATGCACTGTACAGCTTTTCTTTGGCATACATGTCAACACCTCCTTAATTATAACAAAAGACTTCTGCTATTATATATAGTATTAGATTAGATTTTTATTGTATTCCTAGTTTTATCAGTGAAATACGGATTGTGAGAACTGAGAACGTGGAGCGGTCGGCAAGATCAATAAAAATGGTGTTTTGGCTGATCAATGTACTGTTTTTGGAGTAATTTTAGCATGTTGCTTTTTGCTAATTAAATTAGCAGAAAGCAATGTTTAATCTTGCATCTCTTTTAGGTCTAAGCCAATGTGTAGTTCTAGACGGTTTTTTATTTTTTGGTAATTGTCCTATTACCAATCTTGCATCTCTTTTTGGTATAAGCCAATGTTTAAAATAAATTTAATATAGTATAAAAATATATACTTAAGGATTTCTTTTTTTTTTTTGTTCAGAGCATACTAAGGGTTCATTAGTCAGTTAATTTTTTGGTCTGTCCTCCAAAGTCCAAAATTTTATGCATAGAGAGAGACTACATTTTCTCCCTCTTATCTAAATTTGAAATACAAGCTTAATTTAAGACCAAGGGGGCTTGGGTCGAGCAACAAGGACTGCATACTGATATATTATATTTCTAACCATTTATAAATAAATAAATACAAGCTTTAAGAAGCTATATGCTTTATTTATAATGATGCAAAACAAGCTTAGAGTATGTTTGGTAACTGTTTTTCTTCTTATTTTTTGTTTTCAAAAACAATTTTCTATTTTTGAGACTATAAAACTTGTTTGGCAACTCAAAATGGACAAAAAACAAAAATTGTTCTTAAAACTCAAATTGTGACGGAAACTAAAAACATGTAAAATGTTGTTTTCAGTTTCTAATTTTCAAAAGTCAATAAAAACACGCATTTAATTTAATGAATTTATCTTATTTAATGAGTTAACATTAGAATTCAAATCCTAGAAACAACATATTTTAGTATTTTCTATTTTTTTTCTTTAAAAACTATCTTTTTAATTTCAACTAACCAAACATATTTTTTATTTTAAAAATACAAGAAAATTGTTTTTTTTTTTTATATTCCCAAAAACAAGTTTTTGAAAATAGAAAACAAAACCTGCTACCAAACATAGCCTTAATTTCTTGGCCTTTTCAGCCTTCCTTGCTTAAAATATATTTGTGTATATCAGCATCTTGCCTAACAGTTTATTAATTATTACATGGCTTAAGATCATGACTCATGAACACCTTTTGACGCTAAGATAATCATGAAAAGTAATACAGTATAAAGTGAACAAAGAATTCTTTTGTTTAGCATTATTATTTGTTAGTGTAGTTGTTAAGTACCAACCGCGAATCCACACCCTGGAACAGGGCCGGCCCTTCCCTTAGGCAAGTTAGGCAATTGCCTAAGGCCCCCAAGGGAAGGGAGGCCCCCAAATTTCAAAAACTAAGAGGTAGTAAGGAAAAAAAATTAGTATCAGATTTAAACCAAAAAAAAAAATTTAGTATACGATTTAAACCAAAAAAAAAAAAAAAATTAGTATCAGATTAATTACAAAAGTCTAGTACATCTTTTTAACCAAAAAACAAAAATTTTGATAAATTCGGTTAAACATTGTTATCCTTTGGACAAATCAAAAGTCATTCAGATAAACTATAAATCCAGTCTAACAGATTAACCACCAAACAATCACAAATCAAAACAAATAAAATAATTCAAACCCTAAAAATTTTACCTATCTCAGTTTCTCTCTGCTCTCCGCCTCTCTCTATCTCTCATTCTCTCTGATTCTCTCCACTTCACTGTGAATCACTTGAATCACTTCTCATCTGCTCAACAGCCAACAGCTCAAGCAACTTCATCTTCAACTTCAAGCAACAGAGCAGATTCGGCGCCTCCCTCATCAGTGAAAGTACAGCCGCCTCTCTCCTTCTTTATTTCTTTCTCAGAATCTGCTCTCTGAGACTCCGCCTTCGTCATCAGCACAGCCGTTCTGCCCGTACACTTCATCTTCTGATCTTCAGCCGTTCACTTCATCTTGTGTTCTGATCTTCAGGTTCAGGCATAAGTTATTAATTATAAATATTTGGTTTTGGGGTCCGGTTTGGGCCTTCAAGTTTTGGGCCTTCAAGTTTTGGTTTTTGTTTTAGAGTTTCAGCCCCTTTTTTTTTTTTTTTTTTTTTTGAGAAATGATTCAACCCCTTTTATTTAATGATTCTGCCGTATTTGCAATGGGTTACGTTTTTTTTTTTTTTTGGGGTTATAGATAGGATTTGTTTTGTGTTTTTTTGTGGGTGGGTATTATAAATTAATAAGCCTAGTGTTACAGTTGTGCTTAAATTTTTATTATGCTTGTGCTTATTTTTTTTTTTAAATTTTAATCTTGTGTTTATATATATATATATATATATATATTTTCTAGTCAGTGGTAATATATAAAATAAGTTTCTATTTATGCAGGTTGAGATTGCTAAAAACTTGTTATTGATCGGTGAAACTACAACAATACTTTCTATATAAATCAGGTTCTATTTCTCATTTGCTCTACACTTGAAAGTTATTTTTTATTTTAGTCTTTATAAATATATTGTTTAATTAAAAATGTCTACTAGAAAATATGCATCTAGATATGAAAAACTTAAAAAAAGAAAAAAAAGAAGAAAAATTAATTAAGTCTAAAAAATGATCAATGGATAAATTTGTTATTAGTAATATATAAAATATAACACAAAATTTAGATGAAAATATCACAAATGATCAAGAAATTCAGAGTTAGAAGATAATGAAATGATACAATTGCAAAAATACTGTCTTAAACTTGAAAAGTTTTTCAAATATTTATAAAAATATTAAATAAACATTAATTTAATTAATATATAAATATAAAAAAGGCCCCATTTTTTATTCCTGCCTTAGGCCCCAAAATATCTAAGGCCGGCCCTGCCCTGGAATTATGTTTTCTTTCAAAACTCTGTTAAAAGTCAAAGTTCGTTAGAAATAATAGATGTACATATTGCAACTGCCATTAGAGACTCACTGGATGCCCAAACCACCCTCCAGCTTGAGATACCTCTTAACAACTACAATGAATGTAATATGCTGGCATTTGATTCTTATCGCCAACGACCTTTGTTTTCCTTCTGGATTAAGACTTGTTTGATTCTGTTTTTCCAAGACATGATTGGAATTGTTGATTCCGTTACCAAATATTTTAGTAAAAAGCAGATTTTGATGATAAAGCTATGAAGTTCTGATGTTCAAAACGGGTCCTAGTTAAGTCATTAGGATAGGATGATGGTCCTAATTAAGCTATGACCTGTTCTTGATTTTTTTTTTAATTGTTTTTATCTTCACAAACAATAATTAATATATGCTTTTTTTCCTTCATCATCAAATCACCCCAAGGAACACAAGGAAGACATAGGGATCAATAGAGCAATCACCTCCGCAATAATGAGTCCCCTCACCTACTATCAATTACATTCAATGCTAAATGACTAACATAAATAATAAAAACACTCCAAAAAGTCTTTTTTTTCATGATCAAGAAATAACATAATAGAAGGATGATAGGACAAGTATTCTCGTAAAAATCTAGCTGATGGCTAGACAACTGGAAGATGGAAGAGAGAGGAGAAATGACTATAAAAAGGGGAGGGGTGGGGGGGGGGGGAGCAATAGAGGGAGAGGTTCAAAAAATTGGAGAGATAAAGTTTAGGCAGCAACACAAGAGAGAGAAAAGTCAGAGAGTTTGTAGTAAGTATTTTAAATCTTAGAGTCCTACTCATGTACCTCGTAAACATTGTTTTCATAAATAAGAGTTTGATTTGATCCTTTTAGACTTACAACGTATTGCTTTGACCTCCCATTGTGGATTACTTTTCCCCATTTTATAGAAATTAATTGTGTAGATCAAATATTATCCTCACTGTTTCTTTGTTGGTTGTTTTTGACACCCACTTAAACAAGTCTCATTGTATTGAAAAGTAACAAAAATTTCAAAAATATCTCTTTAATTTATAATTTTTTTTAAATTATGAAGTGGTAATCTCAGTTTTTTGTTAAATTATTTCACTATCTATTAATGAGAAAGCTCAAACTTCTATGAACTAATTGTGTGGTGGTTGAATATAAAATCTTGAGATTGATATCACAATTCATTTAAAATTAGAAAAAAATTTATATACTAAAAGTTATTTAAAAAAGAGAAATATTATGTTCATAATATCTTTTACAATACTTTTTCAACAAATCTTAAATGACATATAATTAGTGGTTTTTTTTATTTGAGTCATAATTATTGGTTGTTAATGATAAAAAAAAATTTTATTGATAAATTAAAATTAATAGCAATCTACGATGTTAAAATATTTATAAAAAGAAAACTTTTTATAAGATTGCACAAAATTATTATTATTTTTATAAAAAAAGTGTAACCGTTTAACCAATGTACAATTTAGTCGAACTGATAAATTTTTTTTTTTTTTTGATAATCAGTGGAACTGATAAAATAGATTTTTAACCGGAGTCATAGATTTATAAGAGCATCCTTATCAAAGATCTTAAAAAATATAGCATTTACCCTCTCAAATCCTAATTTTATAGCATATAACACACTCCTTTACAATAACACCTATATCAAAACTTCTATTTTTTTTACCATTTCATTTAAATAATAATTGTTTATTATTTTTCAATAAATTTTTTTTATTTTTCCTGTCTCTCTCTCCCCTGTCTCTCTCTCCTCTGTTTCTCTCTGTTTCTCACAGCACCGCCAGCACCGTCGCTGCCACCACCACCAAATCAAGACCCAAAATCAATCCCACAACCGAATCAAGACCCAACATCCCAAAACCAAATCAAGACCCAAAATCAATCCCACAACCACCAACCACGTCCTCCTTCGCACGATCGGAACCCAATCGGACCCAAGAAGAACAACGCAGAACAAAAAAAAAAAAAAAAAAAGAGAGAGAAAAAGAAGAAACCTCCATCGCCGCCACTGGACCACAACCATCGGACCCACGATCCATGACCACAATCATCGGACCACAGCCATCGGCATCCCACAATCATCGGCGTTGAGTGAATAAAAAAAAAAAGAAATCGGCTTGGCTTGATGCTCCGGCCTGGGTTTCGTCGGAGAGGGAGGCAGCGACGCGAGCAGAGGGAGAGAGCGAGCGAGCAAAGAAATGGTGAAAAGAAAAGAAACGGAATGAGAGAATCAGAGCAAGAACAAAGCAGAAGAAGAAATAAAAAAGTGGGGTCCAGTTAATAAAAAAATAATATACCGATTTACAATTGATGAACAGTGCAGTCTCAAAAATAAGATTGCACTGTTCACCAATTGCAAAAATTATAAGAATTGGCAAGTTTGATGGAGCATGCTATTAAGGATTTTTAGGATTTTGTATCCTAAATTTTAGCATTTATAAGATTTACCCATCTTGATGAGAATACTCTAAGCTGTGAAGAAGACAACTCAACATAAGGAAGGGGGACTCAATTAAACACGCGTCCGTATATAATGAGCTAAAGTGTCGCTACGGCTACAAACAGTCACCCAAACAGCTTTTCCCTTCTCTCTCTACCTATATCCATAATCATCTCAGAATCCAAAGTCCAAAGACTCCAAACTCAAATATTGAATCATTGAAGACAAGCTCTGACATTTGCCCCTGAAACCACTCAGTCACCTACAGCACATCTCATCAAGATGGTCCTTTTCCTCCACTCCTTTCAACTTCAACTCTCTCTCTCTCTCTCTCTCTCTCTCTCTTTCTACCATCATAGTTCTCATTCCAATGTCCCCAATTCAACGCTCCTGATTCACTCTCTCTCGTGGATAATCTAAACTAAAATTTCCCAGTTTCCACGCATTCCCTCAAGAGTTAAAAAAAAAAAATCAAAAATAGCAAATGGGTTTTCGAAAACTCTCCCCGTCCTCTTCTTCTATGGTCCTTCTGCTAGTTATTATGGTTGTGGTGCTACCGTTTACAGCAGAATCAAAAACATTTGGGGGGGATATAGAGGTTTTGAAGGAGCTGAAGAACGGGTTGGACTCTAACTCAGTGAGTCCAGGCTCATGCATTAGCTCCTGGGACTTCAATGTTGACCCATGCGACAACCTCTTCAGCAACCGGTTCACGTGCGGGTTTCGTTGCGACCTCAATGTCTCAGAAACGAGCCGAGTCACCGAACTCAGTCTTGACCAGGCGGGTTACAACGGTTCACTCTCTTCCATTTCTTGGAACCTCCCTTACTTAAACACCCTCGACCTCTCCAACAACTTCTTCTCTGGTCCAATTCCGGACTCGCTTGCTAACCTGACTCGTCTGCGTCGACTCGGTCTCTCAATGAACTCGTTCTCTGGCGAAATACCCACCTCGATTAGCTCACTCACTGAGCTCGAGGAGCTTTACCTCGATAACAACAAGCTCGAGGGAGCAATTCCAGCGAGTTTCAACAACCTAGTGAGCTTAAAAAGACTCGAACTCCAATCAAACAAGCTAACGGGCGAGTTTCCCGAGTTAGGTTCTTTGAGCAGCCTTTCCTTTCTAGACGCTAGCAACAATGCCATCTCCGGCAAAATCCCGTGGGTTTTTCCATCTTCGCTGGTTCAAATCTCCATGAGAAACAACAGCTTAGAAGGAACAATAATCCCTGGGAGTTTCGAAACTTTGGGCTATTTACAAGTAATCGATATAAGTCACAATCGACTCAGTGGCTCAGTACCATCCCTTCTCTTCGACCTCCCGTCACTGCAACAACTCACTCTCTCATTCAACCAGTTCTCCTCCGTACAAGCCCCAGCTTCTTTAGGCACACAAAGCGAGCTCATAGCTATCGATCTGAGCAACAACGAGCTCCGAGGCTTTTTACCTTCATTCATGGCGTTAATGCCAAGGCTCTCCGCTTTGTCCTTGGAGAACAACAAGTTCACGGGTATGATACCGACCCAGTACGCCTTCAAAGCGGTAATACCCGGACCCGGAATCTCACCATTAACGAGGCTGTTGCTTGGAGGGAACTACTTGTTCGGACCCATACCGGATCCTCTAATGGGGCTCCAACCCGGTTCTGTAAACGTGAGGCTGGTTGATAACTGCTTGTACCGGTGTCCGGTAACTTTCTTTTTCTGTCAAGGAGGTCAGCAAAAATCATTGACCGAATGTAAGAGCTTTGCCCATGTAATTCCTTGAACAAATAATATGACGTGTAATTGATCTTCTTGTGTTTTTTATAATTCTTATTTTAGCTCCTAGATTCGTTTATATTTTAGAAGAATATATATATATATATATATATATATATATATTTCTTTTTAGAAGAATTAGAAGAAGAAGAAGAATATATTTTGTGCTAGAGCAATGATGGTTGTAAATTTAATTTTTTAGGAACTTAAAGGGTTATTTTATGTATTTTAAAACCATATTTTACAATACGACATCTAGTATTAATTGCTATATTTTTTTTTCCACTTCATTTAAAATGATATAAGTAACTCTTTAAAATAATAAAAAAACAATTACAAAAACTTTAGCATAGACACAATCATCTCCACCGCCCCTTCAACTTCAACAACAACAAACAACCATAATCCACCACTAAAAAAAAAAAACCATCTAACACTAGCCATAACTGGTCACGACAATCTACCATCAAAACTACAACTCATTGTCACAACCAAATCCATAGCCAAAATCAACGAAACCCACAACAACAGTCGAAATCCACTATCACCACCACCAACCATACCTCAGCCATACCACCGGTCCACCACTAATCACCCTAAAACCCACCAAACCCGAAACTACACAAACCAAACTTAGCCAAACCCACTACCCATAGCGACCCATGGCAAACGCTGCTAGCGAAACTCACAGCGAACGACACGAGTGAGAAGGGCATGAGAGAGAGAGAGACGTTGGGCTTGGGTATTAAAAAAATCAATTTTATTTATTTATTTATTTTTATGTTTGGTTGTCTATAGCAGCCGCTACATGTAACAGTTTACTGAAGTAGTGACCCAACAAAATTTAGCTATGGCACCATTGATATGTGTTTTTTCAAATATTTGAGTACTAAAATAGCTTTTTAATAAATTTAATACTATTAACGTGGATGCTCTTAGATTTTAGATTTTAAATAGTACTGTACTCCTACTTGCCCCCTATATCTATCTATATACATACATATATATATATATATATATATATATATCTCAGATTTTAAAATATCCCAAGAACACCCTGACTTGAAAATTTTATATATATATATATATATAACAATTAAAAAAAATTTATTTGTTTACCCTTAAAAAAATAATAGGAACTCCCTTAATCAAAATTAGGAACACCTTCAAATTAAAAAAAAATTAAAATTATTTGTTCTACTTTCAAGCAAAAAAAAAAAAAACTTCAACTAAAATTTGAAAAAAAAAAAAAAATTGTAACAGACCAAAACAACGGACAACATTATGGCAAACCCAACAGTTTACAGAGGAAGCAAACCCACGGATTCTCAAAAAAAAAAAAAAAAAAAAAAAAAAAAAAAAAAAAAAAAAAAAAACAGAGCACATCAAAAATTAGAAACCTCAAATCAGAAAATCAGTACATCAGAAATCACTAAAGCTAAAGCAAACCTAAAAACATCAGAAATCACTAAACTTTAGTGCAAACCTAAAAAAAGAGCAACAGAGCAACGCCAACGCCTTTCCTTAGAAGTTAGATCGATCCAGTGACTCTAGTCGCAGTCGTCACTCCTCATCGGATCGGAGAACCGTCTAGTCGCAGTCCAGAGCACATCGTTGCTCATCAGAGATCGCTCGCAGCCTTGCACATCATCATTCATCACTCCTCGCACATCGCCGCTGTCGCTGTGTCGCACATCGTCGCCGTCGCTGCGTCGCACATCATCGCCGTCGCACGTCGTTGCCGTCACACAAATATTTCTCTCTCTCTCTCTCTCTCTCTCTCTCTGAAATGTGAAATGAAATAATGAATGACTCTCTCTCTCTCTCTTTGTCTCTATTCTTTAAAGAGTAACTTTATCTGATTGGCTGAAGCAGTGGAGCTTTTAACTCTATTAATATTTTGCCCTTTTTTTGGCCTTTTTTTTTTTTTTTGTGGCATTATCTCATGATTGTTATGATCTTATTCGTTGGTTGGTGTGTGTGTGAGACTGTGTGTTGGTGTTGGTATTGGTGTTGGTGTTTGTGTTGTTCAATTGGTGAGATATTAACTGTTTTTAGTGTAATGTTACTGTGATTGTGAAATTTTCTGATTGGCAGCTGGCTCTTGTGATTGGGGGCATTAGTTAGGCTCGTCTGCTGAGTGGGGTGGGGGGTAGGCACATGGGGCCGGGTAATTGGGTAAAGTAGTGTAACAATTTTATGTTAGACTAAATTAATAATTAATAATTTAATAATTAAAGCAGTCTAATTGGATAAAGTAATAATTAAAAATTTAATTAACCAATACATTATAAAAGACAAACAAATTAAATTATGTTAGGCTAAATAACAATTAATAATTTTATAATTAATGAAACTATAATATAACAAATTCTAGTTTATAAAAGACAAAAAAATTAATGAAACAACTAAATAAAGAAGCATAAGACTTATCAATTAGTCTATTTGCTTGTGAAGTTAGTTTTGATCCTTCCTGTTGCTACTGCAACAGCAAAAAGAAGATTTTCAGCAATAAAATATATAAAGAATGAACTGCGCAATCGAATGGGAGATCAGTGGATGAATGATTTCTTAGTTGTGTATATTGAAAAAGATGTAGCTTGTAGCATTGATAATGAGGCTATCATGCAACAATTTCAAAATATGAAAACTAGTAGAAGAAAATTGTAAACTTTATATATTTACATATTTTTTTATTATTGTTGTTGTTGTCAATATAAAAAATTTTCTTTTTATTAGATTGTGTAATTTATGATTATTGAGAAACACCCTGGAAAAAATTCATGGAGCTGCCACTGCCTATTTACCTCCTATATATATAGAAACCCAACCCAGTCCAAGTATTTTCACTTCCATAAAATAAAAAGATAGAATGTGATCATTCATTGATTGAGATCAGTAATTATATGGGTGCAATTACCTTTCCCTTTCTCATAAAAATTGTCGTGGAATTGTTATGTAATTTTTGTAGACATAACACTTCTCATGTATTAATGCAAAACTAACTACCTTGCTACAACAGGGGTCGCTCCACTTGGAGCCTAGAGGTTTCAAATGAGCCACCTGAACTAGCCCCAAAAAAAATTGTTTATAAATTTACAAAAAAATTTGTTTTGACTTTCTTAAATAAAAATTTTAACACCTTGACCCTATATTTTTTTTAAGATTTGCTAAAATAAGTTTGCATATGATCCTTTGAATAATATCTTGGCATTTTTAATAATTTAAAAAAAAACCCAATAATAAACTAATTTGATCTAAAATTTGGAAAATAAAAATTAATAAGCCTAACAACAAAAGTAGAAATTTGTTAATCTTAAATTCTAGAAAAAAGCTCATTTAGATTTTAACAAATTTGAAATAAATCAATCAAATGAGAGATCAATTAATGAATAATTGTTTGGCCATGTACATTGAAAGAAATATAGTTTGTAGGATTGATAATGCAAAATATAAAATATCGTAGAAAGCAAATGTAAAAATTTATGTATTTCGATTTTATTTGTTTTTTTTTTATGATGTCAATATATGCAAGTTCTCTTTTGTTTTAAATTTTGTATAATTTATATTTTTTTATTGATCACCCTAAATAATAATTATGGAGCCGCCAGTGTGCTACAATCAATAGAAACATGACCTCTCAAAAGGATTTGTTTGGTTAGTCGTTTTGGGAGCTTAAAAGAATGTTATTAAAATCTAAATCTTTGTTTTATAACTACAACTCCTCATAATATTTTTTACAAACACTCATTCTAAATTTAAAACACTGTTTTCCATCAACTTATACAAACACACCTGAAACTTCCAACAACTTAAAGACAATGTTACATGATTTGGCTTCTTCATTTCAAGTTCTTTCTTTTCGATATGTTTCTAGGTCAATAAGGAGGCCCAACTTTCAATTTCCTAATAGTTTTTAGTGTTTAAGTGTTTGTGTGGGTGCCCTCTTTCTAAGACACAGGCCCAAGTATGAATAAGGATCCTGGGCCTAATACTTATTATTTTAAGGGACTGGACTTGGTTCATCATAGTTAGATGGGCTAATTACGAACCAGACGGTGCACAAAACATGAATCCTACAGCACATACATGCTAGCAAACCAAAAATATATGCATTGAATAACAAGAAACAAATAAAGGGACGATGTAATAAAGAACGACACAAAATAAACATTAAGGGTCTTTAAGATAATGTGAAATATTTATTTACTTTCCCAATTGTATAATATGTTATGCTCATTAGGACATGTTACAAGGTCCAAATAAGTTCAAAAATTACAGACTTAGATGACTCTTCAAGCCTCTAAGACTTGTAAAGTTTGAATCCCTTTGAATCCAAGTGTGCTCTCTAGTGGCTGTTTGGGGATACCGGACGGTATTTTCTCCTCCTTTACTTTTCCTTTTTAAATTCTAACAGAGTTTTCTCAATGATTCTATTTTAATTCACTGTTGTTGAATGCCCTCCCTTGTTGGCTGTTCTTCCCTTTTATAGTATCATTCTAAGGTTTTCGAGGTACCACTGATTCCCCCCAGTTGTTCCCCTGGATACCAAAACCAATGTTGTGCCAGCAACATTGGTGGCTGGTCCCTTCTATATTTCTCATAGTTTTCTTTTTTAGGTACTTCTTGATAGGCCAAACACGTATTGACCCTTTGTGATGAATTTACCAATTAATTAGCCAAATAAATTAATTAGGTTCAATTACATGCAATGAGTGTGGTAGCACAAAAAAATCACCAAATAACTAAATATGCAGTGGAAAATAAATGACATGGTGATTTATTTACAAATAGGGAAAACCTACACTGTAAAAACCCCACTAGGTGATTTTAAGCTCACCATTCCCGAGAATCCTCTATTATCAAAACAAGAGGTTACAAGTAAAGGAATTCTAGTACCTTATACCAACCTACAGTTGAACCCTTACCCCAATACCCAATTGAACTTTTTCTGTAGTAACAATCTCTCCTTTTTAATGCACGGCTCCAAGTACATGACTAACCAATAGATGCGCGGATCCCAGTATGCGACTTAATCACCAACTTGAGAAGGATGTTGGCTGCAAAATTCTTCAATTCATTATACAATGAAAATCACGAAGTTGCTTGGTCACAAAACCCTATGGTGTACAAATACAGCAACTTCTTTAAGATGAACTAGGGTAAATATTGTCTCCGGTCACAATTTACATGAACAAGACTTTGCTTAATACTTGCGCAACCCTACTCGGCCCTTAAAATAATCATTATATATGTTTAGGGTTGTGAGAAAAGAAAGCCCAAACATACTCACGGATTGGATGAAAAACAATCCTGAAAAACTAAGTTTCTTAAATCTTGACAGATACCTTAGCTGTCGAGCCTCGGACTGAACAGCTCTTTTAAACCTCAATTGATACTAGCTATCGAGATTTAATAAACAACACTTCTTCACTTGATTCTTGGACAGACTTACACGACTTTAACACTTGAACTTGAAACCTTATTTCTTGAAGTATTAAACACATCTTAGTTCTACCCAAACACAAGTAAAGTGCGTTTTGTCAAAGGATTAACCAATTACATAAAATGTTGACATATGTTCCTAACATTAATCACATATGTCCTAACAATCTCTCCCTATGGAAATCCGTGACAAAACCATAACAAACAAATGAACATATGAGAGAAGTCATAAATCACTCAACTCATATTCACTTGTTAAGTACAATAAAGTCTATTCTAACACAAACTCTTGAAAAACTTTGCAAGAAGAGAGTTTATGGCAAGGAAGACTTTGACAACCTATATTTCTGAAACACTTAAACAAAACTCATAAAGGCATCTTAGTGTGAGACAGAAATAAAATATTGCATGCAAGAAATAAGAATCATGTGTATAAAGAGAGAAAAGAAACAACACATGGAGAGAAAGGTGAAAGAACTTTAATAACAACCTCAAATGAGTGTGTGTGTGTATATATATATATATATCAATAAATACAAGGTTTGCTATCACAATATGATCACAAGATCTAAGGTACATGAACAATGTATCTAAAATAGAGAGAAAAGATAAAGATACATAAAAAAACTCACTATCCCTTAAAAAAAGTGAACACTCCCCCCAACAAAAATCTCCTATACTAACCCTCCCCCTATGAGCATGACTACTCTCATATCCAAACTACTCCCCCTTTTTGTCATGAGTGACAAAGGGTAAGTGTATCAAGCAGACATTTCATCAACACTGGATGAGCTAACACCATCATCCTCAGCATCAGCATCAGCATCATCATCCTCAGAAGCCTCTAGAGTAGGAGGAGGAGAAGCAACAAAGCCACCCATGACGTCATGCAATACGACCAACACAGGTGTTCACTTGACACAACTCATCGCTGAAAGTGTTGAGGCGAGCATCCATGCGCACAAGTTGTGCCATGATGTCCTCAAGTGTCACACCGCTCGTAGAAGAAGAGAGAGCGGATGTGGATGGAACTGTAGAAGCTGGAGGAACCGTCGATCTGGGCCTCCTCGAATGTAGCTACGCCTTGCTCTGTTTAACAGTAGCGGAGTCTATGACACAAATAAGAGGAAAGGGCATGTCAAAAAGGAGAACAAAAGCATAAACTGTACAAGTAAGGATATTTTCCACTCAATCAGAACCCATGAAAAAGTTCCATATCTCACGGCTTTTTTTGAAATTTCACATGGTTTCTTTTCTTATATCAGTGAAGAGCTTTAAAAAATCAATGAGGAAATGACATGTCAACAAGGAGAACAAAACCTAAGAAATTTCTTACCCTCAAAATTTCACCTAGGTTTTATTTTCTAGAACCATCGAGAGAGAGGGTCGAGCAATGAGTTTTGAGGACAACAAAAAAAAAAAAAAAAGTAAAGAGAGATGGAGTAGTAGAGGAGAAAAGAAAAGAGATAAGGCAGGGGTGTGCAATGGTAACGAGGGAGTTTCTCTCTCTTCCAATAAAATAAATATACTTTTACTGTTCTTGTAAGATTTAAAAGAAAAAAAACACGCACACACACACACACACACACACACACACACACACTCACATATCAAACACACAATTATCTTTTTTACATTTTAAAATATGTTATTTAAAATAGGGTACTAAACACATTTTTTGCATTATGAATACTTTAAACACGTGTTTCAACAACACTTTTTAAATCATAATTTTCACATCATTTTGAGCAACTATACTTGAAATTGATGATACAATTTCAAATATCTACCATTTTGGGGGTTTTTTTTTTTGTTATGGAAATTAGCTTGATCGTTCTCTAGAAAATGCATGATCCTAGTCTAGATTAAAACTCATATTGTACAAATAAAAAAATTTCATCATATTATGTCAAAAAATTTCAAAAAACCCAATAATTGGTGGTGACTTCACTTACCTTTGGTAATCACCTAAAATTTGGCCAAGATTCCTGCCACACCTCCAAAGGTAGACCTACCTTCCTCCCCCAAGAGAGAGAGTACCCAAAACTCTGTGCGAACCACACAATTATTGAAAGAGGCCTCTAACGGGCCCCGCATGTGCATGAGCGTCGCCATGGCGGGTGATCGAACGAAGGCCCAATGGTTTTCTAACTGTTTGAGGCCCGGGCATCAACAGACTGGCTACTCCACTAGGGATTGATGAAAGTTTAGCCTTTTGAGCTTTTGGCAAAACCATAATCTTTGGACATTGGCTTTCAAAAACACAAAAATTGTCTTTGGCCTCAGGGGCTTTCCTTTTGAAAAAGGCTTTTACTTTATCCTAGTAGACTATTTTCAAAAGAGCAAAAAAATCTTTTTCCAAAAAATCTTTTTCCGAAAGGGAGGCTATGAGGTATTTTCATAGGATTTTATTGCTTTCCTCACATGCTTTACTGCTTTCCTCACATGCTTTACAACTTTCCTTCACATGCAAACATAGGGTAGCAAAATTTAATTTCCGCTACATCTTTATCTGCTTTCACACACACACACACACACACACACACACACATACATATCTGCTGTGGTTGGAAAAGTCTTTCCCCTTCATTAAGGATTGCATGAAATATACACCTTTCTTGAGCCAAACCCGGGTTCCGCATTGTTGGCATAGTCACATCTCTTTGGGGATTTCATCACCCCATCTACAAATGCCCAGACACAAACTTCGGCAATGTTACCCATAGTTAGATTCTGGGGTTGACTTTGTATTCACTTCTAGGTCCATGGATGCACAAGAGTAGTTGAAAAGGCCCCCTCGATCCTTCCTGCCCCACAACTTCCATGAAGGAAGGGGTATGCCAATTGAGTCCACCTAGGATAGGAACAACCTACCAGTTAAGACTTTGTATACAATTGGCCTAGTTATGTCAAAACCATGAGGACTAGATTAAGCCCAGAGCCCATGAGGACTAGGTGAAGCCCAAAGAGTGAACATTCAAGCCTAGGAAAGGATACCCTTTTAGGACTAGAGGTCAGGGGAAAGTGTTTTGTAATAGGTGCTCCCTTTTTGCTTACGCCAAAGAAATTGTGCTCTACTCCAGGTTCTTTCTATCCTGCTTGCACAACATCCATGATTAAATCCCTAAGAAAAGCAACCCCATTGCTTATACAAGCTAGATCATACCCTATCCCAAGAGTTTATAACCCTACAAGGGCATTCATGCATACACCAAATGGTCATGTCACTTAATTGTGCAAAGATAAAATTTGTGGTAAGTAGCTAAAACTCCATTAAGGAGGAAACGATGCCAAAAAGCTTTCAAGAATTCCAAAGCATCAAGAGTTTAAGAGCTTTCCTAGGAAAAATCCAAAAAGATTGCCAAGAGATCCAAAGGCCAAGAGATCCATGTTGTCGAAGTTACCAAGAAATCCGAATGTCCAAAAGCTTTTTTAAGAAGTCCGCATCATCAAGAGCTAAGCTTTTCCTTGTAATCGCATTTACTTGTATTGTAAAAGGCCCATTGTTGGAACCATTGAACTCAGCATTGTAAAAGCAAACCTTGTACAAGCATTCCATTTTCATGTAATCAAAAGTAGCCCGTCCTGCATTGTCTAGCATGTCATGAAAGTTTCGGTTACTTGCCAGTCTCATGCATTAATCTTGCATCACAAAAGAAACTCACGATGATGAATACCTAATCAAGGGTGCAAAAGCCAAATTTTTCTGAAAATGGTAGGTGCATGTTAAATAGCATGTTAAACACACCCTGTTTCTTTCACCTCCTATTCTTTCCAAGTATTAAAAGATTGCTAAAAAGAAATAGTCTAAGCTACCACCACGTCATGATCTCATCATCACTAGGTTTCGCGCAAGAGAGATGTCCACTAGTGGTACTTCTCCCTATGAGAAAAACGCTTAGGAAATTGCTCTTCTAAAGGAGCAAATGGCAGAAATAATGCGTATGATGCAGCAACTAGTTGTAGAAGGAGGAAAAAACTCCCCTAGTCATAGTCAGGGAGGTCCTTCAACCAAGAATGAAAATCAGCCCTCACCAGAACAGGATCGGAGCCACAATATACTGCCCTAGGGAAATGACCAAGAAACAGATCCTTCTAAGGACAAGAACCCCGAATTTGAGATTGGCCAAGTCAAAAGCCAAATGAAAACTTTGGCTGAAAACCTTAGTATGTGAGATTAGAAAAGACCTCTAGCTGGAGGGAAATTACCAACTCTTTCCTGGGATACTATTGGTTCAACATTAAGATAGCTCCCGAATGCACGGTCCTTATGAGAATAGAGAAGAAGAGTGAGGAATCTTTCCAAGAATATGCCTAGAGGTGGCGAGAGCTAGCCGCACAAATGCAACCCCCCATGATGGAAAATGAAATGATCAAATGGTTCATTGACAACCTCAAGCCTCCTTACTATGAGAAGATGATCAACACCCAAGTCACTTATTTTGCTAGCCTCATCCCTATTAGAGAGCGTATTAACAAGGGTATTAGGAGCAAGAAGATCGTGGATCCTAAATTCTTGAGTTCCATGGTTGAACAATTCAAGAAAATGACTGGCTGCAAGACGAAGGAAGCCGATGTGCACATAGTCGACAACGCATTCGAAAGGCCTAGGGGTATTACTGCTGCTTATGCAACCTTAGCTACTAGACCTTATCAGCAACAGGCTCGGTCTACTCAAGCACCTAACCGAGCCTTTAATTAGAGAGGAAGGCCAGACCCACCTCGTCCCCCCAAGAGGGAAAACCGGAAGTACACTCCATTACCCATGCCCATGGTAGATCTCTATGCTTACCTGATAGAAAGGAAGCTAGTAACCCTGATGTTTGCAAGGCCCAGAGAAAGTCCTTTCCCACCCGGCTTTGATTCATCCAAGAAATGTGAACACCATTTTGGGGCTTAAGGGCATACCCTTGAACAATGTTACCAGTTGAGAGACCATGTCCAGGATCTCATTGACAACAAGTTGATATAGTTTAACAATGTGGCTGCTCCAAACATCATCACCAACCCTTTGCCTCCCCATCAAGAAGGGAATGTGAATGCCATCATCTCCATAGAAGAAAGGGTTTCGAATTTCTCCTCACCGTCATTCCTATGGAAGGCCCTGCTCCGAGCCTTGGTCCAAAAGAGCCACCTTGATCTTAAGGGTATGGAAACCCCAGGATTTGATTGGAGAATCTGCTCATTTTGTGACAGTGGACATAAGCATGCCCTGTTTGATTGTAGAGTGCTCCGAGCACAAGTTCAAAGTCTAGCCGACCGTGGTGTTATCTGGATTGAAAGGGAAATTATGCGAAGACATGATTGCATGGAAGGCAGCCTCTGTCCTCTAGTTATCTAGTCAGGAACCAGCTGCAACGCTCTATCTGTTGGATCAAGGAAAGATTGGGATGAATGTTAGGACATATGTGATTCAATGTTAGGACATATGTCACTATTTTATGTAATTAGCTAATCCTTTTACAAAGCGCACTTTACTTGTATTTGGGTAGATCTAGGATGTGTTTAATGCTTCAAGAAACCTTGTTTCAAGTTCAAGTGTTAAAACCATGCAAGTCTGTTCAAGATTCAAGTGTGAGAAGTGATGTTCATTAAAGCTCGACAGCTAGCATCTATTAAGCCTTGAAGAGTTGTTCTAGCCTGTGGCTTGACAACAGCTCAACAGATAGGGTATCTGTCGAGGTTTATGAAACTCAAATTTTCGAGTCTGTTTATCTTTCAATCTGTGATTATGTGTTTGGGCTTTCTTTTCTCACAACTTTATACATATAAAAAGATTATTTTAAGGGCCGTATCAAGTTACACAGCCAAGAACACAATTGCACAAGAGCATAATTCATCAAGTGTGACCAGAAACCAAGTTTGCCCTAGTTCTTTAGAAGCTGCTGTGTTTGTACACCATAGGGTTTTGTGACCAAACAACTTCATGATCTTCTTGTGTTGAAGAACAGAAGAACTTTACAGCTAATAATTCTTCTCTAGTTGGTTATTGAAGTCGTGTACTGGGATCCGCACAATTGGTTAGTCATGTACTGGTAGTTGTGCATTGGAAATGAGAGATTGTCACTACAGAACAAGTCTAATTGGGTATTGGGGTAAAGGTTCATCTGTAGGTTTTTATAAGGTACTGGGATTCCTTTACTTGTAATCGCTTGTTTTAATAATAGTGAATCCTTAGGAGTGGTGACCTTAAAATCACCGGTGGGATTTTTGCCGTGTTGGTTTTCCCCATTCGTAAACAAATCATCGTGTCAATTTATTTTTCGCTGCATACTTTAGTTTATTGGTGATTTGTTTATGCTACCATGCATTCGCATGTTAATTTGATTAATTAATAAACTTGGTTAATTAATCAATTAATTTATCACAAGGGGTTAATAAATTCTTAGCCTATCATGTGGTATTAGAGTAGCCACACTCTGATTAAGGTTTATATTTGCTATGATATCCATTGACCCCAGTTGTCATGGTTGCCATTGGCTAGAAAAGATTTATTATTTCAAATACATCTTGTTTTTCTAATCTCTATTTAATTGAGTGTTTCAGAAAATACTTGTCCAAAAGTTATTTGAAAGCCATTTTGATGATGTTAGAGAAAAATCTTAACATGACAAGAAAGAAATTAGACTGCCTCAAAATGAGAATGTGCAAAGGAGTTCATCTGAGAAGGGTGAAAGTTAAAAGTCTTAATTGTAGATGGCAGATAAAAGAAAATACCATTCCCTCAGATATGTTATCAAAGCATGAAGTGTGTTTTATGATGAAATCAGCATTCAAGGTAGTGGATACATGCTTGTGGTACCTTAATAGTGGATGATCGTGACACATGACTGAAGATTGCTTTCTCTTTAAGATATTCGAGTCTAAGAAAGGTGGTAATATCACTTTCGGTGATTGGAGTAAATCACAAATTAAAGGGAAGGGAGTCATTTCTTTACCAGGATTGCCAGATATTGCAAATGTGCTATATATAGAAGGACTGAAAGTGAACCTGTGGAGCATAAGTCAAATATGTGATCAAGAATTTATGGTGCTGTTTTCTAAAGGAAAGTATCTTGTACAGGATGAGTCTGGAAAGAAACTCATAAGTGGTGTTCGCACTTTAAACAATTGTTATGGTATGGTACTTGATGCTGGTATTGTGTGCAATAATATTCGTATACTGAATGAAGATCTATGGCACCAAAGGATGGGACATGCTAGTTATAAACATCTCTCAATTGTATCTAAGCACGAATCAATGCTAGGGATGCCAAAACTCAATAGAGTGGACAATGTTGTGTGTGGACCGTGCTAGCTTAGGAACAGAAAAAAGCTAAACATCCAGGCATTCAAACATCTACAACATCTAGACCATTGGAATTGCTACATGTGGATCTTATGGGTCCAACTCAAATTGAGTTTCTTGGGGAAAAGAGATATATCATGGTTGTAGTAGATGACTTCACTAGGTACTCTTAGGTCATTCTTCTAAGATCCAAGTCAGATGCTCCTGAGCACATCAAAGCCCTGTGCATAAGACTGCAAAATGAGAAGAGTTTGAAGGTTGATCAAATTCGAAGTGATCATGGAAAGGAATCCAAAAACTCATACATAAAGTCCTTCTGCACTAGATTGGGTATATCTCAAGAATACTCTGCTCCTATTACTTCTCAGCAAAACGATGTAGTAGAGAAGAAGAATAAAGTTATTTAAGAAATGGCTAGGGCTATGTTTCACAACAAGGGTATGGCTAGAAATTTGTAGGGAGAGGCTGTCAACACTGCATCTCACACTGTTAATAGGGTATATTTCAGACCTGGTACTAAAAAGACTCCCTATGAGCTATGGAAGGGAAGGAAGCCAAATGTCAAATATTTCAGAATCTTTGGAAGTACTTGTTTCATTCTCAAGGATAGAGAGAATGTGAGAAAGTTTGACTCCCGAAGTGATGAAGGAATATTTTTGGGGTATTCCTCCATAAGCACAGCTTATCAGGTATTGAACAAGAGAACCAAAAAGGTGATGGAAACTATAAATGTTGTTATCGATGAAGCTTTGGAGTCATGTTTTGAGAATGTTAGTAAGGAAATCCCCAAAGAAATTATTCCTCCCAAGCCCAATGACATTCAAGAACCTGTTGATAAAGAGCCTGCCTCTCCAAGCACTCCCAATACTCCTAGTGTTGCAGAAGGATCAACAGACAGATCTACCTCACTTGATTCTGAATATTGTAAAGAGAAAGGACCTTCCTCTAGAATTCAGCTAAATCATCCTCTTGAAACTATTATGGGAAATATGAATGAACTTACACTAAGGAAACGCACAGTTGATAAATGTGTTGCTAACTCTGTGTCTTATTCTTGCTATTTGTCACAGGTTGAACCTACCAAGGTTGAGGAAGCACTCCAGGATGAAAGCTAGGTTGAGGCAATGCATGATAAACTGCTTCAATTTCAAAGAAATGATGTATGGACTCTAGTACCTAGACCGGAGGGTAAGCACATCATCGGCACAAAGTTGATATTCCGCAATAAGATTGACGAGGAGGGTAATGTGATCCGCAACAAGGCTCGTCTTGTAGCTCAAGGTTACTCACAAAAGGAAGGAGTTGACTATGATGAAACATTTTCCCCAATTCCCGTATAGAGTTCATCAGAATTATCCTAGCCCTTGTCTGTCAGCTAAAATTCTAGCTTTATCAAATGGACGTAAGGACTGCTTTCTTGTATGAGCTTCTCAAAGAAGATGTCTATGTGGTTCAACCAAAAGGATTCATTGATCCACACTTTCTAGATCATGTGTTGTACCTCAAGAAGGCATTTTATAGTTTAAAGTAAGCCCCCAGAGCTTGGTATGATCGACTCACACAATACTTGGTGTCACATAGGTACATGAGGGGAAAAGATGATCAGACACTCTTTATTAAAAGGGAAGTTGGCGAGTTGACAGTTCTTAAGTCTATGTTGATGATATCATCTTTGGGTTGACCAAGGATGAACTTACTCATAGCTTCTCAAAACTCATGCAGGCCGAGTTCGAGATAAGCATGATTGGAGAGCTAACTCACTTCCTTGGATTGCAGATTCGTCAACAAGATTTAGGTATATTCCTATCTCAATCTAAATATGCCAAAAATCTTGTGAAGAAATTTGGTTTGGAATCTGCTAGTTTTGTTAAAACCTCTATGAGCCCAAATGTTAAACTCACTGTTGACTTGTTAGGTAAAAGTGTTGACTTTTCTCTCTATAGAAGCATGATAGGTAGTCTTCTTTACCTTACTGTTGTAGACCTGACATTAGTTGCAGTGCGGGAGTTTGTGCTAGATATCAGGCTAATCCCAAAGAGTCCCATATGACTACTTTAAAAAGAATCATAAAGTATTTCAAAACCACAGCTGACTTTGGGGTGTGGTACAGCAAGGACATAAATGATGTCTTAGCTGGGTATTCTGATGCTGATTAGGCTGGAAATGTTGATGGTAGAAAGAGTAAATTGGGGGGTTGTTTCTATGTGGGTAATAATCTTGTCTCCTAGATAGGCAAAAAGCAGAATTCCATATCCTTATCCACTGCAAAAGCCGAGTATATCGCTGACGGTAGCTGTTGCACCCAACTTCTATGGATGCAAAAACTCCTTCATGATTACGGTATTTGTCAAGAACATCTCACTATCTACAGTGACAATACCAGTGCCATCAACATCTCTAAGAATCCAGTTCAACATTCTCAAACTAAACACATAGAGATTCGACATCACTTCATTAGGAAGCTTGTCAAAGATGATACTCTTACTCTTGAGTTTATTCACACTAATGATCAGAAGGCTGATTTGTTTACTAAACCTCTTAATGGCAAACGGTTTGAATTCCTTCACCAAAACATTGGTGTCATCTCCATGGACTGAGTTTTATGCATTGCTTTGCTTTGTTTAACATGTTTTTGTTGTTTATTTTCAGTTTGTTTTATTTTGTTTTTCATAAAAAAATAGTAATAATAAAATTGAAAAATTGAAAAATACAAAAACAATGTGTGTTTGTGCACATTGGTACTTGTGTACCTTGAATGGTCATTGAAACAGAGTTTTCTAAACTTTGTATCTCTTGTAGCTTGGATGAGCATCTCTATACACAACTAAGCAAGTGAGCTTTATGGCTCGTGTTTGCGATGAGTAAGGTTAAGTAATCTCTTATACTTGACACTCGTATCACTCTTTTTGATGGGAAGGATTAAAAAATCTTAAGAGAAAGGCATAAATAATCATCTCACCACTATTGCCTGCCAATCATGAAATGACATCTATATGTTTCGGCATAGCAAAAGTGCAATGTCAATGACATCTGTATGTTTTGGCATAGCAAAAATACAATGTCGTAAAACTTAACATAATTAGGTATTTCTTTGTACTCTTTGATATGCCCAAGCATGGTTTGCTTAAAAGAAAAATATGCAAAGAAAAAATAAAAGCAAAAAGATCAAAATGATTTACATATTATTGCAAGCATGTATTCTAAAAGATGTGAGAGTTATTAGATGTACCTCAAGGGTGATAGTCCCCATCAAACAATTATGATCATGTGTGAGTTAAATTAATTTACTCAGATCACAAATCATCATAACATAGAGACACTTATGCAATCTTGCAATGTTTTCACACACAACATGCAATATTATTCGCTACTTTTGATACATGTGCAGGTACAATGTGATTTGGCCATCACAAGGTTTACATGTGTTAATGTATGCTCACTTAACTATCTTCACTTGTTTTTGAAAATATAAAATTGGTTAGACTTGTTTAATGTGTGTGTGTGTGTGTGTGTGTGTGTGTGTGTGTGTGTGTGTGTTTTAGGATTTATGTGCTCAACATTTTCATTGAGAGATGATTTTGGGAGCTTAAAATGTTGTTTGGATCATTAGTTAAGGTGCTTGTTTGATTGCATTCATGTTTATGTTTTTCCCTTCTTTGAAAAACTATTTTTAAGCAATCTCGATACCTCTCGACACCTAGCTTATCTATTGAGCTCTTTAGTTGCTTTTTATCGCAATCTCAACACCTCTTGACAGCTATGTGGATCAATTGAGAATTCTTCTGTCCCCTTGATAGCTCCTTGACAGATCTTCGATCCATCATGATTTATTTTGCCTTGGACACCTGCTCGATAGCTTCTTCTGTCGAACTCTTTAAAGCTCGATAGATTCTCGACACCTCTCAATTTATTGAGATTTATTGAAATGCTATATAAGGAGTGCTCACGATCTTTGTTTCATTCTGCTCGATATCTCTAGATCTTTCAAGCCTTTTCACCTCCCAAAACCTCTCTTCTTTTCCTTAAACCTTTTCCTCAAGGTTCTTTCGACCTTAATCAAGTTTTCTTCACTTGGTAAGTGTCTAAATCCCTCATATTCATGCATTTCATGCTTTTTAACCTAAGTTTTTTGGATTTTTGGAAATGTGGGAGTTTTTCAAAATCAAAAAGGTTTTTACCAAATTTTTGGGATGGGTTTTGTAGTTTTTATCTTAAAAAATTCATGCATTGCATCCCATGTGCATTATAACTATGTTTTCATGAATTTAGATATGCGTTATATATGTTATCTGATTGTGTGTTGGTAGGATTGGATTAGACTGAGCCCATGATGCAATTACCTGTGCATATCACATGTCCATGCGTTCCTATGCATACATTCTTTCTTTCAATATATTTTGATATATTTGAAACGCTTGCGACTTTTCTGATTGTCTCTTTCTCCCTCTCTCTCTTCTGTTTGTGTTAGTCTGTTTCTATGGCACCCAAATGCAAATCTACTCTGTCCCCAAACCCTCTACATTCCGGGCCATCCTCTTCTACTGATCCTACTCCCTTTCACGTTCGACTCCATGATAAGAAGGCCAAATTAGACTTCTTTGAGAACTTTTCCCGACGAGGCATTCATTTGGAACCCTAAGTCATTTTGTTAGACTTCTCTGACACTGACCTTCCCATTGTCATCCGCAGTAAGCAATGAGAGTCACTGTGTGACGTCTTGGTCACATGTCCATCCATGCTGATCTAGGAGTTCTACTCCAACATGCATGGATTCGATACTTCAGTGTCTTAGTTTTCCACTCGCATTTGAGGTACGCACATGGTGGTCACTCCGGTTCTTGTATTCGACGTGCTCTACATCCCTAAGTTAGCGCATCCTGACTACCCTGGTTGTGCGCCTTAAGACTATGTCTAAAGACGAGCTTATGTCTGCTTTCTATGAGCTCCTTTTTGATTGAGGTGAGCGTTAGTTCACTTACTGTTTGACCTATGCTAAAGGTCCATATTTTCTTAGCATGGTTATGACTTTTGTTTTACATTCCATATCTCATTATAACTCTATTACAAAGCCCCATGCTCGGTTTTTGCTTTCCCTTCTTTAGTATCTTAGTATAGATTTTCCCTCTCATTTCATTCTTTTTATCATAGATGTGTATACGGATTTGGTGACCTATGATAAGCTCATCTTCCCTTCAGCTATCACGATGATCTTACGCCATTTTTTTGTTCCCTTTCCCTTGTTTGACCACTTTTCTATCATGGGTGCTATAGATGCCGCTACCGTTAAACAGAGCAAAGCACAATTTCGGTCGAGGCGGTCCAGGTCAACAATTCCTCCCAATCCTTCAGCTCCATCCACATTGGCTCCCTCTTCTTCTACGAGCGGTGTGACTTTCGAGGACATCATGGCACAACTACAGTGCATGGATTCTCACCTCAACACTCTCAGTGATGAGTTGTGTCAGGTGAATACTCGTATTGTTCGTGTTGCATGATGCCAAGTGGTCATAGGTGGCTTCGTTACTTCTCCTCCACCTCCTCCAGAGGCTTCTAAGGATAAGGACGATGATGGTGATACTGATACTGATGCCTCTGCCGATGATGAGGATGATGCTAGCTCTTCTAGTGCTGGCAAGATGTCTACTTGACACTCTTACTCTTTGTCACTCGTGACAAACAGGGGGAGTAGTTTTGGATATGAAAGTAGTCATAGTTAGGGGGAGAGTTAGTATAGGAAATTTCTGTTAGGGGGAGTGTTGATATTGAGGGATGTAGTGAGGATACTAGTATCTTTTCTTTTCTTTCTAGTTTAGATACATTATCTCTTGTACTTGGGTCTTGTGACCATTTTTACATACATTGTACTTTTCTCTCTCTATGTCCAGTTGGGCTTCACTTCAGACGGGCAAGTCTTTGATGTAGCTATCATAATAGAACGTACATGACCATGATGTTTGGTCAAACAGTCAAGTAAATATGTATTCCAGTGTTTTAGGTTATAGGTCAGTGTAACTTGTAAGAGTGATAGTTCTGAGAGCAAAGTGATGCTTTTAACCTCTAAATGTTTATGGGACACGATGGTTTGACAGCACAGTTTCAAGGTTTAAGATGGCTTTACCATGTGCAATCTCATCCAACCAACAGCCACGGATAATGGGAAGAGCGTTTTGACTGGCATCCTTGAAAATGACTAGCAATAATAAACACCCTAATGTATAATGTTTTGGGGTGAAGGACCAACCACAATTAAACAGATATGATAGTGAGCCCAAGCCACCAACATCAAAGGTATAACAGATTTCAAAGTTAGTTCTAGTTGGGCTTCACTTCAAACTGGCGAGTCTTTAATTTAGCTACCATAATCGAACTTATATGACCACGATGTTTGGTTGAACAGTCGAGTAAATATGTATTCCAGTATTTAAATGTTTATGGTACACGATTGTTTGACAACTCAGTTTTAGGTTTCAAGCTGGCTTTACCATATGCAATGTCTTCTAATCAGTAGTCACGAATTTTGGGAAGAGCATTTTGACTAGCATACTTGAAAATGAACACTCTGATCATTAATGTTTTGTGGTGATGGACCAAGCACAATTAAACAGATATAAAATGAGCTCAATCCCCCAGCATCAAAGGTATCACATATTTCAAAGTCAGTTCCAGTTGGACTTCACTTTAGACTGGCGAGTCTTTGATTAAGTTGCCATAATCGAACATACATGACCACGATGTTTGGTCAAACAGTCGAGTAAATATGCATTCTAATGTTTCAGGCTAAAGGGCTGCGTAATTTGTAAGTGTGATAGCACTGAAAGCAAAGTGATGGTTTTAACCTCTAACTTTTTACGGGACTCGATTGTTTGACAGCATAGCTTCATGTTTCAAGATGGCTTTACCTTGTGCATTCTTTTCTAACTAGTAGTCACGGATAATAGGAAGAGCATTTTGACTGGCATTCTTGAAAATGACCAGCGATAATAAACACCCTGATGTTTAATGTTTTGGGGAAAAGGACCAAGCACAATTAAAAATATATAACAGTAAGCTCAAGCCACCAACCTCAAAGGAATAACAGATTTCAAAGTCAGTTCTAGTTAGGCTTCACTTCAGACAAGCGAGTCTTTGATTTAGCTCCTATAATCGAACATACATGACCACGATGTTTGGTTGAACAGTCGAGTAAATTTGTATTCCAGTGTTTCATTGTTTCAGGCTGTGAAGCTGTGTAATTTGTAAGAGTGACGGTTTTGAGAGTAAAGTGATGCATTTAACCTCTAAATGTTTATGGGATGCGCTCGTTTGACAGCACAGTTTTAAGGTTCAAGATGGCTTTCCCATGTGCAATCTCTTTTAACCAGCAGTCATTGATTATAGGAAGAGTTCTTTGACTAGCATCCTTGAAAATGACCAACGATAATAAGTACCCAGATGTTTAATGTTGTGGGGTGAAGGACCAAGCAGAAATTAACTGATATAACAATGTGCTCAAGCCACTAACATCAAAGGTTTAATAGATTTCAAAGTTAGTTCCAGTTAGGCTTCACTTAAGACTGGCAAGTCTTTGATTTGGTTGCCATAATCGAGCATACATGACTACGATGTTTGGTCGAACAGTCGAGTGAATACATATTCCAGTGTTTCAAGCTGTGGGGCTATGAAATTCATAAGAGTGATGCTTTCAACCCTTAAATGTTTCAGGGACACGATTGTTTGATAGCACAGTTTCAGGGTTCAAGATGGCTTTACCATGTGCAACATCATCTAACCAGCAACCACGAATTTTGGGAAGAGCGTTTTTACTGGCATCCTTGAAAATTACCAGTGATAATAAACACCCTGATGTTTAATGTTTTGGGTTGAAGGACCAACCACAATTAAAAAGATATAATAGTGAGCTAAAGCCATCAACATTAAAGGTATAATAGATTTCAAAGTCAACTCTAGTTGGGCTTCACTTTAGATTGGCGAGTCTTTGATTTAGCTACCATAGTCAAACGTATATGACCATGTTTTTTGGTCGAAAAGTCGAGTAAATTTGTATTCCAGTGTTTAAGTGTTTCAGGCAATGTGACTGCGTAATTTGTAAGTGTGATGGTACTGAGAGCAAAGTGATGCTTTTAACCTCTAAATTTTTATGGGACGCGATTGTCTGACAGCTCAGTTTTAGGGTTCAAGATGGCTTTACCATGTGCATTCTCCTCTAACAACCAATCACAGATTATAGGAAGATCGTTTTGACTGGCATCCCTGAAAATAAACAACAAAAATAAACACCCTTATATTTAATATTTTGGGGTGATGGACCAAGCACAATTAAACAGATATAACAATGGGCTCAAGCCCCCAACATCAAAGGTACAACAAATTTCAAAGTCAGTTCCAGTTAGGCTTCACTTCAAATTGGCAAGTCTTTGATTTAGCTGCCATAATTGAACGTACATGACCACAATGTTTGGTCGAACAATTGACTAATTACATAGTCCAGTGTTTCCGGCTGTGGGGCTGCGTAATTTGTAAGAGTGATGGTTTTGAGAGCAAAGTGATGCTTTTAACCTCTAAATGTTCATGGGATGCGATCGTTTGACAGCACAGTTTCAGGGTTCAAGATGGCTTTCCCATGTGCAATCTCTTCTAACCAACAGTCACGAATTATGGGAAAAGCGTTTTGACAGGCATCCTTAAAAATGACCAACGATAATAAACACCCTGAAGTTTAATGTTTTGGGGTGAAGGACCAAGTACAATTAAATAGATATAACAGTGAGCTCAAGCCAACAACATCAAAGGTATAACAGATTTCAAAGTTAGTTCCGGTTGGGCTTCACTTCAGATTGGCTAGTCTTTGATTTAGCTACCATAATCGAACGTACATGACTACGATGTTTGGTCAAGCAGTCGAGTAAATATATATTCCTGAGATTTAGAGTTTCAGGCTATGGGGCTGTGTAATTTGTAATAGTGATGGTTTTGAGAGCAAAGTGATGCTTTTAACCTCAAAATGTTTATGGGATGCGTTTGTTTGACAGCTCTATTTTTGGTTTAAAGATGGCTTTCCCATGTGCAATCTCTTCTAACCAGTAGTCACGAATTTTTTTGTGAGAGTTTTGACTGGCATACTTAAAAATGACCAACAATAACAAACACCCTTATGTTTAATGTTTTGGGGTGATGGACTAAGCACAATTAAACAAATACAACCGTGATCTCAAGCCCCTAACATAAAAGGTATAACAGATTTCATAGTCAGTTCTAGTAGGGCTTCACTTTAGACTGGCGAGTCTTTGATTTAGCTACCACAATCGATCGTACAGACCACGATGTTTGCTCGAACAGTCAAGTAAATATGTATTCCAGTGTTTCAATGCTTCAGGCAGTGGGGCTGTGTAATTTGTAAAAGTGATAGTTTAGAGAGCAAAGTGATGGTTTTAACCTCTAAATGTTTATAGGATGCGATTGTTTGACAGCACAGTTTTAGCGTTCAAGATGGCTTTACCATGTGCAACCTTATCCAACCAATAGCCACGGATTGTGGGAAGAGAGTTTTTGATAGGCCACAAATGCGTTGACCCCTTGTGATGAATTAAATAGATTAATTAGCCAAGTTTTTAATTAATCAAGTTAACATGCAAATTTACTTGGTAGCACAAACAAATCACTAATAAACTAAAGTATGCAGCAGAAATTTAATGACACAGTGATTTGTTTACGAATCGGGAAAACCTAACGGCAAAAACCCCACTGGGTGCTTTAAGGTCACCACTCCTGAAACTCCACTATTATCACAACAAGCGGTTACAAGTAAAGGAATCTCAGTACCTTATTAACCTACAGTTGAACCCTTACCCTAATACCCAATTGGACTTGTTCTGTAGTGACAGTTTCTCCTTTTTGGTGCACGGCTCCCAGTATGTGACTAACCAATTGTGCGAATCTCAGTACGCGACTTCAATTCACCAACTAGAGAGAGAGTTGTTGGCTGCAAAGTTCTTCAATTCATCCACACGATGAAGATCAAGAAGATGCTTGGTTACAAAACCCTATAGTTCACATTACACAGCAACTTCTTCACAAGAGAGATGAACTAGGGCATGAACTTTGTCTCGGATCACAAATAGCTTGAACAAGGATTTCTTAATGCTTGTGCAACTTGTGTACTTGTGCTTTCTTCGACAGCCCTTAAAATAATTATTTTATATGTCTAGGCTTAGGAGAAAAGAAGTCCCAAAGACATACTCACGGATTGGAATCAAAACAAAACTTAGAATCTGTTTTCCTTAAATCTCGACAGATAGAGGTGTTGAGGATCTATCGAGAAGCTGTTGAGCCTCGGGGCTGAAATAGCTTCTAAAGCTCGATAGATGCATGTGTCGAGACTAGGTGTTAAGATTTAGTAACTTACACTTTTCAGCTTGTTTCATAGACAGACTTGATGACTTCAACACTTGATCTTGAAACACAGTTTCTTGAAGCGTTAAACACATCCTAATTCTACCCGATTACAAGTAAAGTACATTTTATCAAAGGATAAGCCAATTACATAAAATAATGACATATGTTCAAGACAACGTGAACCACATATGTCCTAACAGTTTTGACTAGCATCCTTGAAAATAACCAACACTAACAAACACCCTGATGTTTAATGTTTTGCAATGAATGACCAAGCACAATTAAAGACATATAACAGTAAGCTCAAGCCCCCAACATCAAAGGTACAGATTTCAAAGCCAATTCCAGTTGGGCTTCACTTCAAACTAGAGAGTCTTTGATTTAGCTGCCATAATCGAACGTACATGTCCATAATGTTTGGTCGAACAGTCGAGTAAATATGTATTCTAGTGTTTCAAGCTGTGGGGCTGCGTCATTTGTAAGAGTGATGGTTCTAAGAGGAAAGTGATGCTTTTAACCTCTAAATGTTTATGGGACATAGATTATGGGAAGAGTGTTTTGACTAGCACCCTTGAAAATGACCAACGATAGTAAACACCCTGTTGTTTAATATTTTGGGGGTGAAGGACCAAGCACAATTAAACAGATATAATAGTGTGTTCAAGCCTCCAACATCAAAGGTATAACAGATTTCGAAGTCAGTTCTGGTTGGGCTTTACTTCAAACTGGCGAGTCTTTGATTTAGCTGCCATAATCGAATGTACATTACCACGATCTTTGGTTGAACAGTTGAGTAAATATGTATCCCTGTGTTTCAAAGTTTCAAGTTATGGGGCTGCACAATTTGTAAGAGTGACAATTCAGGGTGCAAAGTCATGCTTTTAACCTCTTAATGTTTATAGGACGCGATTGTTTGACAGCTCAGTTTTAGGTTTCAAGATGGCTTTACCATGTGCAATCTCTTTTAACAAGTAGTCACGATCTTTGGAAAGAGCATTTTGATTGGCATACTTGAAATTGACCAACGACAAGAAACACCCTAATTTTTAATGTTTCGGGGTGATGGACCAAGCATAATTAAATAGATATAACAGAAAGCT
The DNA here is from genome assembly GCA_032878915.1 of Castanopsis chinensis. Taxonomy (NCBI): domain Eukaryota; kingdom Viridiplantae; phylum Streptophyta; class Magnoliopsida; order Fagales; family Fagaceae; genus Castanopsis; species Castanopsis chinensis. The sequence goes on from JAVQMG010000122.1 coordinate 17,397,628, forward strand.
CAGGCCCCCAACATCAAAGGTATAACAAATGTCAAAGTCAGTTCCAATTAGGCTTCACTTCAGACTGGCTAGTCTTTGATTTAGCTGCCATAATTGATTATACATGACCACGATGTTTGGTTGAACAGTCGAGTAAATTTGTATTCTAGTGTTTTAGTGCTTCAAGCTGTAGGGCTGTGTAATTTGTAAGAGTGATAGTTTTGAGAGCAAAGTGATGCTTTTAAGCTCTAAATGTTTACGGGACGCAATCGTTTGACAGCACAGTTTTAGGGTTCAAGATGGCTTTCCCATGTGCAATTTCTTCTAACCAGCAGTCACGAATTAGGGGAAGAACATTTTAACAAGCATACTTGAAAATGACCAATGATAATAAACACCCTGATGTTTAATGTTTTTGGGTGAAGGACCAAGCACAATTAAACAGATATAACAATGTGCACAAGCCACCAACATTAAAGGTATAACAGATTTCAAAGTCCGTTCCAGTTGGGCTTCATTTCAGACTGGCGAGTCCTTGAATTTGTTGCCTTAATCAAATGTACATAACTACGATGTTTGGTCAAACTATCTAGTAAATATGTATCCTTGTGTTTCACTGTTTCAGGCTATGGAACTGCGCAATTTGTAAGAGTGACGATTCTGAGAGCAAAGTGATGCTTTTAACCTCTTAATGTTTACTGGATGAGATTATTTGATGGCTCAGTTTTTAGTTTCAAGATGGCTTTACCATTTACAATCTCCTCTAACTAGCAGTCACGAATTTTGGAAAGAGCGCTTTGACTGGCATACTTGAAAATGACCAACAATAATAAACACCCTGATGTTTAATGTTTTGGGGTGATGGACCAAGCATAAATATATATAGCAGTGTGCTCAAGCCCCCAACATCAAAGGTATAATAGATTTCAAAGTCAGTTCTAGTAGGGCTTCACTTCAGACTGGCAAGTCTTTGATTTAGCTGCCATAATTGATCGTACATGACCAGGATGTTCAGTCGAACAGTTGAGTAAATATTTATTCCAGTGTTTCAATTTTTTAGGCTATATGGTTGTGTAATTTGTAAGTGTGATGGTACTAAGAGCAAAGTGATGCTTTTAACCTCTAAATTTTTTTGGGACGAAAGTGTGTGATAGCTCAGTTTCAAGGTTCAAGATGGGTTTACCAAGTGCATTCTCTTCTAACTACTAGTCACGAATTATTGGAAGAGCGTTTTGATTGGCATTTTTAAAAATGACCAACCAAAATAAACACCCTGATATTTAATATTTTGGGGTGATGGACCAAGCACAATTAAACAGATGTAATAGTGAGCTCAAGCCCCCAACAAAGAAAGTATAACAGATTTCAATGTCAGTTCCAGTTGGGTCTCACTTCAGACTGGCAAGTCTTTGATTTAGCTGCCAGAATCGATCGTACATGACCACGATGTTTGGTCGAACAGTCAAGTAAATATGCATTGTAGTGTTTCAGGCAATCGGGCTGTGTAATTTGTATTAGTGACAGTTCGGAGAGCAAAGTGATGCTTTTAACCTCTAAATGTTTGTTCGATGCGATTGTTTGATAGCCCAGTTTTAGGTTTCAAGATGGCTTTACCATGTGCAATCTATTCTAACAAGTAGTCACGGATTTTGGAAAGAGCATATTGACTGGCATACTTGAAAATGAGGAACGATAATAAACACCCTAATGTTTAATGTTTTGGGATAATGGACCAAGTACAATTAAATAGATATAATAGTGAGCGCAAGCCCCCAACATTAAAGGTCTAACGGATTTCAAAGTCAGTTTTAGTTGGGCATCACTTCAGACTGGTGAGTCTTTGATTTAGCTGTCATAATTGAACGTACATGACCACAATGTTTGGTAGAACAATTGACTAATTATGTAGTCCAGTGTCTTAGGTTGTAAGGCCACATAATTTGTAAGAGTGATGGTTCTGAGGGCAAAGTGATGCCTTTAACCTCTAAATATTCATGGGACACGATCGTTTGACAACAGAGTTTTAGGGTTCAAGATGGCTTTACCATGTACAAGCTCTTCTAACCAGCAGTCATGGATTTTTGGATGAGCGTTTTGACTAGCATACTTAAAAATGACCAACGATAACAAACACCCATATGTTTAATGTTTCAGGGTGATGGACTAAGCACAATTAAACAAATACAACAGTGATCTCAAGCCCTTAACATAAAAGGTATAACGGATTTCATAGTCAGTTCCAATAGGGCTTCACTTCAGACTGGCGAATCTTTGATTTTGCTACCACAATCGATTGTACAGACCACGATGTTTGCTCGAACAATCGAGTGAATATGTATTCCAGTGTTTCAGTGCTTCAGGCAGTGGGGCTGTGTAATTTGTAAGAGTGATAGTTCAGAGAGCAAAGTGATGCTTTTAACCTTTAAATGTTTATAGGACGCGATTGTTTGACAGCACAGTTTCAGCGTTCAAGATGGCTTTGCCATGTGCAACCTTATCCAACCAATAGCCACGGATTGTGGGAAGAGAGTTTTGACTAGCATCCTTGAAAATGACCAACTCTAACAAACACCCTGATGTTTAATGTTTTATGGTAATGACCAAGCACAATTAAAGAGATATAACAGTGAGCTCAAGACCCCAACATCAAAGGTATAACAGATTTCAAAATCAATTCCAGTTGGGCTTTACTTCAAACTGGCGAGTCTTTGATTTAGCTGCCATAATTGACGTAGATGACCACGATGTTCAATTGAACAGTCGAGTAAATATTTATTCCAGTGTTTCAATTTTTTAGGCTATGTGGCTGAATAATTTGTAAGTGTGATGATACTAAGAGCAAAGTGATGCTTTTAACCTCTAAATTTTTTTGGGACGAGAGTGTCTGACAGCTCAGTTTCAACGTTCAAGATGGGTTTACCAAGTGCATTCTCTTCTGACTACTAGTCACAGATTATTGGAAGAACGTTTTGACTGGAATTCTTAAAAATGACCCACCAAAATAAACACCCTGATATTTAATATTTTGGGGTGATGGACCAAGCACAATTAAACAAATGCAATAATGAGCTCAAGCCCCCAACAAAAAAAGTATAACAGATTTCAATGTCAGTTCCAGTTCGGTCTCACTTCAGACTGGCAAGTCTTTGATTTAGCTGCCAGAATCGATCGTACATGACCACGATGTTTGGTCAAACAGTCGAGTAATATGCATTGTAGTCAGGCAATCGAGCTGTGTAATTTATATGAGTAACAATTCAGAGAGCAAAGTGATGCTTTTAACCTCTAAATGTTTATTCGACACGATTGTTTGACAGCCCAGTTTCAGGTTTCAAGATGGCTTTACCATGTGCAATCTATTCTAACAAGTAGTCACAGATTTTAGAAAGAGCATTTTGACTGGCATACTTGAAAATGAGGAACGATAATAAACACCCTAATGTTTAATGTTTTGGGGTGATATACCAAGCATAATTAAACAGATATAACAGTGAGCTCAAGCCCCCAACATTAAAGGTCTAACGGATTTCAAAGTCAGTTCTAGTTGGGCATCACTTCAAACTGGTGAGTCTTTGATCTAGCTGCCATAATTGAACGTACATGACCACAATGTTTGGTCGAATAGTTGACTAATTATGTAGTCCAGTGTCTCAGGCTGTAAGGCTGCATAATTTGTAAGAATGATGGTTCTGAGGGCAGAGTGATGCTTTTAACCTCTTAATGTTCATGGGACATGATCGTTTGACAGCACAGTTTTAGGGTTCAAGATGGCTTTACCATGTACAAGCTCTTCTAACCAGCAGTCACGGATTTTGGAAAGAGCATTTTGATTGGCATACTCAAAAATGACGAACAATAATAAACACCCTAATGTTTAATGTTTTAGGGTGATGGACCAAGCACAATTAAACAGATCTAACAATGAGCTCAAGCCCAAAATTAAAGGTATAACGAATTTCAAAGTCAGTTCTAGTTGGGCTTCACTTTAGACTGGCGAGTCTTTGATTTAGCTGCCATAATCAATTGTACATAACCACGATGTTTAGTCGAACAGTCGAGTAAATATGTATTTCAATGTTTCAGTGTTTCAGGCTATGAGGCTGTGTAATTTGTAAAAGTGATAATTCTAAGAGCAAAGTGGTGATTTTAACCTCTAAAGGTTTATGGGATGAGATTGTTTGACAGCACAGTTTCAAGGTTTAAGATGGCTTTACCATGTGCATTCTCTTCCAACCAACAGCCACGGATTGTAGGAATATCATTTTGACTGGCATCCTTGACAATGATCAACGCTAATAAACACCCTGATGTTTAATATTTTATAGTTAAGAGCCAAGCACAATTAAACAGATATTAAAGTGACCTCAAGCCCCTAACAACAAAGGTATAATAGATTTCAAATTCAGTTCCAGTTGGGCTTCACTTCAAACTAGCAAGTCTTTGATTTAGCTGCCATAATCAAACGTGTAGGACCTTGATGTTTGGTCAAAATGTTGATTAAATATGTATTCCTGTGTTTCAGTTCTTCAGGCTATGGGGCTTCGCAATTTGTAAGAGTGACGGTTCTGACTAGCATACTTGAAAATGACTTCTAACCAATAGTCACGGATTTTGGGAAGAGCGTTTTGAGTAGCATACTTGAAAATGACCAACAATAATAAACACTCTGATATTTAATGTTTTGGGGTGATGGATCGAGCACAATTAATCAGATATAACAGTGATCTCAAGCCCCCTAACATCAAGGGTATAACGGATTTCAAAGTCAATTCCAATTGGGTTTCACTTCGAATGGGCGAGTCTTCGATTTAGCAGCCATAATCGAATGTACTTGACCACAATGTTTGGTCGAACAATTGAGTAATTATATATTCCTATGTTTCAGTGTTTCAGGTTGTGGGGCTGCGAAATTTGAAAGAGTGATGGTTTTAAGAGCGAAGTGATGATTTTAACCTATAAATGTTTATGGGACACGATCGTTTGACTGCACAGTTTCAAGGTTCAAGATGGCTTCCCATGTGCAATCTCTTCAAACCAGCAGTCATAGATTATGGGAAAAGTGTTTTGACTGGCATCCTTGAAAATGACCAACGATAATAAACACTCTGATATATATATATATATATATAATGTTTTGGTGTGATGGATTAAGCACAATTAAACAGATATAACAGTATGCTTAAGCCACCAACATTAAAGGTATGATCAATTTCAAAGTCAGTTCCAGTTGGGCTTCACTTCAAACTGGCTAGTTGTTGATTTAGCTGCCATAATCGAACGTACATGACCTTGATGTTTGGTCGATATGTTGATTAAATATGTATTCTTGTGTTTCAGTTCTTCAGGCTATGGGGGCTACGCAATTTGTAAGAGTGAAGGTTCTGAGAGCAAAGTGATGTTTTCAACTTCTAAATGTTTATGGTACGCGATTGTTTGACAACTCAATTTTAGGTTTCAAGCTGGCTTTACCATGTGCAATGTCTTCTAACTAGTAGTCACGGATTTTAGGAAGAGCATTTTGACTAGCATACTTGAAAATGACCAACGATAATAAACACTCTGATCATTAATGTTTTGTGGTGATGGACCAAGCATAATTAAACAAATAAAACAATGAGCTCAATCCCCCAACATCAAAGGTATAACAGATTTCAAAGTCAGTTCTAGTTGGACTTCACTTTAGACTGGCGAGTCTTTGATTAAGTTGCCATAATCCAACGTACATGACCATGATGTTAGGTCAAACGGTCAAGTAAATATGTATTTCATTGTTTCAGGCTAAGGGGCTACATAAGTTGTAAGTGTGATGGTACTGAAAGCAAAGTGATGGTTTTAACCTCTAAATTTTTATGGGACACAATTATTCGCTAGCACAGTTTCAGGGTTCAAAATGGTTTTACCATGTGTATTCTCTTCTAACTTGCCATCATGGATTATAGGAAGAGCATTTTGACTGGCATCCTTGAAAATGGTCAGCGATAATATACACCCTGAAGTTTAATGTTTTGGGGAAAAGGACCAAGCTCGATTAAAAAGATATAACATTAAGCTCAAGCCACCAACATCAAAGGAATAACAGATTTCAAAGTCAGTTCTAGTTAGGCTTCACTTCAGACTGGCGAGTCTTTGATTTAGCTCCCATAATCGATCGTACATGACCACTATGTTTGGTCGTACAGTCGAGTAAATGTTTATTCCAGTGTTTCTGTGTTTCAGGCTATGTGGCTGCGTAATTTATAAGTGTGATGGTACTGAGAGCAAGTGTCTGACAACTTAGTTTATAAGTGATGCTTTTAAGCTCTAAATTTTTTTGGGACGCAAGTGTCTGACAGCTTAGTTTTAGGGTTCAAGATGGGTTTACCAAGTGCATTCTCTTCTAACGACCAATCACAGATTATAGGAAAAGCGTTTTGACTGGCATTCTTGAAAATGATCAACCAAAATAAACGCCCTAATATTTAATATTTTGGAGTGATGGACCAAACACAATTAAACAGATATAATAGTGAGCTCAAGCCCTCAACAAAAAAAGTATAACAAATGTCAAAGTTAGTTCCAGTTGGGCCTCACTTCAGACTGGCGTCTTTGATTTGGCTGCCAGAATTGATCGTACATGACCACAATGTTTGGTGGAACAGTCGAGTAAATATGTATTGTAGTGTTTTAGTGTTTTAGGCTATCGGGCTGTGTAATTTGTATGAGTGGCAATTTGGAGAGCAAAGTGATGGTTTTCACCTCTAAATGTTTATTGGACATTATTGTTTGATAGCCCAGTTTTAGGTTTCAAGATGGCTTTACCATGTGCAATCTCTTCTAACAAGTAGTCACGGATTTTGGAAAGAGCATTTTGACTGGCATACTTGAAAATGATGAACGATAATAAACACCCTAATGTTTAATGTTTTGGGTTGATGGACCAAGCACAATTAAACAAATATAATAGTGAGCTCAAGCCCCCAACATGAAAGGTATAACGGATTTCAAAGTCAATTCTAGTTGGGCATCACTTCAGACTGGTGAGTCTTCAATTTGGCTGTCATAATTGAACGTACATGACCATAATGTTTGGTTGAACAGTCGACTAATTATGTAGTCCAGTGTTTCAAGCTTTAGGGCTGTCTAATTTGTAAGGGTGATGGTTCTAAGAGCAAAGTGATGATTTTGACCTCTAAATGTTCATGGGACGCGATCGTTTGACAGTACAGTTTCAGGGTTCAAGATGGCTTTACCATGTACAATCTCTTCTAACCAGCAGTCATGGCTTTTGGAAAGAGCATTTTGGCTGGCATACTCGAAAATGACGAACAATAATAAACACCCTAATGTTTAATGTTTTAGGGTGATGGACCAAGCACAATTAAACAGATATAATAGTGAGCTCAAGCCCCCAACATTAAAGGTATAACGAATTTCAAAGTCAATTCTAGTTGGGCTTCACTTCTGATTGGCAAGTCTTTGATTTAGCTGCCATAATCGATCGTACATGACCACGATGTTTAGCCGAACAGTCGAGTAACTATGTATTCCAATGTTTTAGTGTTTCAGGCTGTGGGGTTGTGTAATTTGTAAAAGTGATAGTTCTGAGAGCAAAGTGATGTTTTTAACCTCTAAAGGTTTATGGGACGTGATTGTTTGACAGCATGGTTTCAAGGTTTAAGATGGCTTTACCATGTGCAATCTCTTCCAACCAATAGCCACGGATTATGGGAAGAGCATTTTGATTGGCATCCATGAAAATGAACAACACTAATAAACACCCTGATGTTTAATGTTTTGGAGTTAAGGGCCAAGCACAATTAAACAGATATTATAGTGAGCTCAAGCCCCCAACATCAAAGGTATAACATATTTCAAATTCAGTTCCAGTTGGGCTTCACTTCAAACTAGCGAGTCTTTGATCTAGTTGCCATAATCCAATGTACATGACCAGATGTTTGGTCGAACAGTCGAGTAGATATGTATTCCAGTGTTTTATTGTTTTAGGCTATGGGGTTCCATAATATGTAAGAGTGATGGTTCCATGAGTAAAGTGATGCTTTTAACCTCTAAATTTTTATGAGTCACGATTATCTGACAGTTTAGTTTCAAGGTTCGAGAAGGCTTTACCATGTGTATTCTCTTCTAACTTGCAGTCGTGGATTATAGGAAGAGCGTTTTGATTGGCATCCTTGAAAATGACCATCGATAATTTACACCCTGATGTTTAATGTTTTGGGGAAAAGGAACAAGCACAATTAAAAAGATATAACATTAGCCTCAAGCCACCAACATCAAAGGAATAACATATTTCAAAGTCAGTTCTAGTTAGGCTTCACTTTAGACTGGCGAGTCTTTGATTTAGCTCTCATAATCAAACATACATGTCCGCAATGTTTGGTCAAAAAGTCGAGTAAATTTGTATTCCATTGTTTCATTGTTTCAAGCTGTGGGGCTGCGTAATTTGTAAGAGTGATGGTTCTGAGATCAAAGTGACATTTTTAACCTCTAAATGTTTATGGGACGTGCTTATTTGACAGCATAGTTTTAGGGTTCAAGATGGCTTTCCCATGTGCAATCTCTTCTAACCAGCAGTCACTGACTATGGGAAGAGCGCTTTGACTAGGATCCTTGAAAATGACCAATGATAATAAACACCCAGATGTTTACTGTTCTGGGGTGAACGACCAAGCACAATTACACTGATATAACAGTGTGCTCATGCCACGAACAGTAAAGGTATAATAGATTTCAAAGTCAGTTCCAGTTAGGCTTCACTTCAGACTGGCGAGGCTTTGATTTGGTTGCCATAATCAAGTGTACATGACTACAATGCTTGGTCGAACAATCAAGTAAATATGCATCCCTGCGTTTCAGTGTTTCAGGCTATGGGGCTGCGTAATTTGTAAGAGTGATGATTCTGGGAGCAAAGTGATGCCTTTAACCTCTAAATGTTTATAGGACGCGATTGTTTGACAGCTCAGTTTTAGGCATGATTGCTTTACCATGTGTAATCTCTTCTAGCAAGGAGTCACGGATTTTGGAAAGAGCATTTTGACTGGCATACTTTAAAATGACCAACAATAATAAACACCCTGATGTTTAATGTTTTGGGCTGATGGACCAAGAACAATTAAATAGATAAAACTTTGAGCTCAAGCCCCCAACATCAAAGGTATAACAGATTTCAAAGTCAGTTCCAAATAGGCTTCACTTCAAACTGGCGAGTCTTTGATTTAGCTGCCATAATTGATCGTACATAACCGTGATGTTTGGTCGAACAGTCGAGTAAATATGTGTTCTAGTGTTTCAGTGTTTCTGGCTATCGGGCTATGTAATTTGTAAAAGTGATAATTCTGAGAGCAAAGTGATGCTTTTGACCTCTAATTGTTTTTGGGACGCAATTGTTTGATAGCATAGTTTCAAGGTTCAATATGGCTTTAACATGGGCAATCTCATCCAACCAACAGCCAGGGATTATAGGAAGAGCGTTTTGACTAGCATCCTTGAAAATGACCAACGCTAATAAACACCCTGATGTTTAATATTTTAGGGCGAAGGACAAAGCACAATTAAATAGATATAATAGTGACCCCAAGCCCCCAACATCAAAGGTATACAAGATTTCAAAGTCAGTTCCAGTTGGGCTTCACTTCAAACTAGAGAGTTTTTAATTTAGCTGCCATAATCAAATGTACGTGAGCACGATGTTTGGTCGAACAATCGAGTAAATATGTATTCCAGTGTTTCAATGTTTCAGGCTGTGGGGGCTGTGTAATTTGTAAGAGTGATGGTTCTGAGAGCAAAGTGATTCTTTTGACCTCTAAATGTTTATGGGACGCGATCGTTTGACAGCACGGTTTTAGGGTTCAAGATGGCTTTCCCTTATGCAATCTCTTCTAACCAGGAGTCACGAATTATGGGAAGAGTGCTTTGACTAGAATTCTTGAAAATGACCAACAATAATAAACACTTTGATGTTTAATGTTTTGGCGTGATGGATCAAGCACAATTAAACATATATAACAGTGAGCTCAGGCCCCCAATATCAAATGTATAACAGATTTCAATGTCAATTCCAGTTGGGCTTCACTCTAAACTTGCGAGTCTTTGATTTAGCTGACATAATCGAACGTACATGACCACGATGTTTGGTTGAACAGTCGAGAAAATATGTATTCCAGTGTTTCAATGTTTCTAGCTGTGGGGCTGCGTAATTTGTAAGAGTGATGGTTCTGAGAGCGAAGTGATGCTTTTAACCTCTAAATGTTTATAGGACGCGCTTGTTTGACATCACAATTTTAGGGTTCAAGATAGCTTTCCCATGTCCAATCTCTTCTAACCAGTAGTCAGGATTCTGGGAAGAGCGTTTTGAGTAGCATCCTTGAAAATGACCAATGATAATCAATACTCTGATGTTTAATGTTTTGGGGTGATGGACCAAGCACAATTAAACAGATATAACAGTGTGCTTAAGCCATTAACATCAAAGGTATAATAGATTTCAAAGTCAGTTCCAGTTGGGCTTCACTTCAGACTGGCGAGTCTTTGATGTAGTTACCATAATCGAACGTACATGACTAATATGTTTGGTCAAATAGTTGAGTAAATATGTATCCCTGTGTTTTAGTGTTTCAGGCTATCGGGCTGCGAAATTTGTAAGAGTGATGGTTCTTGGAGCAAAGTGATGCTTTTAATCTCTAAATGTTTATGGGACGTGATTGTTTGACCGCTCAGTTTTAGGTTTCAAGATGGCTTTACCATGTACAATCTCTTCTAACCAGCAGTCATGGATTTTGACATACTTGAAAATGACCAACGATAATGCCCTGATGTTTAATGTTTTGGGGTAATGGACCAAGCACAATTAAACAGATATAACAGTAAGCTTTAGCCCTCAACATCAAAGGTATAACAGTATTCAAAGTCAGTTCTAATTGGGCTTCATTTCAGACTGGCTAGTCTTTGATTTAGCTGCCATAATCGATCGTACATGACCACGATGTTTGGTGGAAGGGTCAAGTAAATATGTATTCCAGTGTTTCAGGCTGTGGGACTATTTAATTTGTAAAAGTGATAGTTCTGAGAGCAAAGTGATGTTTTTAACCTCTAAATGTTTATGGGATGCGATTGTCTAACAACTCAGTTTTAGTGTTCAAGATGGCTTTGCCATGTGCAATCTCATCCTACCAACAACCACGGATTATGGGAAGAGCGTTTTGACTAGCATCCTTGAAAATGACCAACGCTAATAAACACTTTGATGTTTAATGTTTTCGGGTGAAGGACTAAGCACAATTAAACAGATATAACAGTGAGCTCAAGCCCCCAACATCAAAAGTATAACAATTTCAAAGTTAGTTCCAGTTGGGCTTCACTTCAAACTAGCGAGTCTTTGATTTAGCTGCCATAATCGAATGTACGTGACCACGATGTTTGGTCAAAAGGTCGAGTAAATATGTATTCCAGTGTTTCAGAGTTTGAGGCTGTAGGGCTGCGTAATTTGTAAGAGTGATGGTTCTGAGAGTGAAGTGATGCTTTCAAACTCTAAATGTTTATGGGATGCGATCATTTGATGGCATAGTTTTAGGGTTCTAGATGGCTTTCCCTTGTGCAATCTCTTCTATCCAGTAGTCACAGATTATGGGAAGAGCGCTTTGACTAGCATCCTTGAAAATGACAAACGATAATAAATACCCTGATGTTTAACGTTTTGGGGTGAAAGACCAAGCACAATTAAACAAATGTAACAGTGAGCACAAGCCATCAACATCAAAGGTATAACAAATTTCAAAGTCAATTCTAGCTGGGCTTCACTTCAAATTGGTGAGTCTTTGATTTAGCTGCCATAATCGAACGTACATAACCTCGATGTTTGGTTGAACTGTCAAGCAAATATGTATTCATGTGTTTCAGTGATTCAAGCTATGGGGATTCACAATTTGCAGCAGTGACGGCTCTGAGAGCAAAGTGATGCTTTTAATCTCTAAATGTTTATTGTACACGATTCTTTGACAACTCAGGTTTAGGTTTCAATCTGGCTTTACCATGTGCAAGCTCTTCTATCTAGCAGTCACGGATTATAGGAAGAGTGTTTTGACTAGCATCCTTTAAAATGACCAACGATAATAAACACCCTGATGTTTAATGTTTTTGGGTGATGGACCAACCATAACTAATAAGATATAATAGTGAGCTCAATCCCCCAACATCAAAGGCATTACAGATTTCAAAGTATGTTCTAGGTTGGCTTTACTTTAAACTGGCTAATCTTTGACTTAGCAGCCATAATCGAATGTACATGACCACGATGTTCGGACGAACAGTCGAGTAAATATGTATTCCAATGTTTCAGGTAGTGGGGCTACGTAATTTGTAAGAGTGATGGTTCTAAGAACAAAGTGATACTTTTAACCTTTAAATGTTTGTGGGGCGTGATTGTTTGATAGTGCAATTTCAGGGTTCAAAATGGCTTTCCCATGTGCAGCCTCTTCTAACCAGTAGTCACAAATTATGGGAAGAGCGTTTTGACTGGAATCCTTGAAAATGACCAATGATAATAAACACCCTGATGTTTAATGTTTTTAGGTAAAGAACTAAGCATAATTAAACAAATATAATAGTGAGCTCAACCCACCAACATCAAAGGCATAACAAAGTTCATAGTCAGTTCTAGTTGGGCTTCACTTCAGACTGGCGAGACTTTGATTTAGCTACCATATTCGAACGTACATTACCACAATGCTTGGTCGAACAGTTGAGTAAATATGTATTCCGGTGTTTCAGTGTTTCAGGCTATGGGGCTACGTAATTTGTAAGAGTGATGGTTCTGAAAGCAAAGTGAGGCTTTTATCCTCTAAATGTTTATGGGGCGCAATTGTTTGACAACTCAGTTTTGGGTTTCAAGCTGGCTTTACCATGTGCAAGCTCTTCTAACCAGCAATCACGGATTATGGGAAGAGCGTTTTGACTGGAATCCTTGAAAATGACCAAGGATAATAAACACCCTGATGTTTAATGTTTTGTGGTGAAGGACCAAGCACAATTAAACGGATATAATAGTGAGCTCAAGCCACCTACATCAAAGGTATTACAAATTTCAAAGTCAATTCTAGTTGGGATTCACTTCAGACTGGCGAGTTTTTGATTTAGCTGCCATAATCGAACGTACATGACCACGATGTTTGGTCAAACAGTCGAGTAAATATGTGTTCCAATGTTATGGTAATTCAGGCTGTGGGGCTGCATAATTTGTTGGAATGATTGTTCTCAGAGCAAAGTGATGCTTTTAACCTCTAAATTTTTATGGGACGCAATTGTTTGACAGCTCAGTTTCAAGGTTCAAGATGTTTTTTCCTTGTGCAATCTCTTCTAACTAGCAATGATGGATTATGGGAAGAGTGTTTTGACTGGCATCCTTGAAAATGACCAACGGTAATAAACACCCTGATGTTTAATGTTTTGCGTTGAAGGACCAAGCACATTTAAACAGATATAATAGTGAGCTCAAGCCACCAACATCAAAGGTATGTCAGATATCAAAGTCAGTTCTAGTTGGGTTTCACTTCATACTGACAAGTCTTTAATTTAGTTGCCATAATCAAATGTATATGACCACGATGTTTGATCGAACGGTCGAGTAAATATGAATTCCAAATCTGCAGTGTCACAGTAATTGGCTAGGATTACAAGTGATATTTTATTGTTTCAGGCTTTGTGGCTGCATAATTTGTAAGAGTGATGGTTCTGAAAGCAAAGTGATGCCTTTAATGTTTAATGACAAAAGATAATAAACACAGTGATGTTTAAACACCTTGAAAATGTCCAAAGATAATATATACCGTGATGTTTAATGTTTTGTGAAAGATCAAACACAATTAATGAATTAATATAGTGAGATTTCAGTGTGAAAGACCGAACACAAATAATATAGCGAAGTTTCAAGATGATCAGGTTCGAACTTTGAAGGCATGTCACCAGCCCGCTACTGTAGCACCAACTGTAATCATATCAAACTCCTTCAATGAACCATGTGTGCTAACAGACATGGCTATTCATCCAAGTCATGTTTGCAATTCTGCACGAGCTGCTCAACAACTCGGCACTGTTTCACACCCACACTCACATGAATACACAGTTGTGCAATTGGATGCACAGATATCCCATTTACATCTAATGTTGCAACTACTGCCCACCTTTGATGTGATATTGGGAACATTTAAAATGCTGTTCGTATAGTGTCTTTCCAGCCTATATTGACACGGTCCAAGCCTTAATAACTGAAATTGTAATGCTTTGACCATGAATTGAGGTTATAAATGCACCACAATAATGATCTTCTTTCTACCCCACTAACTTTGTAGATTGACTAAGTTATGAGTCGCAATGCCTCAACATCAAATCGTACAATACGAAATAAGTTTGGATCTACTTCAATAAATGGATCATCATAATATCATAAGTTCCAACATATCAACAACTATAGACATACACAGACCACTATGGAGGGACATGTGTTGGAAAGAAGAGAGATTTTGTTAATATGCCAATATACACGTACAAGAGTCTTGGAAGCGTCGGGCACATCATGGTCGGTAAACCTACAAAACTAAGTACAGATACCACCACAATAAGTTCTCGTAGCAGAACCACTTAGGTCAACCCTGTACGAGAAGAGGTGTGAGTTGGAGGTGTCTTGTCGATGGCACGAATTATGAGTTCCTAAGGCACGCTCAGCCGAGTTACCTAGAGATGAACTTGCCAACGTACTTGCTTGTGGGTGGCGTAATGGTGACTGGTTTAAGACTTGGTCCATGCAATAATGGTGGTTTGGCATAAGAGTTGTAGCGGCAGCAGCAAAAATGGGATTTTTTAAAAATTTTGAAATTTAAAGAGTAGTAGAGAACAGAGGAGTGGACTGAGGACTAAAGAGTTGCGGAAAGAGATATGAACAGAACAAAAAATATGAGAAAAAGAATGAATGAGAGTGAATTTTTTAATTTTTTTTTTCTAAGTCATACGAATTGATGGCGTGGAGTTGTTAGATTGACTGGATCTCAATCTATATTTCTCTATCTCTCTCTTTGACTCCTTTCTTTTATTCAATTTTGAATCTCTCTCACTCTTACTAGTCAAGAAGTGGTGTTATAATTGTTGTTTTTACTTAACTTTTCTACTAACTTAAAAAGAGGTAATTGCTCAATCTATAGTAACTTTTTTATTTTATTATTATTTTAGAATACTAAGTATTTTAACATACACACGGGGAGAAGGGAGAAGGTCTTAAAGAAACTGACAGTGGTGTATATGCATATGACCTAGCTCTTGGATACATAACAAATGCTTTAAACCTCTTTAACTCACACTCATTTTCCAATGTGGGCTTAACCTTTTTTTTTTTTTTTTTAGAATACTAAGTATTTTAACACACATATACACGAGGAGAGAGGAGAATCTACGATAACTTTGGTTTATTCAATTTGGTGAGACAAAACTCACAGTTTTCCTTGAGCTTATATATATATATATATATATATATATTTTTTTTTTTATGAGCAAATAAATCTATTTTTGGAAAATAACAGACCATGAAAACCCTAAGTTTGCGTACGCCGGCCAAAACTTGCGAACGTAGGCTTGATGCATGCGTACGTAGGCACAGACCTTCGCACGTAGCTAGGGTTTTAGAAACCTATGAAAGACAAGTACGAATGCCACATCGTTTGAGAGCTGTTCCAAACCCCTATTTTCTTACTATATAAAGCCATACATGGCACATTTTCAAGACACATAGAAAATCCTAAGGAAAAATCTAAGATTCATTGGAAATTGATTTGACTAAGGGGAATGGTCAAAATCAAGCTAAAAATCTTTCATTTTTGAGGTATATGTATTAACCTCTCCTTTTTTCATTTTTGCCTTTAATCTTGTTTTTAACTTTGTTTCTCTGCTTCATTTATGTTATAGCATGTCTGTTAGTCTAGGTTTTCTTTTCTTTATGAGTTTGAGCATGTTTAGGTTGCTAGATTTGTTGTTTTTAGATTCTGTTCTGCTTACATGTTCCTGGGTTAAGGTTTAGGGCATGTCTGCATGTGCATGCTTCTGCATGTATATGTTTATGCATATGTAGACCTGAAGTATGCCCGCATACGCAGGCCTATGTATGCGCACGCATACTTGTGCCCAAAAACCTTAATTTAGGTATTCTACTTCTGTTTCTCTCATATAGTATGTCTCTGTTTTGTTCCTTTCTGTTGGGAAATTTAAACCTTAGTTGATAGAATTAACAAGTTTTAAATCCAAGTTATTAATTAGATTTATTATGTATAAAACAAACAATCATCAATTTCATGTCAATATCATGCACAGCGGAAAAGTAAATAAGACAAGATATGATGACCTAGGAAAACCAATGAAACAAACTAGTCTTACAGTAAAAAACTTGGGGGAAAAACCTTCCTAAAAAGTAATTCACTATAATAAAAAGATGTTTCAGATCTAGTACAAAACCTTTGTCCCTAGACTTTACAATCCCAATAGATGAACTTATAGTAGAAACCTTCTACTGCTTCAAAACTTCTGAACTATTTAATATATGAACGCCACCCTTTGATGCACGGATCCCAGTACGTAACTAACTCCTTTGCACGAATCATAGTACGTGACTCACTCACCAACCTGAGAAAGAAAAATGTTGGCTGCAAAGTTCTTCACTTCATCGACAATGAAGATCAAGAAGCACTTGGTTACAAAACCCTAAGATCAAGAAGCACTTGTTTCTCCGCCTTAGTCCATTCAACCCAGGTGCATTCCCCAAACCACGCATTGCGCCCACTCACAGTACTAACACAATAAATTTTTACAATATTTTTACAATTATTTAAGTTTAAAATTTTTATATGTCAAAATAAAATAAAAGATTAAGACTAACCATAACTAAAAATAAATGTATTGCGAAAAATGTTATAACATTTCCTTGTTGTTATAATATTTTTACAATCGCCAAAATCTCAATTCCTTATAACTCAAAATAAAATCACAATAATTTCACAAAAAATTTACTTAGCAAGGTATTTTAAATGGATAAAAAAGTGATATCAATAATGGGACCAGTTTAAAACCAGTAACAACTTGTCATTTAGAATTTATTGTGAAAATATTATGGGTGTAGCATTTCTCAAATATAAAATAATAAAATATCATAACAGATCATAAAAATAAAGGTATTGTGTAAATGTTGTGACATTTTGTTGGATTCTTAGATTTTTTTTAGTTTAGTCAAATGGGTGAACCAAAATTCACGGTTTCATGCACAATTTTCTTGTGTTTCCTTTTTGTTTTTTTTTTTTTTAATGCACAATTTTAAAATCAGTAATAATTTTTCACTTAAGATTTTTTATGAAAATGTTGTAGATGTCAAAAATAAAATAATAAAATATTGAACCGGGACCTACCACAACTGGAAATAAAAAGTATTGCGAAAATGTTGTGACTTTTTTTTTTTTGTGTGTTCCTAGGCTTTTTTTTCGGTTTAGTCAAATTTGGTTAGCCAAAATTCAAAGTTTTAGTCACAATTTTCTTGAAATGGCTTTTTGTTTGTTTTTTTTTTTTTTTTTTTTCTTTTTGGGCAAAATGAATTGACCCCTTGCAAATTAATTAATTACCCAAGTTAATTAATTAGGTTCAATTACATCCTATGGCGTGGTAGCACAAAAAAATCACCAACTAAGCTAAATGCAGCAGAAAATAAATTTGATACGGTGATTTGTTTCCGAATGGGGAAAACCACCAAGGCAAAAACCCCACTAAGTGATTTTAAGGCCACCACCCCTAAGAATTTACTATTATCGGTCACAAGCGGTTACAAGTATAAGGAATCTTACCAAACCCTTGGCCTATCCTAAAATACCAACCTACAGTTGAGCCCTTACCCTAATACCCATATGGACTTGTATTGCAATGGCAATCTTTCCGTTCAATGCACGAATCTCAGTATGTGACTAACCAATGATGCACAGATCCTAGTACGTGATTAACTCCATAGCAACCTTTTGATTGATGCAGTTGATTTGCAACAGTTTCAAATAGAAACACTAATAAGATCTTCAATGATGGTGTGAGAGACTTTGCTTGGTTACAGAACCCAAAGACGTACAAGGAACACAACAAGAACTCTTTCTTCTCCAGGAGGAGGTTAGGGTTTCAAAAAGAAAACATTATGAAGATCTCTAGGGATAAGTTTTTCTTTTTCCACCACCTTGTTTAAATAGGAGCTCAATGAGCTCTCCTATTCCAATATGGATTGTACAAACCCATAAACAAATAACCTTTTAGAGTAAAAACGTGGCTGACTATTGTCTAAATCCTGTAAGCTCAATAGATCGAGACATGTGTCAAGCTTTAATGAATCTTGACAGATTGAGCTTCTATCGAGGAGGTTTCGAGACTTGCAGATTGCACTTTTCTTGAGTAGTTCTTGAGTAATCTCCATGTCTTCAATATAACCACTTGTAATGATCATCTTGAACTTACTTAGATTTACCCAAATGCAAGTAAAATGCATTTTGTCAAATTATATGTCAATTACATAAAAATATATCCCTTACAGTTTTATGTGCACGATTTAAAGTGGTTAGCACCGTTTAAAACTAGTAACAATTTACCACCTAGAGTTTATTCTAAAAATGTTGTAGACGTAGCATTACTCTAGAATAAAATAATAAAACATCATACTGAGTCCCACCATAATTAAAAATAAAGGTATTGTAAAAATATCAGGGCATTTTGGTGTGTTCCTAGACTTCTTTTTTGGTTTAGTCAACCTGTTGAGCCAAAATTCATTGTTTTATGCATAGCTTTTATAGGTTGAATTTTTTTTTTTATAACTCATTTTTTCAAGCTATAAAAAAAAATACACATTGTTTTACAGACATACACACTCACGCAAAATTGACGAAAAGCTCTTTCCCCCATTATGTTTGGGGTAGTTTCATCCCCCCCCCCCCCCCCCCCTCCCCCTCCCCCAAAACTAAAGTTGAATAATTTCCTCCTTTTTATTTTGTAAATGAGTATGTTCCCCTATTGTTACTCTCTTAGGTAAACCCTAACAAAATCTTATAATTCGTAAAATATTCCATTATGCAATGTCTAAAATACTCCCACTAAATTTTAATATCTCAAAAAATTTCTTCTTGTATTTTGAATTTTATGTGGTGGACGGGTAGTTATGCTTGGAAAGTTAAAATGGTGGTATTGTTAGGATATGTGCCCTTTAAATCCTATTGTATAATACTATGTATGACATTACGTATGATTTTATATTGTGATTAATAAAAGTTGTTTTATTATTATCTAAAATAATGGTAACATAAATATTTGGACATTATCATATAATCCATGAGATGCATAGTATGTGATTTAGTCGCAAAAGATATAAATCACAAGTTCTTTGTAAACTCAGAATTTTAGTTCATAGTTGGTGATGAAATTAGGTATTTCATCTATGAAGACTATAACATATCA
The DNA here is from genome assembly GCA_032878915.1 of Castanopsis chinensis. Taxonomy (NCBI): domain Eukaryota; kingdom Viridiplantae; phylum Streptophyta; class Magnoliopsida; order Fagales; family Fagaceae; genus Castanopsis; species Castanopsis chinensis. The sequence goes on from JAVQMG010000122.1 coordinate 17,417,104, forward strand.
ACTAAGATGATTTGTCTTGATCATGGAAGTGGAGACTTCTAGTTTGGAGAATATTCCATGCAGTGTGAGCAACCTCAACATTAGAGATTCTCTTGAATTCCTCCATTGAAATAGCATTAAATATTAGCATTCATAGCTTTGCTAGTAAAAGCAGCTGCTTCTTTCTGAGAAGTTTGCCATTCACTAACTGGAGTAGTGGGCTTCTCCCATCCGTATGCAACGAAGTTCCAGACTCTCTCATCAATAGATTTCAAGAATACTTTCATCCTTACTTTCTAATAAGCATAATTATTCCCATCAAAGTAAGGTGGGATCACAAGAGAGTGACCGTATTCCATGACAACAGGGGTCAAAGATCAACTCCTAGATCAAAAGATCTAAATACAAGAGCTAATCTGTTCTAATACCACTTATACAGTTTTAGACCCCATAAAACCACCAGATTAACCTAGTTAATTAATCAAGTGATTACTTAGTCAAATTAAACAGATCTAGGTTAACACAAATATATCATATCATTGTAAAGTGTAGAAAATAAAGAATACAACGATATGATAACCCAGGAAAACCAAATCGGTAAAAAACCTGGGGAGGATTTAGCCTAGCTATCCTTAAGATAAACCGAATTCACTATGAAAGAATTGAAGTCTACACAATAGCGACTTAAACCACTAACATCCTACTGCTACCTTGAGTAGGAAACTTACTACCACGACAATGTGATAGCTCCGAGTCCACAGACTACTTCTTTCTTGGATTCCTAGCAAGCACAAGCTCTCTCGCTTGTATATCTTTAAGCTCTTGAATCTGCAACTGAATTGATCACCAAGCTCTTGACATCAATCTAGATCTTGATAACCCTACGTGTATATGAAGGCAAACACCTCTAGATCTCACAAGAGATTCACACACACAGCATAAAGAGCAACCTCAAAACGTGGCTAGGGTTTTCCTTTTTATACTTAAGACAAAACATAAAACCCTACACGTCAAACGGGTTTGGGTTGAGTTGGAAAATTCTACAGAAAAACAATCTGACGAGCTTCAATCGATCGACTCTAATTTTCGATCGATCGAGCCAGGTAGATTTACACAGTAAAGTCTGCAGTACACTCAATTCCAACTTTACACAAAAACATGCTTTGAGCAAGTCTAAAAACAAGACTAACCGCTTTGATCATGGTTTGCCAACATTACAAAATGAAGTTCTAATATATTTAAACCTAAAGTCTTAGAACCTAACAATTTCTATTTATATGAACTCTCAATTCTGAGAAAATAATGAACCTGATCATGAAGTGTAGGTTACTTTGATATATCAAGAGTGAGATTTAAAATCACGATCAAAACCTCAGTATGTTGGGCAATCACATTTAATGTTGAAGGAACATATATTCCCAAGATGGAATTTATAATCTCTTAACGAAGATATAAAATATTCCTTTGAGATAAGTTTAATGGGTTTGGTTATTCAGAGTGTTAGGCCTAACCACTTTAATAATAGTATGAAATTACTAAAGTATATATTTATGAAATTGAATTTCATAAACATATTGTGAATAACTTAAAGGATTAAACCAGTACTCAAGGATTAAGATGTAGTAATTTTCAAAATGACAATCAACATTTATGACTTTGTATTACTATGAATATTTTAATGAAGGGGTTGAATGTATAATAAAGTCTTAGGATATAATTTATTAATAAGGCCCAGAGTGCAATTCTATTTATATAGTGGTATTAAACATAATTAATGGTAATTTTGAGCTTGTCAAGAGTTGATAGAAAGGCCCAAAACCCATTGGAGCTAGTGTCTTATTTGTTCCTTTTGGTCCCACTTCAAGCCACATACTAAAGCCCAATTAGATAATCAGTTACATATAAGGAGAAAAACATACAGAATTTTGTAATGTATGAAAATGGTGTGTATGTGAGTGTAAGCCACTCTCTTATTCTCCCTTGAACAGATACATATAAACTGATTAAGAGACCACACTTCTTGGGCATAAGTGGAATTAGAGTGAAGATTAAAAGTGTTCCCAAGTACTTCTAATCTTTAGTTTTGAATTTCACCGCACCAAGGTACGCTTTCTTGTTCTTAAATTCTGAAATTTACATAGTACATGTTATCAATTGTGAATGAAGTAGATCCATTAATTTTCCTCTGCGTATATTTTGTATGTGTTACAAACTATGTTTTCCCTACAATTGGTATCAGGGCAGTCTTCAATTTTGAATTTTTATAGCATGTTTTGTGAGTTTTGGAGTCAAAGATAGTAATTTCATGATGTTAGAAGATTCTACAATCAATTTTCTGCATGGTTATTAAAATTATTGTTTGATAAAAACTGATATTGATGTTATGACGTTGTTTAAGTTTGATATTAAGTATGTTAGATTGAACTTTAAGGCTATAGCATCAATGAAATTCAGTTTTTTATCACAATCTCAATCATTTATGTTCATATCATAGAAGTTTATTCATGAAAACTGTTGAAAATGCTTCAAAAAAATTTTTGGAACAAATTCAGTTTCACGAGTTTCGATCGATCGAGTATCATCTTCGATCAATCGAGTGAGACGGAAACCTCCTGTAAAATTTCATCACATGTTTTGATTGATCAAAATTTATTTTGGACTGGTCGAATGTTCCTTTTGGATTGATCAACTAGCAATCGAGAGTCAATCGAATTGGACATAACTTATGTGATGATTTTCTTTATATTTTCGATTGATTGAAAACTGCTTCCGATTGATCGAATGTTCTTTTTTGATCAATCGAGTTTCAATCGAGCTAGGCAAAAGGTTTGGTACAAATTTCTTCACTTTTTTGACCGATCAAGAAAACGGTTCGATCAATCGAATTCAATGAATTTTGAATTTTTCTAAGTGTTTTCACACTTTAAAAGTGCAGGGCTATGTGTGATAAGATTACGCTTGATTTCTAATTAAAAATCTTTCTTTTAAAATATCTAGTAGGAGAGAGATACAAGAATTGGGTCTCACTGCCTCCATTATCATTTCATAGTAGTGTGGGCAAACACCTCGTCTTGGCGTATATGCCTCGCGATCCCAAAAGAGGGTGTTTACTTCATAGTACTACAAGATTGAATTTACCCTTTTAAAGTAGTGTGAACAAGCACCTCATCTTGGCGTATATGCCTCGCGATCCCAAAGGAGGGTGTTTACTTCATACTACTACAAGATTGAACTTACCTGTTTAAAGTAGTATGAACAAGCACCTCGTCTTGGCGTATATGCCTCGCGATCCCAAAGGAGGGTGTTTTGTTCCGTGGTACTACAAGTTTAAACACTATAAGGGAGATGAAATGTGGCTACACATGATTCTAAATAATGGTGTACACTAGACTAAGTGTAATGTTAACCTCTCAAAGGAGCTATGTCATTATTTACTTAGAGGCTAAAGTTAATACGGCATATTATTAGTGTTTGATAAGAGTTATTGATAAATAAAAAAAATTAATCAAAAAAAAAAAGTTAATGCATCATCGTACGTAAAAAAAAATTGAGTGAATAAATAAAATCCAACAAATTAATCTCTTATGTGAATGATAAAGTGAATATATAAATCCAACAAATTAATCTCTTATGTGAATGATAACTAAGTGAACATTCTTATGTTTAAAACTCGTTTATTACGAGAGATAATGTTAATTTTTTTAATCCAAATATCATGCATTTTTCAAATGTTTGTTAGAAACACTAATGTTCATTTTCCCTCTTAAATGAATAATGATAAAATAATTGTATACAAAATCGTTTACCTAAATGGAGAATAATGTGAGTAAGAGGGAATCTAAATTTTACTTGAGTGAATGAATTTAAATTTTTTAAGCTATAATATAGACTTGAATAATGAATAATTTTTCATATAAAAAAAAAATGACCTTCATTTTTTGTGATAAATAGAAGTATATATTTCTTAATTTTTACTTAAATTTCTATCATATTAGACGTACCTAATGTGTTAGGTTCTAGGACCCTAGGGACTAATGTATTAGAACTTCAATATGTATTGTGTTGACAAACCATGATCAAAACATAGAATCTAGGTTTAGGCTTGCTCAAAGTGTGTTTAATTGTAAAATTGGAATTGAGTGATTGTAGAAATTATTGGACAAAATCTGCAAGGCTCAATCGATCGAAAGTTAAACGCGGTCGATTGAATCTCATGCAAATTTTTTTTTTGCAAATTTTCCAATTGAGCCCAAGCCCGTTTGACATGTAGGGTTTAGTGTTTTACTTCACATATAAAAGGAAAAACTCTAGCTACGTTTTTGAAGTCTTTTGAGTGTTGTGTGATGAATCTTTTGTGAAATACAAAGGTATTTACCTTCATACACACACATAGGATTATCAAGATCAAGATTCATGTCAAGAGCTTGATGATCGCTTTAGTTGCTGCTTAAAAAACTTAAAGAATATCTAAAATCTTTGAGTGGAGTATCAAAGCCATAAGTAGGAGAACTTGTAGTTACAGCAGATTAAGAAAAGAAGTACTCCGTGGACTCAGAGCTGTCACATGGTTGTAGTAGTAAGTTTTCTATACGAGGTAGCAATAGGATGTTAGTGGTCTAAGTTTTATTATACAAACTTCAATTCTTTCTTAGTGATGATAACTAGGTTAAATCCTCCCCAAGTTTTTTACTGGTTAGGTTTTTTTGGGTCATTATATCTTTTTGTTCTTTATTTTCCGCATTATATTTATTTACACGTATTTGTTTAACCTAGTTTTAATTAACAAAATTGATAATCAAGTTGGCTTAATATTAGGTTTGTAAAGTTGTGATTTACAACTATGTTTTATGTTGGCTTTATTCCATGACAATATGTGTTGTATTTGCTTTAATTTGTTCCTCGTATTTTGTGGGATTTTATTATATTAGGTTTAGTATTAAGTTGGTAAAAAATTAAGCATAAGATGAAGAATTAGTGGATTTTGCAAGTGTCTCGCTAGAAACTAACCCGCAAAAGAGCCACGTGAGAAGCACATGCCAGAAGCTGAAGAGTCCTGCCAGCCTAGAGGATTTCGCAGGTAAGGCCTTCTCGCGAGATACCTGCGAAACTATTTGCTTGAAGGATTTTTAAGTGTGACTTTCTTACCTTTCACCCTTACTATATATACCCTCATTACTCACAAAAGTATAAAACGCCATTCAGAGAGAAAAATCCTAGATATATTTTCTACAACATATACACCCATCTATTAGAGAGAAAGCTACACATCCTTAATGTGAAATCATTGTAGCCTCTTCTCCTCCCCTCTCCCATTGTCATACCTTGTGAGGAGATTTGTACCTAAACACAACCCACACATTTTCATAATGTAAAGAGTGTGGAGCTTGGGAAGCTTTGGGGATTAGCCAAAAGAAGCCG